>JAJIZL010020825.1:110585-135524 GCA_023969395.1 Amblyomma maculatum | reverse complement strand
GTGTTTGACAACAATCTACAGACATCCTCTTGATACGGGTAAACGTTTAGGAGGCATGCAAGCATTAACTAAGTACAGATTTTGTCGTGTCGTAAAAATTACTCCAGTCCAACGGTTACCAGGCCGTTTTCAGTTTAATTCTTGCATAATCTATTCACTACCTTTTTAGGCGGTATTGCTTTTGACTGTGTCTCCCTGTGTGCCACTTCAATTCTAAAGAGAGTGCAACGAAAACAAGGAAAACCTTCTTATTCTTCCAATTGTCTAATGCAGGGCATTGGCAAACAATCGATCAAGTTTTCGCTGTACACGCTGGTGGATGAGGACGAAGACAGGGCGGTCAACCCGTGCATGATGGCGGCGGCCGCGCTGCTTATCATACTCACGATCTGCCTCGTCTTCTTCCTGATCAAGTCGAGCGAGCTTGTCGCTGATCTCGAGAAGACCACTACCGAGGAAAATCCCGGTTCAAGGCCCCAGAGCCAGGTAGCGGCGCACTCGAAGTTCGAAACACTTTTCACGGGTGAACCCTCTTCGACTGCCATCACCGAGAACCATGAAGTGGAGGGGTCGGTTGCAGAGCCTTTAGATGCAGAGACTGAGGCCTCTGATGAAGAGAGCTACAGGCTTCCAGAGGTGGCCTGAACTGTTAGTGACATGATCATACATAAAGTAAGCATGTGTTAACTGTCATTCCTTTCTGTCTCTTGGCTCAAATGTTTCCGAATCAGTTCAACTCACTGGATAAGGTCCAAATATCTGCAGAGTTGCAATGGCCGCAGCTTTGACAGCGCAATGTGTAGTGGAAAGAGATACACCTTTAGCATGAAAAAGGGACATGAGTACACTATTAATGCTTTGAAAGCGCACTTTCATTCTGTTGATGGAAAGTTTGTTATCCCGGCATGACAATGAAAGCTGGTGAACACGGTACTACTTTATTATTGTTTTGGAAACATGCAAAGCAGGTAAAATATATTTTAACGTATTTGTAAAAAGATGCAGAGTTGTACTCCTAGTATAATATGACTATTTTGCATTTCAAGTACAGGAGCGTAATAATACAAAATTAATACGAAATAAATACGATAAAGTTTACGCGTTCTCAGCAGAGCCTTTTTTTCCCTGTGGGTAGGCTCATAGCAGTAATGCTTTAACCTTAGTGAGTTTCCTTTCCTGTAATCTCATGTTAGCTATACCGGCCGAGATTTGTATCAACAAGACATGTCCACTGTCGCGCAAATATCTAAACACGTGTTCACGTTTCATGCGTGCGGCCACTCTATCTTCAAACTAGGATGCTGATATAAAGTAGAGCCAAGCAAATACAATGAGAGCTATAGTGTCTAACCGAACCTTACATATGAAGTGGCTTCAAAGACACAACATCTTTCATTCCTTGTTCATATTGACGAATAAATTGTCAACAAGTGCCTTTACAGTTAGCAAGCAACACATAAATTTTAGACCTAAGGCACCACCAGATTTGATGTAGTTCGTTGGTGTGCCTTCCAATGCCGACATGAAGCTCAGTAGCGGGTCATAGCCTCTTGCCGCCAGACTGCATGCTAGAACGCAAGGACCTGCACAAATTTTCTACGAAGGCTGCGTCGCTGCTGATTCAATTCCGCTCATTTTCCGCGACATTTCAGAGGTCTGCCGACAAGCGTGCTGGTGGCAACTTGGGAGGTTGATTCATCCTGCAGCACGCATACCACAATTCATCTCGACTCCTATCTCTGGAATTTAGGAATTCGAACGCATGACTTCTTCCTAAGCCTGATAACAAGGCTGGTATACCTGTGCAATAAATGACTATTTGCGGTTAAGGGTGGGGGTGAGGGTATGGGTGGGGGTGGGGGTGAAGGTTGGGATAGATATGGGGGACCGGTGTCCGCTTCTTCCTCGAGGTCTGGTCGTCTCGAGGTCGGCTCCGCGAAGTAATGGCCTGGTCCTTCTTCTTCCTTGAAGTAAGAAAGAAAAGTTCGCCAGAGCCGGGTTGCGTCTGATGGCCCGATGTGCGATGGGGGATCGACCCATGCCTGCAGGGTTGCAGGTCGAATCCCGCCCAGGGACTTGAGTGCTCTCTCCCGTACTGCATCAAAAGTAGGGCAGCTCCACAGGAGATGTTCGGCCGTGCTTCTGGCCGGGCTTGTCGGGCACTGAGGAGCAGGGCATACCTGCGGGTTTATGAGGTGCAGCTTCGCGGGTGACAGAAGCTAGCCAGTCTGGGCTCGGCGAAGGAGTACTGCCTCCACTCTCCGGAATGAGCTATCTGGGCGGCGATATAGTTACTCAGGGTTGGCCAAGTGCTGGAGTATGCTTCGACGATAGCGTTGTGCTCTATGCCATGTCTCCGCCACTATCCCCCACCCCTACATCCATGAAGCAACTTAGTTCTGCCGCAAGGTAAACGCCTACCGTAAGCAGAAATAAAAACGTAATAAAAAAAAATGCCTATTTGCTGTGCGGACTGTGGAGAGTTCATGCTTGAAGGCAGTCACAGTTCACGAACGGACTGTCAGAGCGTAGGCAATGATGAGAAAGTCCAGAATGTAGCATTTCTGCCATGATCTAATGCATACTGCCGACTCTACCCCATGAACAGCACCCCACATATTTACAGCGCATCTGCCGCTCGTAGAAAGCTTCCATTACATAGTTGGTGGCCACACCTCAGATTTCTGGACGCCAGAACCGCTACTTGGAGCACCCAAGCGGCAGTAATAGTCGATTTATAAGTGAACATCTCTTCGTTCCATTCACCTACATCGCACCGAGCATGGTCCCTGACGAACAACAGGCAGCAGGCTTGAAGTCGGCTGGACACTCGACTACGTACTTGTTCTTTAGAAAGACTTCATTTTAGCGTCGACATGATGCGGAATACATTGTCCAGATTACCAATTTCTCTGGCTGTTCGAAAGGGGTGCACCGCACAGGGCAAGCCGCGATTACCATAGGACGATGGTGAGGAGGAGCATACGCGATGCATCCATTTTGTTGACGCTGTGTGTGGGTCTTTGCACCAACGTCGCTCCCCCTAAGTATACTCATCGTTTCGAGGCGCGACAGCAGCGCCAGAGCGGCGCGAGGCGAAATTGCCGGGATCTGGCGGGCCGCGAAGTCGCGCAGTGCGGCAGGCGCGGCAACACGTTAATCGGTGCAGAATCCTGCGTCTTTCATAATATTATTTAACATCTGGTGCCCTCGCATTCGAGAAAAGCAGGAAGCCATTACTGTTGTGTTGTGCATTGTCACAGCAGTCGGCGCAACGCAAAGAACTGCGATCCGCCTGTGACATTTTACCGCTTCCCTGGCAAGTGGTACGAGTAGCAGAGGCTTGTACCATGGATAGCTGCTGTCCGTATAATCCAGTAAAAGTCTCCTTTGCTGTAATGTCAGTTAATTCGTGTCGCGTAGCAATGCTAGTAATCACAGTCGTGCACCAGACTCATCCGAAGGGTGGATTTCTTAAACCGAAGCTATATCCTACCTAAACCCCTACTCGCTCGCTGCTTTTCATGCGTTGGAAGGCAGCACGCTTTGCCGACAATGGTAAATAAATTTGACAGTGCCCATGTAATTGGCAGGATGGAATTTGAGCTTATTTGCTTTCAGCCATTCTGAATTAGCAGCAGAAGAACGCGAAACAGATTGGCAAGCCTATTTCGCGCTGTTCTTTCCAACTCACTAAGACACTTAGCGACAGTTTTCGGCTATAGTTAGAGAGCGTAACATCACTGCATTACTGGCCTTGCCTGATAAGTTCACGTGTAAAACATCCGGTCTTAGGCAAACTATTGCAGATTTTGTAGCTGTGACGATTCCGAATTTGCAATTTAGCATTAAGTGCACCTAATATATGTTTCAAACTTCAAAAATCATTTTCACTGAATATACCGTCTTTTGCAGACGTTTGAAGCCCAACGCGCTGGGCGGAGCAGCAGTATCGCTCCCGAGAGGCGGCGCTGCTCCCGCAGGCGCTGCATACGGACATGGCTAGGGGTAGTTTATTTAGGAACAGGACATCAATGTAGGCAAGAAAGCAGGGATCTTGTTGAATGTCTCAGTGACGATATAAGCCAGTTTGGAAACGGGGCCAATATTATTCTACTGGGGGACATGAACGGCCATATCGACGATCTGGATGGATACACGGATTGTAACGGGAAGCTAATGCTAGATTTCTGTGAGCGACACGATCTAGTTATAGTAAATAGAGAAACAAAATGTGAAGGACAAATCACGTGGGAATTCCGCAACAGGCAGACGACCATTGTCTAATGTCGCAGGAAATTTATAGCAAGGTCACAAAATTTATAGCAAGTGATCATAAACGTATTAGTCTGCAGATGGGGCCTTTGATGAAAAGAGAAATGGAACTTAGACAAAACGTAAACGCAAAATAAAACGAGGATAAATAGCCCAGATAGCAGCAGACATAGAGGAAGCAATAGAGAAAAGCCCCATGGAAGACTGGGATTATGAACAGGTAGAACTACTCATAAGGAGGAAAATTCAGGAGGTTAAAGTAGCAAATAGCTGGAATGGAAAGAGGAAGCCACGGAGCTGGTGGAATAAGGAAATCAGGGAAGCTATTGAACAACGACGGGCTGCTTCAAGGGAACACAGAGTGGCAAAGAAATTACAGGTATCTCAGGAGGAAATCGACCAAAAATGGGAATCATATCGACAAAAGAAACTTGAGGTACAGGCCCTGGTCCAAAGTAAAATAAAGCAGTGAACCGATCGCTGGATGGCTTATATACACGATGCCTCTAGAGGCGGAGCAAGAAAATTCTGGAACCATATAAGCTGGCTAGGGAAGAAGAATCAAAGAAAGCAGGATCGGATTCAAGATAATGAGGGAAATTGTTTAAAGGGAGATAACGCAGTGAACTACATTACATTAGTTATAGCCGAGGCATTTAAGAGCGACGATAGGGTAATCTCCGCAAATTAGGAAGCAACGCAAGGTAGCAGAATACAAAGCAGCTTAGAACTGGCCAATCTAAACTGGAAAAAGGCAGAAAAAAATATTCCTAAAAACACATCTACAGGAATAGATGGAATTCCGATCAAGCTGATTAATAAACTCGGTCCAAAAAGTAAGGAAACGTTGTTAAAATCTTTGGAAACAGTCATAGCGAATAAGCAAATTCCGGACAGCTGGCGGCAGAGTAAAATGAATTTGATTTATAAAGGGAAAGGGGACAGGATGCACATAAAATCCTACAGGCCGATTACCATAACATCGTTTATGTACAGGTTAGCCATGCAGGCGGTGAAATTAAAGGTGCAAGCACGGCTTTAAAGTAACAAGATACTCGGAGAACTCCAGAACGCCTTTAGAAATGGTAGGCGCTTAGATGATAGACTGTTCGTGCTTGCCCAATGCATCGAAATATCTTAGTGGAAAATAGACCTTTGTTTTTGGCCTTCCTGGACATAAACGGGGTGTACGACAACGTAAGCAGGGAACTCCTGTGGAACATATTAAAAGAAGAAGGTATCGGTTATGAGATAATAGAGTTCCTACAGGAAATATACCGGGATAACAAAGTAGAAATTACGTGGGAAGGGATAAGAAGTACGGAGGATGTCAAAGTATGCAAAGGATTAAGACAAGGCTGTCCTCTATCACCGGTGCTGTTCATGCTTTATATGATAAACATGGAACGGAGGATACAAGACAGTAACCTAGGTTTTAACCTGTCATATAGATTAGGTGGAAAGGCGGTAGAGCAGCGCCTCCCCGGTTTGATGTATGCAGACGATATTGTGCTGCTAGCTGAGAGTTTGGAAGAATTGCAAACTCTAGTTAAGTATTGCGGAGACGAAGGGGACGCTCTAGGCTTCGGTTTCAGCGCAGTTAAGTCGGGTCTGATGATTTTCAACGGCACAACTGATCAGGGTCTTAAACTACAAGGCCTTGAAATACCTAGAGTAGGAGAATATAAATATCTGGGGGTATGGGTAAACGAAGGATTGGCATACATCGGAAAGCATGAGCAATCGCTTAAGGCCAAAGGGCGAAGGAATGCCGGGATAATGAAGCATAAGGCATTGTGGGGATACAATAGGTATGAGGTTTTGAGGGGTATTTGGAAAGGAATTATGGTACCCGGACTTACTTTCGGAAATGCGCTTTTGTGCCTAAAATCAGAGGCACAGTCGACATTAGAAACAAATCAGAGATCCGTTGGACGATTAGCACTAGGTTCCCACGGCAAAATTACAAATGAGGCGGAACAGGGAGATATGGGCTAGACATCTTTCGAAGAAAGGGAAGCTCAGAGTAAAATAATATATGAGGAACGCCTGAGGAAATTGGACAGTAACAGATGGGCAGCTAAAGTATTTAAATACCTGTACCTAAAAAGCGTTGACTCACAGTGGAGGAAAAGAACTAGGAAATTAACAAGTAAGTATGCTAGTAACAAGGACGGAGAAATAAAGAGCATTAAGCAAGAGGTGAAAAACACAGAAGGTAAAAATTGGATAAATTCGATGGAAAAGAAACAGGGTGTGGAATTATACCGAAAGTGGAAAATGCAGATCAGGAAGGAAGATTGCTTTGATAACTCAAGAGGCAGTGCCCTAATTTTTGAAGCTAGATCAGGGTGCCTTAGAACACGCAGCTACAAAAAGAAATTTAACAATGGAGATGACGCATGTGCTGTATGCGGAAACTCCAGTGAAACAACTGACTATATTATACTCGAATGTAATGGTATCCATCCGGAAGTTGATGCAGGGGCAATCACTGTTCCTGAAGCTCTGGTGTTTAGAGATACCAGTGGCCGGGTGAATAAACCGGCGGTGGAAACTAGCAAAAAACGACTGGAAGATTGGTGGCTTAAAAGCAGGGAAGTGACATAATGTTAGTAATGTAGGAACAAATTTTAAGAAATAGAATGATGGTTTAGTTAACCAATCTAATGAGCATGATAGCTACTGCTACCACCCCGTTTCAAAGGGGACGCTCCTATATTCCATCCATCCATCCATGCATGGTGACGCAGCTATAAAGAGTGAGGAGGCTTGTTCTCTTCCCTTCATCTCGCGGTTGATATTGCACATCTTTGCTCTTAGCCGCGGGATGAGGTAAAGAGAACAAGCCTCCTCACTCTTTGTAGCTGCGTCAACAGTCAGCGCCGTTGGGCTGCAAACTTCTGCAACAGACGGTACGTCGACACAAGCGCGAAATGTACACTGGCAGACAAAAATAGAGCGGAGTATTTACACCTGCGCGGCGTATTCGTGCGTAATTTTATAGCGAAAGCAATACTACTTGCACTTTTAGCCTTTGCCGTGGCGCTACGGTGCCACCATTGATCTTAGTTGACCTCTGTGTGACGTCATGTGTGACATCACGCTGACATCACGGCGACCGACTCGCGCGGTAGCAAGCCGCTGCGGTGCCACCACCGGCGCCTAACTCCTGCGCTCTCCGCTAGGAGCGCAACAGGTGTTGTAACGTCATACTGAAGAGAAGCGCGAATGAGGGAATTCACTCCGCTGACTTTGAGCAGAGCGGAGGTGCGTTCGATGGTCTCCATCACCTACGGCCGCTCGAACACAAGTTGGATTCGGCGGATTTTGGATATTCGACGAACGGACGCCGAGGATATCAATTCTTCTAAGGTGGGCCTTCCTCGTCTCGTTACGATTTTTGGGACTTTGATGTGTTCGACGAGCCACGTAAGAGCTAAGCCTGAGATTAGGCCTAGTGGTGAGAAGCCACTGGCGGCGGAAGCTCCGCTCGGAGACTGCCTTAACCACGAGAGAGACCGTACTAGGTACGGATATAGATCCAGAAGAATTGAACGTGCCGGGACAATGGTACGTTAGTAAGAAGAAAGGGAAAGCGGCTGCCCTAGTGAACGACGAGGCACGCAATATGGAACGCCAGCGAGCCGCCGAGAAGCTCGCAGGCAGGAAGATGGCGGCAAAGTCGGTCGAAAGGCAATTTGCACGTATTCCGGACGGCGCCGAGAAAATAGTCATGAGGCCGCGCGGCGGTCTCGTACGTCTGATGAAATACGGAAGTGCGTATTTGGCTGACGTAATAGTTAGGGCGGCTGGCGTGAGCCCAGACGCGGCCGGGGAAGATGTCATCTCATTCAATGTGAAGCAACATTCCACTCATGTCGCCACCGTCAGCGTGGAAGGGAAGAGAAAGTACGCCGACTTGAAGCTCCTCGCGTTTGAAGGGGAAAACATCGAACTGACTACGTACTATCGTGAGCAATATGAGCAGGAACACGCGAGCGCGTGGGAAATAGCCTCGAAACCGACGTGGGGCGATGCGTTGCGGCCGCTGTAGGAAACAAAGTGGAAAGGGCGCCGCGGTTCCGCCAACTGTCGGCACTCCCGCCTCACTAGCGTTGCTGCGTAATGGCAGCTGATTGCGTGTCACCGGGCGCTAGCGATGATAAGGCGGTTATGTCATGCAGAGCGTGGACCGTGCTGTCTGTAGTTGAGCGCAAAATATCTCTAGCTCTCTTTTTATCATACTTGCGTATCGCAATGATACCGGCTTGATACTGTGGCGCCTGTAATAGCGCTCGCACGTAGGAAAAAGCAGGGTTGTTTTGTTATGCGTGTTTTTCTATGACTCGGTTATTGTGAACAAATAAAAGTTGTACGCAGCAGTGAATTTAAAGGTTTTATTAGACGATTGCTTAATGGTAACAAAATTTTCATCCACACAAAAAGTATTCCAATACATCAGTGTTACAGCTTGACCTTTCCTTGCAGGCTTCATGCGTTAATAACGGGCCTGCTTGAATGACGGCCTCCATTCTTTTTGGCAGAGACACGTAGAGAGCCTCGATGAAGGCTTTGTCATCTTGAAGATGTTTCCACTGGCGCTTTATGGCTTCCCACAGTTCATCACTGGTCCAAGGAGAGTCTTGAAAGGTTAGCCTTCATACGTGCCCAAACATGTTCTATGATGTTCATGTCTGCACCCTTCGCACACCACTCCAAGCTCCTTACCCCTAGTTCGCCTAAAAGACGTGCCACAACGTTTGCTGTGTGAACGGGAGACAAGTCCTGCTGGAATAGATAATGCCCATCCGGGTGTGGACCATTCAGTGCATAGGGGCTCCAGCAATGTGCAATATGCAGAACTCGTAAATCTCCCAGGGATTCTTACAATGGGACTTAGGCCATCCCGCGAAACAGCCGCCCACACGTTTACTGACGTGCGTCCACTTCCGGCCACCTGCTTGACGTTCTGCGGAGAGAAGCGCGTATTCTCCATGCGCCACACTCTTCTCTGCTGGTCCCAGCGGCTTGAGAACGTAGATTCATCAGAGAAGATGACATATTTCCAATCCTCGACCTTCCAGCTGCGGTGATCGACAGCGAACTTTAGGCGAGCAGTCTTGTTGGCAACTGTGAGAAGGGGCTTCTGAGCAGCGATACGACTACGGAGGGCGGCTTCCCTTAGCCTTCGCCGCACCGTGCTGTCGCTTACATGTTCCAGGGCAAGAGTACTGCGCACCTCCTTCGCATTTAGAAATGGCTTCTCGTTGACTGAAGCAACAATTTGTAGGTCTTGATCCGCCGACGTGGCGCGAGGTCGCCTCTCGTGCGGCGCATCCTTAATGCGTCCTTCATCTCGGTACGCCTGCACTATCCTGTTGACTGTGTTCAACCGGCAGCCCGTCAAGGCAGCAATGTTTCGCTGCGAGTAAGCTTTCTTCGACAACTCAACGACTTCTTCCCGCTTATTCAACGGCACTCGAGACATAGCAGGACGCTGAAACGCACTTCTAACCGCGGGCAGTCGTGGTCTCCCTTATAAGCATTTGCCACGAAAAAGAAATTAAAGATGCGCGTCGGCCGTGACGTAGCGTTTTTACTTCTTTTCTTGTTCCTCAAAGATTCGAACGTTTCCATGAAAGGTGCGACTGGCCTTACGATAGACCTTTTAAGAAGTCGGCCAGAAAATATTCCCTGTCGTATGCTTGCAAATATCTAAGAGTCGGGTCTGACCGCTCCACATACGCTCACTCAGACAAATAAAAAAGGAACAAAAAAGGTTAACAGCCGTATTTTGCGCTGAACTACAGACAGCGCGGTCCACGCTCTGCATGCCATAACCGCCTTATCATCGCTAGCGCCCGGTGACATGCAATCCGGTGCCGTCACGCAGCAACGCTAGCGAGGCGGGAGTAACCCCTTGCTAATAGTCGGTGACTTCAATGCGGCGCACCCGGAATGGGGTTACGCTAAGCAAGATCCTAAAGGCAGGCAGTTATGGGAATACGCGCCCGAGGTGGGACTCACCTTGCACATGGACCCTAGTTTTCCATCCAGGGTGGGTAACAGCGTGTGCGTTGACACTTGCCCTGACTTGACCTTCTCCAAAAATGTGAAAGATCTGAACTGGCAAAATTCGGAGCAAAAATTTGGCAGCGACCATTTTATTCTCGCCTAGATCCTTAAAAAAGGAGTAAAGACGCGCCGTGTGTGTCAACCAAGGGTTACGCAATGCGAAATCTCTAGGGAAAAGCGAGAGAAGGCTGCCGAAGGGAAGATACAAACATAGAAAAATGGACGAAGACCCTCATGCGTCACGTTGGAGAGGCAACAAAGAATCTTGAAGGAAACAATGCCCCGGAGATAGCTGATAGCAAACTGCTTCACATGTGGGAGGCAAAACTTGGTATGGAACGCAGACTAAAGAAGCAAAAGTGGAACCGTAATCTTAGGAGGATAGCTAGACATAATAAATTGAAAATTATGCGGTTCAATTATGCGAACAGAATTGGTGCAGCAGATGCGACGAGATGGAAGAGGGCATGAGCCTTTCCAGAACGTGGGGTCTGCTGACACATCTATTAGATCCGACCAACTCAAAATCCCAGTCAGGAATTAGATTATCAAAAGCCAGGCACGCGTTTAAGGGTACAGACGCGGAATTTATGGATGCACTAGTCAACATGTACATTGGCGATACTCATAGTGCCCCCTCCCAGAGTATGACTGAGCTCCCAACGAGGAGCTGGACGCACCCATCACGAAGGTGGAGGTCAGGGCAGAGATATTGGGACTAAAAACAAAATCGGCCCCGGGCCCTGACGGGATAACAAAATTTTAAGAAACCTAGATGATGACTCCATCAGCGCTCTTACTGAGTATATGCAAGAAATTTGGACTAAAGGGCACCTTCCTCGGCAGTGGAAGTCGGCAAACGTAATTCTAATCCCAAAACCAGGAAAACGCCCGAAACTAGAAAATCTAAGACCTATTTCTCTAACCTCATGCATGAGAAAATTGATGGAGCATGTAGTCCAGACACGACTGACGCGCTTTATGGAGAAACACGACCTGTGGCCGCACGAGATGGTCGGCTTTCGACCGGGTTTGAGCATGCAGGACGTGATGCTCCGATTCAAATACGATATAATCGACTCGCGTTCTAGAGACGCCAAAGTGATTCTCGGACTGGACTTGACAAAGTTAAACACGAAGCGATCCTCCACGGTCTCCAAGAAATCGGAGTAGGCGAACGAACATATGAGTACATCAAGGACTTCTTGTCAAACAGAACTTCCTGCATAAAGTTTCATGACATTCAGTCCCCCACAGTGAAGTTAGGGAGCAGGGGGACGCCGCAGGGCTCGGTTCTCTCCCCGTTCCTTTTCAACGTGGCGATGAGGGGCCTCCCAGAAGCTCTGAGGAGCATAAAGGGGCTAAATTTCAGTATTTATGCGGATGACATCAATTTCTGGGTTAACCAGGGTAGTGATGCGAGCATTGAGGAGCGCCTGCAGGCGGCGGCGGACACTGTCGTAGACTACGCTGCCAGTAGGGGTCCATCATGCTCGCCGCAAAAATCAGAATTATTCGTCTATAACCCAAAGTCACTCCGATGCAAGCGCATCTTGGAATTTGACATTAAAGTAGAAGGAAAACCAGTTCCAAAGGTAGATCAAATCAGAATCTTAGGACTATTCATTCAGGAAAATGGATATAATGATGGAACAATCAGAAAACTAGAGGGATTCGCAACAGAAGCCACTGGAATATTTAGAAGAATCGCGTTGAAAGGACGAGGCCTGAAAGAAAGAAGCTTGCTTAAACTAATTGAAGCTTACGTAATAAGTCGCGGAAGCTATGCCACGCCGTTCTTAAATATCAGGTCGGAGGAGAAGAAGAGGTTAGACTCTCTCATTCGACGGTGCATAAAGAGGGCCCTGGGCTTACCAATTACCACATCCATGCATAGAAGCTCCTTTCTATGGGAGTGCACAATAGATGGGACGAAATAGCGGAGGCTGTCAGAGTTTCGCAGCTGGAAAGATTAAGTCGAACGACCACGGGTAGAACTATACTCGAAATGGTAGGCCTGCAGACAGATAGGGGACTACGAGAAAAATCAAGTATCCCACAGGACTGCCGAGAAAATCTAATCATTCGCCCCCTCCCTCGAAACATACATCCCATATTTAACACAGAGAGGAGGGAGAAGAGAGCAGAAGCACTAATCAGACGCTTCGATTCGATGGACAGCTAGTCGGTTGCGTACGTGGATGCGGCAAGTGGCAAAACGGGGGCGGCGGTCGCCTCGGTGGTCGACGGCCGAGGTGCCCCGGTATCAGCCGCCACCATTAGAAGCCGCAACACTGAAACGGCTGAAGAAGTTGAAAATAGCGCTCGCTTGCGTCGGAACGCAAGCCAATTTCATAATCAGTGATAGTAAAACGGCTATTTTTAATTTTGGAAAGGGTAGGGTCTCGCCAGAAGCGGCAAGGTTCTGGCCAGCAGACGACTAAACGGGAAAATTCGCCTAATTTGGACCCCTGCACACACGTCCGTTCCTGGCAACGAAGCGGCGCACGAGTTAGCCCGAGCTCTACTTCCGGGTAACTATGGAGCCGCCCGATTGCCGGAACATGGACGAGCGTCTGCAAAATTATACGGAGGTTCTTCAGAATTACAGGTTAAGCAGGAGACTGGTGCCGCCACCGGATAAAAGTCTAAACAATAGGGAGGCAGTCGCATGGCGGCGCCTGCAAGCTGGGAACTTTGTAAACCCGGTCTGGGCTATTATGTCCAAATTGAAGAAGGAGAAACGATAAATGCAAGCACTGTGGGGAGAGAGGGACCCTCGACCATATAATCTGGGAATGTACTAGCTCCCCAGGGGCTAAAACAAATATAAATTGTAGAGAAGCCTGGGACCTCTGGTCCCAGGCTTGGGACCTCTGACCTCTGGTCAATTCTGCAGTCAAATCCAAGCAAATTCTGGCGAATTCTCTCCCCAAAAAACCACATAAACCAAATAGAACTCTTAGACGCAGATGAGCAACCTATTGAAATTGATAAATGTGCGTCGGCCCTAAACAATTTCTTCTCATCAGTATTTTCTACCCCTAACGCCGATATCCCCTTATTTACCGACTTATCGGTGACTCCAATGCCTGAAATACAAATCAGTCCTGATGGAATAGCAAATTTGATTAAATCCCTCAAACTATCATCGTCAGCTTGCTGCGACCAAATCAGCCCCAAAATGTTAAAAAATACTATCGCAATATCAAGATACTCTACGTGTTATTCACACAGTCGCTTAGCAATGGCGAAGTCCCTCACGATTGGAAAAAAGCAAAAATAATTCCCATTTTTAAATCCGGCGATAGATCAAAAGCTAATAACTCACAAGCATTCCGTCCAAACTCTTGGAACACGTGATAGCATCAAATCTAATCACTCACCTTGAATCGCTCAAATACTTTTATCCGCTTCAACATGGCTGTCGCAAGTTTCTGTCATGTGAAACTCAACTCGCCGAATTCACACACGACATCCTTCAGTACATGGACGACCGCTTACAAATTGACGCCATATTTCTCGACTTTTGAAAGGCATTTGACCGTGTTCCGCATAACCATCTACTAGTTAAACTTGCCTCCCTTGGAATCCCGTACACATTACTCATCTGGATTGAGCACTTCCTGAAAGGCCGTGTAATGTTTACATCCGCCAACAGTCATAACTCATCGCTAATTGACGTAACATCAGGTGTCCCTCAGGGCGCTGGATTGTCACCGTTATTATTTCTCATATACATTAACGACCTCCCAACTAACATAAAAACAAAACTTCGACTTTTCGCGGACGACTGTGTCATTTATAACGCTATCAAAGGCCCTGAGGACACCATTAGGTTGCAAAATGACATCGCCACAGTTGTATCATGGTGTGAGCAATGGCACATGCCGCGTAACTTAAGCAAATGTGAATACATGTCTTTCTCCCGTAAGCGCAGCTCTGATAACAGCACATATCCTATCAGTTCCACTCCCGTTGCTCGAACGTCATCTTATAAATACCTTGGCGTCCACCTAACATCAACTTTATCTTGGGTTACTCACATTGAAACAATATGCTCGCAGGCTTCACGCACTCTTGGTTACTTACGGAGAAATTTACAATCAAATCCGACAGCTCGCATTCCAGACGTATTCTAGTTCGTCCAAAACTAGAATACGCTTCATCCATCTGGCACCCTTCACAAGCATACCTCGCTAATAATCTAGAGGCCATCCAAAACCGTGCCGCGCGATTTATCATGTCACAGTACTCACGTGAAACCAGCATCACAGCACTAAAACGAACCCTTTCCCTCTCAAGCCTTCAATCACGCCGCATTATATCACGTCTCTTCCTTCTTCATTCTTTTTTTTACCATCCTCACAACCGGCACCCTCTCCTGCAACCTCCCTCAAGAATGTCCCGTCGACTTAATCACAATCACCCGTTAAAACTGATTTTTGGCCGCACTGAAGCAATGAATAACTCTTTTTTTTCCAGATGCAATAGCCCAATGGAATGCTCTACCGGACGTTATTGCTTCATGCAAAGATCGTGAAATTTTCCGAGCAAAACTAACGAGTCACCTTCAGTGTTCTATTTGACAATGCACACTAGTCTGCTCTTGTATATTTTGTTAATGTTTGTTTGTTGGTTTCGTTTTCTTCCTTTGTTTTTGTTTCTTGAACTGGTGTTCATATGCTGTTATATAATGTTATTGCCCCCGCCTTATGTAATGCCCTCGGGCCTTTAAGGCTTCAATAAATGAAATGAAATGGAAGCCCTGCTGCGGAGCGAGGTGCCTGCTCCACAGCTACAAGCCATCCGCCTGGCGGAAGAAGCCGCGAAGGGCCAAGACCTCTTTGCCTGCTTCTGATCGCGGAGGTCTCTGCTCCCGTCCCTTAGGCCTGCGTGCCGGGGGCGGGAATTGGGGGCCTCCTTATCTGGTGGAAAATAAAGTTATCATCAAAAAAAATCAAGGGCGACCGACTCGCGCCGTCGCAAGCCGCGGCGGTGCCACCACCAGCGCTTAACTGCTGCGCTCTCCGCTAGGAACGCGATTGTGGCGTTACGCTGAAGAGATTAGGTGGCTCGACTCACGTCGCTAGAAAGCAGTAGCTGTGCCAACCACCAGCGGCTTAACATTGCTTCGCGGCGATGCCGCCTACCACTAGGGAAGCTCGTCGTAATGCGCGTAAAAGAGACCGGCGAGCTACAGATACAGGAACAGAGTGAAACAAGACTCGCTAAGCGACGTGCCCAGTGCGAGCTCTTCAGTGGATGATGGGGCTGATTCGCTCAGTGTTGTCGACAGTGAAGATGGAGCCAGCTGTAGTCTTAGCGGTGACGAACACTGGAACTTGACTAAACGGCTGCGATGAGCCCATGAAACCCAGGAAGAACGACAGGAGCGGCTTCAGAAGGAACGTCCATCGCGGAATAAAGATAACCATGCAGTCCTCTACGAGTATGCATCCAACCACCCCCAGAAATTTGTGTACGTAGCATTGAGTCGTGCTACAAGTTTACAAGGCTTATATCTTACAAGCAAGGATGGATGCCGACAGTTCACCCATAAGGGGCCTAATCCCGACAAGTTTCTCGTGGCAGAATTTGAAAGGCTAGAAAAGCATAGGTTGGTCACAGCGTTCAGTCGTTGTGAAGAGTTAATCGCCAACAGTGAGGTCACGGTTGTCACATTGAGCGTGAGATCCCTTGCTACGCATCAACACGACATAGCCACAGATACACTCAATGTCAGCTCATGTGCTAGTATTCACTGAGACAGGGTGCTCTGGGGATACTCTCATCTGCATACCTGGGTTCAACTTTGTCGGGGGGGCTGGGCGCGATAACCAAAGTAGAAACGCAGGGGTATGCATATACATAAGAAAACCGTTGGAAGCAACCGTAGTGACACCCCAGTGCCTACCGAAGATGGGGAAGCAGTGTGTGTTGAAGTGATTGCTTTGGACTTAGTTGTGGCTGGTGTCTACATCTCACCGCAAACAGGAGACGATGCTGCACTCAAAACCTTCGCAAACGGCCTGCCGAAGCACACTGATAAAAGAATGCTCATATGCACTGGTGATTTCAACAAGGACCCAAGAAGAGACCCCAAATTCATCGAGGCCTTGGACGGAAAATACTACCTCCAGCTATGCCCTCAGCAGCCAAGATCAACTACTCAATGGGGGAGCCGTTTGGACTTGGTCGCCTACAGAAATGCAGACCGGTAGTCAATAATAGAGGTACAAGTGAAGACTCACTTCTTCACGGACCACCGAAGTGTGTTTATTGGCTTGAATAAAACCAATGAACCACTGTAACAATGTGTCTGTTGTGTGACTAGTGTGTACCTTGGATTTACCAGGACACTTACCATGTGTGCCATCATGCCGTTGTAGCCAGTGCAGGAACAGCAGTTCTACAGTCTGCATTAACATCACCAGCAACCAAGCATATCCTCACAGCCGCAACGATTATAGTTACACTACTAGTTGTACATAGAATAGCGAAGTGATCACCACAGCAGCACAAGGTGTACAAGTTTCACGCAAGCACCACAACAGCGCGACTATCACGTGAGCGAGGGCGTAGCCATGGGTATTGCTTTCTCAATTTCCCGGCTTAGCCAAGTTGAGCCACAGCCATTCTTTATTAGGAATCAGCTGTGGGGGCGATATCGACGATGTTGCAGAGCGTGCACACATGAACGTGCAAGCTAGAATGTCGCAGCGAGTTTAACCGCGCTTATATTCTCATGAGCCGAATGCAAACGAAAGTAATGCACCAAAAATGGGCTTTCGCCTCGGACACACACTGCGCTTTTCACTGAAATATTGCTGTCTTGTATTACTTGTTCCACACTGTCGTAGATGCGGTTGGTCACAGAAAAAAACTACATCAAACTTAACAAGTGATCTATTTGGCTACACGAATTAAGAAAATTGTGTACGAAATCACACCGACGACCGTTTGTTCGGCGTTTTTCATGGCACTCTATGCGCCGACGCTTCGCCGTGTTCCATTCTCAAGCCCTTCCTTTGTTTCCTTTTCCTTTTGCCTCCTTAGCACTACCCTTACGGAAATGCCATATCTGGACTTATAAAAAAAATCTAGATCAGGTATATCAGGAATTGGGCAGATATGGTATATTAGGACAGATCTGGGCCAGATAAGGCATATCTGCCCAATTCCTGATTTCGAGTATCAGATAAGGCATATCTGGTTGTGTATGCCTGTCTGCCCAATTCCTGATTTCGAGTACCAGATAAGGCATATCTGACCAGATATGCCTTATCTACCCAATTCCTGATTTAAAGATCTAGCCCGCATGACATGTTGGTTTTGAACTATAGATCATATATCTGCATATCAACATAACACTTTATTACAACACACACAAAACAATTTCAGTATTCCAGCTAAACGCACGCTCAGTCAAGATTGCCAAGGGAAACCTGAATTTCCCCTTTTATTTCAAACCTTACAGGAAAATAGCTTTGAAACCACAGGTTTTCTTTTTTCCCTGCCTATATGGAATCGCTCAAAGACGGTGCTGAATTACGTGTGTATACCGAGGGTCAAAGACATGCTCGTTCGTAAGTAAATATTGAGATTCTACTCATTTACGCGCGAATTATAATAAACTAATGAGATATCTGAACAGAATAATGTCTACACGAGACGCTAAAGTGAAATACATTAACCTATTAAATTAGATATTACATTTTTATTCTACTCTTTTACACACAGAGCTTTAACCAGTAAATGCTTTTAGTTTCAGCTGGTTTACTTACGAAGCTAAATAAAATAAATGGCTATTAATCGAACTAGACTATTAAAATGGAATTTAAAGGTTTGTCGACACCCGGAAAAGGTACCGCTAAACCGTAGGGCGATAAAACACACACTGCTGGAACTGCTGATAATACCTAAACCTTAGCAAAGTACATATAGGCTGTCAGGAAGTACTGGTGTTACCTTAAGCAGAGACTGCAGTGCAAAATGAGCGAACTCGCCTAACTCGTGGTTGCCTTTCAAATTAGGAGAGAAATCCAAAAAAAGCATGTTCGATGGCATTTGTCATGACAGCGACAGCGCTGCCGCTAAACCAAATCAAGCATGAAGCTACTTAGGTAGTGCAAATATTAATAATAATAATAATAAATAACGAAGGACCCTATCCACCAACTGAAATTTGTCAAAATTGCTTGAGCGAAAGACAAATTAGCAACAAAATGTACGAAAAAATATCACATACTGGCAATTGCCATCCAATTTACTGATTGGAAAATTAATTTTCCATGAAAATAATAAAGTGAACAATAGCCTGAGGCTGGCAAGTGCTAGTTCCCGACAAGAAATCTCACGCTCACGGTTTTGGTGATCGGGCATGAAGATGAGGCGGCACGATGAGGGTGCAATCCGACACAATGAAGAAGATTTGGCCGGGCCACTCAGGGCAGAATCCCCGAAAAGGTCAATCGACCATCAGGTTCGCTGCCAAGGCTGGGGAGGCAGCTTCCACCCGCAGTGGGACACAGCAATTTCCTCTGTGCCGACGGTCAGACTGAAGCTCTTGTAGGTTTGCTGTCGCATTTTTGTTACATGCACACAGCTAATAGCGAACAGGCGCTGGTACACGCACACACACCAGCATACACAACATGCAGCACGCCCGCCAGCCGCACCGAACTCCGATGTCTGCCACCGAAAAGGAACGGATACCAAGTGCTTAGGCGCACTGAGTTGAAAGGGGGAGGGGAAAGAAGCAAGCACACACAAAACGGAGAGCTCGCGGCCTACGCGGTATAGAGCGTGGCCGCGAGGAGAGAGATGAAATGCGAACTAGCGACACCAGCGACGCAGGGGCCGCCGCTGTCTGAGAGGGAAGTGGGGAACGCGGGAGAGCAGGAGTCGCTGTCTAGCCACTGCGGCCCTCGACGAAGTAACCGCCAGCTGTCTGTGAGGGTGAGTCACCATCTGACAGCGCGGAGGGGGCCGTATACTGAACTGCCATCATTTTCTTGATATTTTGAATCCCTCAACTTAACCGACCATGCTTTTGTGCACCGGACTGCGGCCGAATTTTAAATGAAATTGCGAGTTAGTAGGCGGAAAGAGGAGCATATAGCTATAACCCAGCGCGCTCCTGGATTAAGGAACACATGGTGTAATAAATATAGTGCAGCGAAATCTGCAGAATATTTGAAATATTCGGTGTCGCAGCTATTTTCTAAATTGGGTATATGCAGGACTAAGCATGCAGGCCATGCTGTGTGTAGAAAAATTGAAGCTTGACCACATGATGCCAATACTGGATATTTGCAGAAGGTAGCCGAAGGCCATATATTGCAAATATACAATAACTATGGCGCCTACATAAATAAGGCCCCGATGAGGTTATATAAAGTCCTGTTGATGCCAGGCATATGGCCCTAGTCTGTCTATATAAGGTCATGACGATGCCATATATGCCCTTTATCAGGCCACATCCCAGGCAGCACACCAACATCGCACCAACCCCGGCCCAACGTCGACAAAAATTGGTACCAACATTGGCGTAACGCTGCTTTCTGAGAAATTACGACATTTTTATATATTGGTATGGCTTATATGCCAACATTGCACCTGTCTTGGCACTG
Source organism: Amblyomma maculatum (assembly GCA_023969395.1). Lineage (NCBI taxonomy): Eukaryota > Metazoa > Arthropoda > Arachnida > Ixodida > Ixodidae > Amblyomma > Amblyomma maculatum. Next base: position 115,536 of record JAJIZL010020825.1, on the reverse strand, counting down.
CCAACATAGGCTATCAGCTGGCCGTGCCCCTGGTGTCACGTATTGGCATGCCATTAGTATTCATTGGCACAGGTGACATTGGCAATAAACCGGCCGTGCCGATCGTATCACATATTGGTATTTATTGGCATGCAACAAGTATTCATCGGCACACGTGGCACTGGCACTGCCACTGTTAAGCCACCTTTAGCCATGCAGTTATTTCACCCTTTCCCTTACTGCTGCCATTAGCTTAACTTCACTCTGACAATTGTGGTTTTCTTATGCAGTCATTTCCCAATACCACCTTGCATGTCATCTCCCTAAGGAGCCATAAAACCATGCAATTAAATGAGGCAAGCAAAATATTTTCTGAAAACATTTTATTGAGAGCTCATATACATGTACATGCCACAAGGACATCAGAGGGCCAAAATGTAGTGCAGGAGGCATTGGGTACAGGGTTAATATGGGATAGGCTAGTAGGTGTAATTGGAAACAGGGCACTAAGCAGCACATGACCAGGTAGTGGAGGTAGATTTGATGGGGTGCAGTATGCATTGGTCCTGATGGAAGGGGCTGGACATGTTGAGCAGGTTTGGTGCACTATAGCCTCGTAGTGCGAGAGGTGTTGCAGGAATAGGAGGATGAGCATGTGTGCATTCCAGGGCAGTGTCCAGCATGGATGGAAAATGGCAGTGGACTGTGTTGAGCATGATAGTTGGCAGTCAAGGGTCAATGGATCAAGTGATCAGGTTGAGGGGGCGGGTGAAGCGCATGGCCCAGGTAGTAAGCTCGGCACCCCGCAGGAAACAAGCATTCAGGAACAGTTTGTTGAGGAGATTGGCCCGTGGTTCTTACAAATGACATCTGCACAGAAGACAAGCATATATCACCATAAGATCTAAACTCACCTTCTCAAGACTTATCCAAACACATATTTGAAGTCTGGGTGCTCTATACGATTGAGTACAAAATACAGAACACCGCTATAGTAAAACCTCTGATATAGTAAAGTGAAACTGAAGTCCCAGTTCATCTTCCATAAGCAACTGTACATTTTTCCCCTTTATAGTAAAGATGTTTTTCGTAAATATCGAATAAAGTTCTTCTGGCCATGGCGACGACTCCCGCGCACTACCTATAGTCGCGAGGCCAAGACGTTTTGTATTTGAAACCAGAACAATAACCCCAAGTGTTAATTTAGGTGGCTTTACTACTATACATAGCAGCAGTCGGACGAAGCCTACTTTACAGAAGCCTTGGAGCCGTGAGGGAAAGCGCGCAGCGCGAAGAAAACGTAAAGCTGTCTACAAACATAGCAAGGAGGCGCGCATGTTCCATTCAGACAGTAAAGGAGTAAAAGTGCAGCAAGAAATAGAGAAGGGAAAGAAATGGGTCAACATTCACTGCAATGTGCAGCACAAATCATGAGGCATTGGTGGTTGAAAGTGGAGGTGCAGCGAGTAAGGTCTTACAGCACTTGAGCGCCATGCGAATTTATCATTTATTGCCTTCTAAAAGACAGGAAGAGCAAAAAGGGACACCATGTTCATGCAAGGCTTTAGTTTTTACATGAAATCGAACTTGGTTGCATTCGTAATCACGTCTTCATGCTTCAGAGGTACTTCCACAAGATGTAGAGACATTTTATAATGAAAAAATCACACAAAGAGATGATAAAAGCCAAATGGAAGGCATTTAGGTGTTTTTTTTTTTTCATTAAGCAACAAGACGTGTTCAGTTAGTGCCTATTTAAATACTAGACCATGTCATCACAGACCACTGATACAGTAAAGACAATGATATAGTAAATATTTTCGCTGGCCTCAGTGGCTTTACTATAAAGGGGTTCTACTGTATATATTGAAGGCCTATTGCCACACATTCTTCTTTTAGACCACTTTGCGACAGGTTTCTGGGCCTGCAAGGGCATGCAGCATCTTATGACGTAGGGATGATAAGCATATATGCAAAATAATATCCATTCCAGATACAAAAGAAAGATATTTGGAAGGAAAAACCTGCTTCCGGCAAACCGATAACTTCAGGAGGATGCTTAGTGTTCATATAGAATTACAGGTCCTGAAAATATGACGTTTCATGCTCCAGAACTTTCAATTTTCCAACAATTCTTAAACATTCCTGCAATAGACAATATGGATTACTAAGCATGCAAGCCTGCGTGATATTAAAGAACACATTACAGAATATTTTTCTGCCGTACACCAGTTGCAGGCACGCATACATTACTGCGGCCAGAATAAAGAAATAATTGCCCTGACAGAATCAATAAGCTCAATCAGCTAATTGAGGGAGATGTGTACATCGCAGCTATTCTCAAGGCCGTGTACGCATATAATATTCTCAAGATAACCGTACCATTTCGAGTTCCAGCTTTTTAGTTTTCACAGCTTTATTGCTTGCTGCATTCTACTATAAACAATTGCCTTACTTGTAAGGTACCAAGGAATAGTTTTAATACAGTGCTCATTATAAATTAAAGACACCAGAGCAACATGCACACAAACAAGAAAAGAAGAACGGGACAGAGCGCCATTCACAACTGATTTATTGTGCACAATAAAGTACATATATATCTCACTGCTGGCATATGCGCAAGGACCCATTCAGCATCATGTAATTTAAGATACGGAGCCCATGCCTTATACCACAGCCTCTTTCTCTGAGAAAGCGTTTCTTGAACATAACTTATCTTAAACTACATGATGCTGAATGTGATGTAGCTGATTGTGTTCCTTGCGCATGTGCCGGCAGTGAGATATATATGTACTTTGTTCTGCACAATAAATCAGTTGTGAGTAGAACTGTGTCCCGTTCTTTTCTTGTGTGCGTGCATTGTTTTGGCGCCTTCAGTTTATAATAAACACGAACAAGCCCAACCAGAAGTTCTAGTAATCATACAGTGCATGCTTGTTCAGTCAAAATTATTATAGTCAGCCTGCAATGAGCAATTGAGCAAGCACTAGAAATTTACTTTGCCTAAGCAGGAAAATTTTATGCTGGATCTGAGTACAATGATATCGTACTTCCTTATCAGCTAGCAGCCTACCAGGTATGCATTTTTCCTCATCACAGCTAATCATATGACCATACCATCGGCAACTTTCCACGTGCAAGATTACATTCAGTTAGGCATACATGGGTGATGGATTACGTTTGCGTATTCTTTTAGTCTTGGTAGGCACATAATTAGTGATGTAATATGACACAAAGTTTTTAAATCTCTGCCACAATGTTTCTATATCAGTGTGTATGTCATCCGAGAGATGTTGAAATGATGTTAGTTCGTGCGATAAAGTATCAAGTATGGTGGTGTCGTCAGCTCGGTTGTAGTCGGTATACGTTATTGTTGATTGCAAACAAGGTGCATTATAGTGATGCGGGACAGAACACATTACTAGTTTGTGATCAGACAGGCCATTTAAAATTTCCACATTGGTTTCTTGACAGGGGAAATGATTACTCAGGAAAACTAAATCTAGAATGTTGGAGCTGGTTCCTTGTACACGTGTGGGTTCTGTTACGATTTGCGAAAGGTTAAAAGAAAGCATTATATCAAAAACAACATCGGCGCAAGGTGAAATATGGTGCAGGGTGTTCCAGTTAATATCAGGAAGATTGAAATCACCTAAAAGTATTAGTCTCGCCCCCTTAACATGATGTTGCATATACGTATACAATGATTGGAGTATGATAGGATCAGAACAAGGACTAAGATAGACGCAACCCACAACGATGGTAGAATCAGAAAAGCAGAGTTTGCAAAAGATAGCTTCTACCCCTTCAACTTCAGGTAACGTAAGGAAACTTATATCTTTGCTTATCAATAATGCCACGCCTCCGCCTCGCGTCGGCCTGTCTTTGCGTGATATGGAATAATTTGGGGGAATTACTTCAAAGTCTTTAATTTCTTTTGTTAGCCATGTTTCAGTTATCGCCATGAATTCTGGCTTTAAACCTAATAATAAGGATTCTAGGGGACCGACCTTATTGATAATACTACGCGCATTAATGTTCACGAAGGTTATTTGGGACGCTGTGGACGGCGCGAGCGTAGAGTCCGTGTACCTGTGTTTTGGTTTTTTGTCTCGGTTAGTGAAGGTGTAACTGGAGGAGCTGCAACTGGTAACACTTCACAATTTTCGTTGTCCCAAAAATAAAGTTCACCGTTTATTTTTAGTTTGTCGTAAACCAGCGACACTTTCTCGCCGCGATCTTTTCTTGGTTTCCCGTATTTCCATAGCTTTTTTCTGATTTCGCGGACACGAAGCGAAAAATCTTCACTTATGGTAAACTCGGTGCCCTTTAATTTGTGACAGTTGCGCAAAATGTTCGTTTTTTTCCCTGAAATCTAGAAGCTTTAGTATTACAGGCCTTGTTTTGTTTTCCGTTGGTCTACCTAGTCTGTGAATGCGTTCTATTGCAACTTCTTCCAGTTTTAGGGATTCTTTCAAAACTTCTTCATTTGCAGTGCGCTCCAGGGATTCGCTATTTTCTTCTTCCTTTTCAGGGATGCCATAAATAATAAGATTTGATCCTCTGGAGCGATTCTCAAGATCGTCTAGCTTTAATTCCAGAGATAATACGACCTGTTGAAGATTGGCAATATGATCGGTACATGACGAAAGTTTGTCTTCAAGGAGAGTAAGGCGTTCTAGTTTGTTGTCTATTGATGTTAGCCTTTCTTCTTTTATTGTCTTTATGTCATCTGCTATATTCTGTAACTGTTGCGAAAGTTCTGCCATGTCAGGCCCAGGATTACTCTCAACGTCACTCGCAAGAAGTAACAATTTCATCACATGCACCACATCGCACACTGTGTCAAGAAGTACCGCAGGGCACGGCAGCACAACAAGGCAACGCTCGCTAGATCGAAAACATTTCCCAAAGCGCTTTCTTACCTGCACGAGGAAGACAAGCGGATTATCCATCTGTGCGCAAGCCCAGC
>JAJIZL010020825.1:67798-110575 GCA_023969395.1 Amblyomma maculatum | reverse complement strand
CTGGCGATGATCTGCACGAGGAAGACAAGCGGATTATCCATCTGTGCCCAAGCCCAGCTGCCGTATGCTTCTGTTACTGCTGAGCAGTCTCATGTCACAGTCACTTCATTAATTGCATGACTGCACATTGCTTTAAAGGACGAATAGGAGACAATCAAAAGGGGGCACTCGCATGCCTTCGAAGAAACTTTGCGCATTTTCACTTAAAAAAAACTGTTAAAGGGGCTATGGATACAGGTACATCGCAAGGACCTGGTGCTTTTTTTTTTCAGATACGGCTGTATTTAGGTGCTGTAACTAAAAATGCGTCGCACCAGCCTAAAGATTTACCCCGGGTACGTCAGTATTTTAAGTTCGGCATATCTGGCATATCAACTGAGGTTTTCGCATAGGTTTGGTACGACAGATACAATGCTGCACATATGTGCTTCGATCTACTATTGGTACTAACTATAGGACAAACCAAGTTGACACAACTACTCAAATGTGAGCCGCGTGGTGGGTAACTTTAGCGACTGTTTTTCTTGTGTCTACACACTGCCCGAAATGCGGCGATTGGTGTCCGATTCGAACTTCGAGTGTGCCACCAATAAATTGTCAGTTTGTGCTGCGCGCGTGCGTGAAAACCAGCGTGTCTTCCATTTGTATACACTGCTTCACACAAGTCGCTGGACAGCAGCGTTGAACTGTAGTATTTATTTCTGGCTATTTATATGGGGATTTACCGAAGTGTGACGACGGCTGAGGGGCGCCGCTCGATCGACTCGCGCTACATTGAACCTACAGGGGTTTAAGCTCCTTGCTGTACGCGAAAATTTCGCCAGAAAAACTGCTTCGTATGGACACAGATCGATCATTCGCGCTACCTGCTGTATACAATCGCATGCATTGCGATGCAGCGCGTCTTCGCCTCGACATTCCTCGACGGCCTGCTCATGGTCAGCTCCTGTATTTGTATCAGATATAAATGTTTTCCACCACCACCTGCTTGTCATCGCCAAACGCCTCTAGGAGATTTGGCGTGCACGTAAAGAAGTAGCAAAGAAGTTTCATACACAGATCACAACTTTTTGTGTTGTGCAGGCGCTCAGTCTTCGGCGATCGGTGCAGCAGATCGAGATGACACTTTATTTTGAACGGCTCGCGAATGTGATGCGTTGTCTGCTGGTACACATACGTAGCTTCGCCTACAGCCAGCGCGCGCGTATAAGTGACAGCAATGCTCGCCGTACACAACTCTTTTCAGCAGCTCCACGTGAGTCTCGAAGACTGGGCGTTAGGTATACGCGCTATAGCAAGCGATTAGATAGGTAACAAATGGACATACGTTACTTCAGCTGCATTACCTTGTGTTGACGTCCGCCTGCTTTTGCGGAGAATCGAATGGATATACGGATCGAGGTATCCTTTTTTATGGATAATTACTGCAGTTAACGCAGAAGATATGCATGTATATATCCCACAAGCTGCGAGCTCATGTATACCATGCAAAATAATATCGCGTCGATCTCGCAGAGTAAGAAAAAGTCGAACGACGCAGCAAGCGATGTTCCTCTGTAGCAAACGTTTTAACGTGGCGCGGCCTACTTCGGAAAGTGATTGTAGAAAATTAATTGTCTGGTACCGCCGTCGTCCAAAAATGGCACAGTCAGTGCAGGGAAAAATTTTGGAAAACTTGTCCGTTATTGCCAACTTCAAAGAATGGCAGATCCAAGGCAGGGAGAATGTCCGAGAAACTAGTCCATTATTGCCATCTTCTAAAAATGGCAGTGCTAAGATAGGGGATACATCGGATAAATTGGTCCAATAATACCATCTTCTAAAAGTGGCTAAACCAAGGCTGGGAACACATTCGAGAAACTGGTCCAATAATGCCATCTTTTAAAAGTGGCTAATCCAAGGTTGGGAACACATTCGAGAAACTGGTCCAATAATGCCATCCTCTAAAAGCGGCTGAGCCAAGGCTGGGAAAACATCCGAGACATTGGTCCAATGACGCCAACTTCTAAAGATGGATTAGCCGAGGCTGGTAGTACAGAGGCAACGCGGGGCCTTCACAGGACCGACGTTTGCCAGCTCAGGTCCAGCTCTTGCCAACTCTCGTATACTGGCTGCTACACGAAGCTATTTTGTGTTCCTATGAAATTCAGTGTGACAAAGCCCTACGCGGATATATTTCGCGTTTCAAGTTCTTGTGAAATGTGGGAGCCTGTCCGCCGCCGTGCCGCGGGCGACTCTAGCTGGCTCTGCGATCATTTTTGCCACTGCAGTGATTTGAATATTCGCGGCTTGTTTAGCAAATAGCTGGCGTACTCGTTTGCCGAATGAGTGTTTCAAGATAATCATAGAGCACGTATGTGTGCGATATTCCATCAGTGATTAATGCGCCATGGTCATTGCAGTCGTACTTTTGATTATACACGTATGGAATAGTCTACTCTTGCAAAGCCTAAGACGTAAGTTACGCTAGCTCTACATATGTCAAATAGGTATATGAAAGAAATAGAGCTTTAAAGTATAGCGGCTGACGCATTGCGCCGTAAATTCCCGCCCGGGCGGCGGCCGTGTGCACCTTGAATCACACGTAGAGCGTCAGGGCCAGCGTCTTGGATTGCATCGCGCAGCGTGTAACCCGACAACCCCACCTCCACTCGGGCAAGTCGACGCCGCTGTTGCTGGCGACGGGCCTCCATGTTTTCTTCCTTTGTTTGTGATGTTTTCAATGCACCTAGCAAGCAGCGAACAGAGCGTCCATATTTCGGCGCGAGTGAGCGCCATCAGTGGACTAGAACAGAAGGGCGCGGTGTGTCGTCAACAAGAGCGGACGCTTGGGAAAAAACAAATGTGCGAACGAGTGCGATGAAGAAAAGTGAAACTGTAACCCAGTTATTTGGTTCAGCATAACCTTAATATTATCCATTCTGAGACTGTACGTGCAGTGTTTTCTCTACATTTTTTTTTCTAATACTTCACTTCTTAGAGCGACAACGAAGCAGGAAGCGTCGACACCGATTTGCCATATGTGGGAACGTCCATGCATCTGCGGACCGACTTTTAATTTACCGCTCAATAACCCAGCTTAAATTTAGATCACCATTGTTAAATCTCTTAAGCGAAAATATGTGCTGCGATGCTTCGTATTCGTATAGCTTAAACGCTAGTGTATTTTTAAAGTGTATTTCGATGGAAGCGCGCTCGCCATAGTCGATCTGAGTCACGTACGAGCCTTAATTGGCCGACGCTTATCGCTCATTAATTGCATCGCACTGCATGCGTGTCCTGCGGTAATCGTCTGTTTGAAGCCACTGTTGTTAAAACTAACACTCGGGGGCAAAGAAATTTGCTAAAGCGTTTGGAATTCTCTTCACCCAGAGCAGCAGGAATCGCCACGGGAGCAGCCATGGAAGAACCTAGACCATTGCCGAATAGAATACAAAAAATAGCAACCATTGCCTATGCACGATATATGACATGTTCTTTTGATTCTTTCTGATCTCCCGGTCGGCGTGGAGCTATTTATCGCCGCCGCCGCCCTGACGGACCAGAAAACGGTGGTGAACTTATTGATATTTGACGCCGTTTACCGATCGTCGCTCTCATCCGAATTCGTCACAGTATACATGTGGATTGATTACAGTGCCAGCTTACGTCAATGGAGATCTAGTGTAAAAGAACATGGTGTAATCCCAAGCAACATCAACAACAGCTAGGTGTAATTAAAGCAAACACGACGGAAACCAGCCAGCACCGCGGAACTATAACTATTTAGACAAAATATTACCGAAGCATTTAAAATTGCAAAGGTAACATGAAAACATCGATTATAACAGCACAGTTAACGACTCCAAGTATTAAATGAGCCTGCCAACCGCAAAAGCATGCTAATGCGGTTTCCCACGGAATATTTCCAGCCACATGCTAATTTGCATTTAATATTGACCAGTAGGTGAAATAGAGAAGAAAATGTTGACTAAAGTGTATGCCAATGCATCTGGCGGGACATGGTAACTGAACTGACAGCATTGTCCAGCATATGCCATATATTAGCCAACATCAGTGGACTGACGACTAATGCTGTCCGTTATAGCCATCCTCATCTCATGGCAGCGCCAACACCGGTGATACGCCGGATATCAAGGGCCATCATTTCCATCCTCGTATAATGGTACGACCGATATTGCGAGGGCATCGAATATGACGGGCCAATGTTGTTATCATTATAAATAGGTACGAACAATATTGGTTACCAATGGAACCCTCAGGGCCAGTGTTGGACGTGTTATAGAATGCCACAACCAATACCAGCCATAAGATGGCAGTGTTGGGCCTACATAGGGCTGATCTCTGCCAACTCACTGACAATATTGGCCCGAGCTCTTGTGCTGCCTGGGATAAGGTGGCGAGGATACCATATATGCCACTGATCAAGCCATATAAGGTGTCGTTAGCCATTCAGATATGGATTATATGTTGCATGCTATGGCCAAATCTGAGCCATATAAGGGCAACATTTTGCATATATATGACCTTAACTGGCCCAGATAAGGTCTTATTTGCTGCCTTATATATTTGTCATCATCATCATCATCACCAGCCTGATTATACCCACTGCAGGGCGAAGGCTTCTAACATATTTCTCCACTTAACCCGGTTCTGTGCTAGCAGCATCCACTTGACCCCTGCGAACTTCTTAATCTCATCCGCCCACCTAACTTTCTGCCGTCCCCTGCTACGCTCTCCTTCCCTTGGAATCCAGTTTGTTACCCTCAGCGACCATCGGTTATCCTCTCTTTGCACGACATGTCCTGCCCATGTCCATGTATATATTTGCAATGTATATATATGCCATGTGTATATTTGTATCTGGCAGCATATGTTCCATATCTGGAGCAGATATGGGATTTCCGTAAGGGTAACCCCGCCCCTCGCCAACATTCACTTGTCTAAGAACGTTGCCCTCCGCTTGCGTCGACTCTTGGAACTTGGCAGGCGCGGCGAAAATATCGTTCGGCAGCGGCGGTGACAAGAGTCCTCATTGCCTCATCGCGCCTGCTCACGGCCCCTTAGCGGTCCGGATGTCTGGGCGCTGTGACGTCCGTATCTGGTTAAGCCGAGAGCGCGTGCACACACTACGCGCACAAACACACACGCTTGCGAATGGCCGCTCGGCCGGTGTTCAGGGTGATGAAACTGCCGTCTCCTGCCACCCCTTCCAGCTCTAGCGTTTTATTTGACCCCGACACAGGGAAGTAATTGTAATGATACATCACCTGCGACGACTAGCTCAACGGCGTTCCTTCAATGTAAGTTTTCACTTATTCGGCCGCTCTAAACCGCCAGTGTGTACACTTTCACAAGAAAAAAATGGCAGAAGCCATCTTTATATACAAAGTTACATCGTACACGTGAGGTAGCAAGTAGCGAAACTGTGCATTTTGTAACCCTTCTGATTTATAGACTCCTGCGTTACCGCGCAAAATCTGTGCTGCATTAGTATGTACGAAAACAGTGCCATGGTAGTTGTTTTTGAGATTAACTACCGAAGAAGCAGTGCAACGGGCAGTCAAAGCCACTTTTGAGGGCTTCGGATCAGTTGACGTTTGATAAGAGTAGTCCATATTTTAAATACGCTAACCAGGACCATTATTAAGGCAGCACGGGCTAAGATTACAAGATAGCCAGGTGCTGAGTAAGTGCCAGTGGTCTTCCCTCCTCAGTGACTTCCAGTCTTCCAGTGCCAGTGACCTACTGGCACTGAGTAAGGGCCAGTAAGTCTTCCCTCCTCAAAATGCAGCCCGGGAAGTGATAACAGGCTCGTAAATAAGTGTGGTTATTGTTCACGATCGCTCACATACCGCTTCACCCACGCAAATAATTTGTTGCACAAGAATGGCGAGGGGGAGACGAGGTTCACTTTTAAAGGCGCGGACACGCTGGCGCCGTTGTGTGTTGTTTGAGAGACATCGCTGTCCCCAGCTTATTTCCTGAAAACAAAAATGGAGCCGCTATTACTGACGCTCATCGACGTGAGCGAGAACACGCAGCACCATCCCAGGCAGCACAAGAGCCCGGGCCAATATTGTCAGTGAGTTGGCAGAGATCAGCGCTATCTAGGCCCAGCGCTGCCATCTTAAGGCTGGTATTGGTTGTGCCATTCTATATCACTTCCAACACTGGCCTATGAGGATTCCATTGGTAACCAATATTGTTCGTACCTATTTATAATGATAACAACATTGGCCCATCATATCCGATGCCCTCACATTATCGGTGGTACCATTATACGAGGATGGCAATTATGGGCTTGGATATCAGGCGTATCACCGGTGTAGGCGCTGCCATGAGATAAGAATTGCTATAATGGACAGCATTAGCCGTCAGTCCACTGATGTTGTCCAATATTCGACATATGCTGGACAATAATGAGAGCGCTATTACAATGGCCCGTCAATGCCAGATATACACTGGAATACCTTACATATCAACAGTATTGGCATTGCCCTTTCATAAGGATGGCTATATCGAACAGCGTTAGCCATTACTCCACTGACGTTGGCTAATATATGGCATATGCTGGACAATACTGTCAGTTCTGCTACCATGCCCCGCCAGATGCATGGTAATACACTTTAGTCAACATTATGTTGTCTATTCCACCTACTTGTCAATATTAAATGCAAATTAGCATTTGGTTGGAAATATTCCGTGGGAAACCGCATTAGCGTGCTTTTGCGATTAGCAGGCTCATTTAATACTTGCAGTCGTTAACTGCGTTGTTATAATCGATGTTTCAACTTACCTTTGCAATTTTAAATGCTGCGGAAATCTTGTGTCTAAATAGTTATAGTTCCACGGTGCTGGTTTCCTTCGTGTGTGCTTTAATCCCACCTAGCTGTGTTAATGTTGCTTGGGATTACACCATGTTCTTTTATGGCACTTAAGCTGGCACTGTAATCAATACACGTGTATACTGTGACGAATTTGGATGAGACCGACGATCGGCCAACGGCGTCAAATATCAATAAGTTCACCACCGTTTGCTGGTCTGCCAGGGCAGCGGCGATAAATAGCTCCACGCCGACCGGGAAATTAGAAAGAATCAAAACGACATGTCATATATCGCGCATAGGCAATGGTTGCTATTTTTGGTATTCCATTCGGCAATGGTCTAAGTTCTTCCATGGCTGCTCCCGTGGCGATTCCTGCTGCTCCTGGTGAAGAGAATTCCAAAAGTTTTAGCAAATTTCTTTGCCCCCGCGTGTATTAGTTTTAACAACGGTGGAATCAAACAGACGATTACCGCAGGACAGGCATGCATTGCGATGCAATTAATGAGCGATAAGCGTCGGCCTATTAAGGGTCGTACGTGACTTAGATCGACTATGGCGAGCGCGCTTCCATCGAAATACACTTTAAAAATACACTAGGTGGTTTAAGCTATATGAATACGAAGCATCGCAGCACACATACTTTCTCTTAAACGATTTAACAATGGTGATCTAAATTAAAGCTGGGTTACTGAGCTGTAAATTAAACGTTGGTCCGCACATGCATGGACGTTCCCACATATGGCAAATCGTATCGACGCTTCCTGCTTCGTTGTCGCTCTAAGAAGTAAAGTATTAGAAAAAAAATGGAGAGAAAACACTGCACGTACAATTTCAGTATGAATATTAAGGTTATGCTGAAATAAATACCTGGGTTACAGTTCCACTTTTCTTCATCGCATTCGTTGGCACATTTGTTTTTTTCTCAAGCGTCCGCTCTTGTTGACGACACACCGCGCACTTCTGTTCCAGTCCACTGATGGCACTCACTCGCGCCGAAATATGGACGCTCTGTTCGCTGCTTGCTAGGTGCATTGAAAACATCACAAACAAAGGAAGAAAAACATGGAGGCTCGGCGCCAGCAACAGCGGCGCCGACTTGCCCGAGTGGATGCGCTCTGCAGGTGGGGTTGTCGGGTTACACGCTGCGCGATGCAATCCAAGAAGCAGGCCCTGAAGCTCCTCGTGTGGTTCAACGGGCACTGGGCCGCCTCCCGGGCGAGACTTTACGACGCAATGCGTCAGCCGCTATACTTTAAGGCTCTCTTTCATATACCTATTACCTTTCATATACCTGGTAAATGCTCTATGATTATCTTGAAACACTCATTCGGCAAACGAGTACGCCAGCTATTTGCTAAACAAGCCGCGAATATTCAAATCACTGGAGTGGCAAAAATGATCGCAGAGCCAGCTTGAGTCGCCCGCGGCACGGCGGCTGGCCGGCGTCCACATTTCACAAGAACTTGAAACGCGAAATATATCCTCGTGGTACTTTGTCACACTGAATTTCATAGGAACACAAAATAGCTTCGTGTAGCGGCCAGTATACAAGAGCGGCAGCTCAGCAGAACGACATTTGATTCGACGCCATGCCAAGTGCATGAATAGCATAATTTTAGAATTTCTGGTTTATTTATTCGTTTTTTCGCACAAGTGCGAAAAAAAGATGTCTGTAACGTTTCTCCGCTTGTATTCACATCCCCAATTTCGCGATTCCGTCGTTCACTCCAATACAAAGCTTACGCTACATATTTGGCAAGAAGAAATAACTGTATAGTTCAAAAGTTAAATAAAGCAGTCGTTTTACAATTAAGCTTAATTTGGTATCAAAGCTTATTTATTCTCTAACTACCTCCGTGGTGGAGCAGTTACAGGCGTGCGCTGCGAAGCTAGTTTTTCTTTTTTTTTTTTACAAATATTGTGTATGGAGAGAAGATACCCACATGTACACTGACTTGTTAGCATTAGAACGAAAAAAAAATGTGAAAGAAAAGACTGAAAACACAAATAAAATACGAAATGGTACAATGGGTATATTTACAACTGGATTACAATGACACATCTTTGTTTCGCACACGCTCGTTCGCACAGTTTTCCAGCGCCTGCTCTCCGTGCTGACGCACCGCTCAATCCCGTCCTCGCGCACTTCGCACTCCTGTCGTTCCCCGATCGCACTCTCTCACCGCATGCGATGCGAGCAAGGTCCGAGGTTGCATGCGCGCGTCGAAATCCACGCAGGTGCTCCAAAGCGGTGGACGGGTCGACGCACCACTCAGGGTCCAAGGGGCGGCCGCCGCCCAGGGGAAGGAATTGCGCAGTAATAAAAAGACGAACGCTAACAGACTGGAGACTTCTTTCAAACATTTCCGGGCTCTCATAACAGGTTGCATAGAGAAATGTGCTTTTACCGCATTTTCTTGGCCAATAAAATATACGCAAGAAACTAAACTGTGAGAAAGAAACAAGCGCCTAATGAATCGGGCCAACAAACGACTAATCTAGCAGATAGAATGATGCTGATGGTGTGGATATATTAGAAAAAATGTAAGCATCGTATGCAACTAGCTTATAAAGAGGTGGCGAGTCGTGGTACTGAGATTCTTAGCTCAATAATTTTCAATAAACTTGCTTCAAATCCTGCTTTCAGGGTGATTGAAATATTCCACTCGATTGAGCTCTATTGTATGAAACCATTTTTGTTGGTATGCTAAAAGTGAGCAAACTATTCGTAGTAGAACACAGCATTCACAAAATACAACTTGAATAGGTATGGGTGTTGTAAACAAAACAGCTAGGCGCCTCTCCAGGGCGACGACGCGCTTCGCTGCTAGCACAGAGCCCTACATAGAAGAGCAACAGCAGCAGCGCATCGTTCAAGGCTGGTTCAAGTCCTGTCATATAGGAAACGCTTGCTAAACGGAGGGTACAAAACCGAGGCCATCGAGCTGCTGAAAAAGCGATCACTAAAAAGCTCAAAGGATGACGCGACAATCGCTTAGCTGCCATGACGGCGACAGTTGTATTTTGTTTCAAAGAGGACGCTCCGTTCTTTCATCCATCCAACGGCCACTCTCGCTGGGCTCGACGTTCGGTGGCACCACGCTCGGAAAATGCTTCTTTCTTCAAGAAATATTCCATGTAAGTTTTCAAATTTTTTCATTCAGATTTCATAAAGCGTTTGTGTATTTTGGAGCAAACTATTAGCCTCTTAGATTGAGCATTTTTTAAATTACAAGCGTTGTCTTACCTTTCATTGTTGCTGCAGGCTCCGTAAGCCATGTGCTAGGGAGATTTGTCTTCTTTTAGCATATTTCTTACGTTGTTAACTTTTCAAAAGTGGTTCTCAAGTGTGCGCGACATGATTCCGATCATTTTGAAGCTTATTTCAAGTTAAACCGTTACATTTTTGCAGAGTACGGATTTTGTAAAGTAAACAACTGCGTGGCATCGTAGCCCTAATAGCCAACTTCGGATTCACGGCGTTACAGTGGCTGGAACGGCGTATAGCCGTCGCGTGGCTCGGCCGCTCGGGTGACCTCGGGCGGAGTCGGCGGAGTCCGGTCAAAGGCATATTTTGTCATGTCTGGTGCGATAAAACGCTAATCGCATGAGTCGCGCGGCAGCACGATACGCAGTGCGCTGAGGACCGCTAAAGCATTGCCGCTCGGCGCTGTCGCCCAGGTTCTGGGTTTTTAGAAAATCGCTCATGATGCTGGAACCAGTTCGCGAGGCAGCCAATCGCAAAAGGCCTTGGGGTACTCACCTTCGTTGTTTTTTTTTAATCTTTTTTTTTTGCATGTAAAGTTTGTTTCCCTAGTCGGGTATGAGCGAAGAACCTGCGGATGCTCATTTCGTCTGATCCGTGCATATATGAGCGCATCGAGACGGTTTAGTAAAAGCTTGGTAGGGTAGTATTGCAAAACAAAAAAGGCTAGTGTGGCTAGATATTGCTAATTTTCTAAAGTTGCAGAAAAACGCCACTGCTTTCAATCATGTCTGCATCGCAGATAGGTAGCACGCCGCTGCGTTGGGACCATTTTTTGGGGGGGGTGGGGGGCTACGACGCTTTTCAAGAAATTTCATCAGTGTTGCTGTTTAGTGCAAGAAACTGGATATAGCGTAACTGTACTCATTTACCAAACGAGGAGGCGGCGCTAACAAAGCAAGGCTGAAAACGCGTCTCTGTCGCTGAGGTCCTTCGCTCTGTGCGATGTGCACCAGCGGCAGCGACAGGCGTTGGCGTCGTCGTCGCGCGATGCATCGCCAGGGATTGTCGCCTATTTTTTTCTTTCTGTATCGTTGCTTCAGCTGCAATAGATCAGTTGCAAAACCTACACGTCAGCTTCCCGGTGCGGCAGACATTCCTGCACAATGGCGGCATAGACTTTGGGGTAATAGTTGGGGACAGTGTTAGCACATCGCCTGACGGGTAGGGTAATTCCCGCACCTCTTTCCCCTTCGTCACAGTATTATTCCCGCGCGCATTGTCGCCCCACTATTACCCTCTCCGGTTAGTGTCCCTTTTCTAAATTTTCTTTCTTCACCCCTAGGGTGACAGTGCTCCCCCCTTTATTCCAGTGTTAAGAATGCCAGAAAACCTTTTCTGAAAATGGCCTGTGCGTGGGGAACTGCATCCCAAGCAGCGTGGACTGTGGTAGATGCATGTACTGCACCTATTATTCCTGAATCAGGTTCTGTCGCCACTGTGCACGAACTCCTGCCTCACAGGGAAGCCGACATGTAGGTTTGGCAACTGGTCTGTTATAGGATGTCCAGCAGGGCCGGAACCTTCAGTGTGAGCGCTGGGTGGGCTGAGGCAATTTCAGTTCCAGGCCGGATTCGGGTTTGTAGCATGAGGCCCGCGTCGGGCTCAAAATTTATGCCCGTGTGTAGCACACATCGGTTGTGTAGCACACGTTTGGCGCCCGTGCCTGCTTTTAATTTTGTTCTTCGCACCATGACACTTTGCTCCAGCATCAAGACTGCATGAAACATCAATAAGCATTTTCCGGTCGTTATGCTAACTGATCGGCCCACCGCCCTGGCACAGCTATGTTATACCATGTGTAACATAGAGTTGCAATTAGTCCATTTTTTGAGACAGCTTTGAATTGAAATTATAGCTTAACTAAACAGAGAAGAGCCGTGGTATGCTGTTATCATGATTTAGAGGCATCGATTTAATGGAGACTTTCTTTCCTTGCATTTAGGGCTCTTTGCTCTATAACGCCCGCAGTCCTGCTACTCCACTTGTATCATCGCACTGCTTTTGCACAAGCAATCATCTGCCCCCAAAGGGGTGCTGCCTGAATGTGAGGCAGACAACATCATCAACATTTTGGTGCTGCAAACCTGTCCACAACTGTGGGAGCCTTGCCATGAAACATGCTGTCTGTAAGGAAACATTGCCTCGATAGGTATGACACATTGCCTTTGTTTTGCATTATATAAATGCTTTAAATGCTCTGCTGGCGTTTTGCTATATGATTGCATGCTATATGACTTTTTCTGGCTTTTTAGCTCAAGGCTTACTTGTTCAGAAGTCTTGCCCACCAGTATGCAGAAAATAATATCCTTCATGTCCCTGGCAGTGCTTTAATAGCTGGTGCTATATTTCATTGCTTTATTTCAACAGTATGTGACTATTTCGAGCTGAGGCATGATTGAGTGAACCTGTGGTGTAATAGCACAATAACCGACATAGCTTTGAACTGACAAAGTAGTTGTCATTTGCGTACGACGGGAGTGCAGGTGCTTTAAGTGATGGAATATTTAGCATACTTGATTATGCTTGCATTAAAAGAATTCGCAGGAAGCCTGTATTGAGGTTGCAGAGAAGAAAGCCATTCAGTATTGCTCAGGTTATTTGCCTTCCACTCTCCCTTCATTGGTGCTGCCTGCAATGTATGTATTTGTTCATACAGGCATGCAGTTACTGACTGCTTGTACATTTCTGGTTGCCTACACTGGCTTCAGCCATGAAGATGTAATATTACTTTGATCTAAACCAGGCTATTTACTTTGCTCAAAGTGACAATTATAAATAATTCGCTCCCCAAGCCATTGAGATTCGCCATTAGCTCCCAACTCGCTTTATTCGCAGCTGCAATGAATTTATTCTGTAACCCTAGAGCAAGACATTTGCAGAAAGAAGATGATCATGCAATACTCGTTCAAATTTTGTAAATTTTAGAGAACATTGTTTTTGCATACGCTTCTGCGTTCGGAAAACAGAGCAGACTTGCTTACAGTGCAGGAGGGGTGGGCTGCAAGACAAAACGAAATTATTAGTGCAGCTGCTCATTCAGGCGTGCATTCCTTGTGCATTTATTGCTCTTAAATATGTGAACCTTTGCCTGCATGCTTGCCAGGGCTTTCCCCATAATGGGTGGCAGTGATCTTGCCGGCCTACCTCTCAGAGGGACTGCCCTTTTCAAACTACCAGTCCACAACCAACTCATCTCCTGGGCTTCAAATTTGTCATGCTCAAGGACGATTTTCTGTGTTTGATGTTACCAGTGACGCCATTTAAGATACGCAGTGTGCATCACTGTTCCATTAGTTTCATTTCGGGATGTTGTTACCCCTTATATTCCTTACTCATATTTCTTTTTCTACATCCCCTTGCAACTACCAAACGAAATAAGGCGCATACAAATGCCAAACTCCCGCAGTCTCTGAATGCTATGTCAACAACAAAAAAGCTTTTGCATGTCTTAATAAAAGTAGAAATGATCCCCCGATTTTTTTTATTGTCATGTCTAGTCAGACGGTTTACTGAACTGCCACATGACCAAGCAAATTACAGCTGTAAGTGCACTGAGGAGTCATGCGTTAGAGAAGCATATGGATCTTGTGTTGCTTAGCTGCTTAACTCCAAATATCCTCCTTTGTCAGACAAGATATTTTTTTAGTAAACTGGATGGGGGGGGGGGGGGGAGCCAGGAGAAACCAGATTGGATTCTTAGCAGAATTGTTACGTGTTACACGGGCGTTCCACCCCTGTATACATGAACTCGGCAGAATTGGGTCGAGTATGTCTGTCGAGTGAAAAATCAGTTGTGGTGTTCATGTATACACAGTCGGGTCGAGTAAAATAGGCGGCGGAGCGGGTCGCGTTACCTCTCTTGCAGGGGGCAGGTTACTTCGTTTGATCCGCTTATCTTAAGGCATGTAGACGCTGTCCAGTCAGGGAGTCTAGTTATGGGGAACTCTGGGATATGAAAAAGCCTCTGTAGCGGCGACAAGCTTCACTCGAAATGAATGCTTTTTAGCGCTCATCAACGATAAAAAACAATCGAAGCTCTCGATAGTAAAAGGCAATGGGATCAAATACGAGAAATAACTTGCACAATAACTTCGAATCTCGATGCTACGCTCTGCTACGATACTTACTCACTAGAAAGCGAGTTCATGTACACATCAGCCGGGTCGAGAATGATGACCTTGCTTACTCAACGCTGATTCAATCCGGTGCTGCTGAGTCCATGTACACAGGGCTATAGACCCCTTTCGTAAATGTTAAGTCAGCTTCACCTCTATGCTGCATTCCCCTCTAATGGCGGAACAGCAATGTATTGAAACATTATATTATGGCCATAATTCATATCATTTATGCATCAGAACATATTCGCATAATTGCTCTATTACCACTACATGCATCTGTGTA
Organism: Amblyomma maculatum; assembly: GCA_023969395.1. Classification (NCBI taxonomy): domain Eukaryota; kingdom Metazoa; phylum Arthropoda; class Arachnida; order Ixodida; family Ixodidae; genus Amblyomma; species Amblyomma maculatum. The sequence continues at coordinate 96,076 of JAJIZL010020825.1, read as the reverse complement.
GAAGCAACATGCGATTTCAGGTCTATATCGCCATTTTTCAGGCGGCCAGTGACGCCATGTTTGGGGAAAGAAGCAGCGTGGGAAAGCCTACTTAACGATTTTTGCAAGGGGTCCATTGTACTTGTAACTTTAGGAGAACTCTCAGTTCGTGTATTGCACATTAAATTTAAGCGATATTGGTGCTTTTTTGCGTAAGTGCTGTTTTGTTCTGCAAACAATACTATTTCTCCAGGCACAATCTTGTTTTTAATTTGGGTACAAAATATTGTCCATTTTTGAAAAAAAAATAATTTGTGAGGCTGTTAAGAAATTTTGATTTTGAAATATATTCACAAAGTAGCAACATTTTATAGATACTGAAATATAAAATGTGTGCGAAACAGCTTTTCAGCTCAGGATTAATCTGGTTTTTCAAGGAACTTGTGATAGGGTGAAAGTGAAAAATCACTGTCATGCTAGATGTATCGTTTTTTTATGATCCCATAGTCACATCAAGCACTGTATTTTAAGGTGTGCTTAAGCAATGAAAATAGTATTTGGCCTCAGATATTCAGGCAGATTACTATTCTCTATACCAACAGCTACTATGAATTGGTTTGAAGAAATCAGATGCCCGAGCACCACACCTGGTACCTTGACATACAATCACCCATGTATGCCTAACTGAATATAATGTTGCACGTGGAAGGTTGCCGATGGTATGGCCATATGATTAGCTGTGATGAGGGAAATTGCATACCTGGTAGGCTGCTAGCTGATAAGGAAGTACGATATCATTGTACTCAGATCTAGCATAAAATTTTCCTGCTTACGCAAAGTAAATTTCTAGTGCTTGCTCAATTGCTCATTGCAGGCTGACTATAATAATTTTGACTGAACAAGCATGCACTGTATGATTACTAGAACTTCTGGTTGGGCTTGTTCGTGTTTATTATAAACTGAAGGCGCCAAAACAATGCACGCACACAAGAAAAGAACGGGACACAGTTCTACTCACAACTGATTTATTGTGCAGAACAAAGTACATATATATCTCACTGCCGGCACATGCGCAAGGAACACAATCAGCTACATCACATTCAGCATCATGTAGTTTAAGATAAGCTGTGTTCAAGAAATGCTTTCTCAGAGAAAGAGGCTGCGGTATGAGGCATGGGCTTCTTGAAAATATCTTATCGTAACGTACATGATGCTGAATGGGTTCCTTGCGCATATGCCGGCAGTGAGATATATATGTACTTTATTCTGCACAATAAATCAGTTCTGAATGGTGCTCTGTCCCATTCTTCTTTTCTTGTTTGTGTGCATGTTTGGAATGGGAGCAGTTAGGGATAAGGGTAGATGGAGAATACCTCAGTAATCTGCGATTTGCTGATGACATTGCCTTGCTAAGCAACTCGGGGGATGAACTGCAAATAATGATTGATGACCTAGACAGGAAAAGTAGAAAGGTTTGCTTGAAAATCAATATGCAGAAGACTAAGGTAATGTTCAACAGCCTCAGGAAGGAGCAGCAGTTTACATTAGGTAGCGAAATATTGGAAGTAGTAGGCGAATATGTCTACTTAGGACAGGTAGTAACCGCAGATCCGGACCATGAAAAGGAAATAACAAGAAGAATAAGATTGGGATGAACCGCATTTGGCAAGCACTCGCAGATTATGACTAGCAGCTTACCGGTATCACTCAAGAGGAAAGTATACAACAGTTGCATCTTGCCTGTACTCACCTATGGGGCTGAAACGTGGAGGCTAACCAAGAGAGTTCTACTTAAGTTGAGGACAACTCAGAGGATAAGGAACGAAAAATGGTAGGGGTAACATTAAGAGATAGAAAGCGTGCAGAGTGGGTCAGAGAAATTACTCAAGTTACCGACATTATAGCAGAAATTAAGGAGAAAAAATGGACATGGGCAGGACATGTAGTGCGAAGAGAGGATAACCGATGGTCGCTGAGGGTAACAAAACTGGATTCCAAGGGAAGGAAAGCGTGGCAGGGGACGGCAGAAAGTTATGTGGGCGGATGAGATTAAGAAGTTCGCAGGGGTCAAGTGGATGCAGCTAGCACAGAACCGGGTTAAGTGGGAAAATATGGGAGACGCCTTCGCCGTGCAGTGGTTATAATCAGGATGATGATGATGATGTTGTGGTGTCTAATTTATAATGAGCACTGTATGAAAACTATTTCTTTGTACATTACAAGTAAGGCAATTGTTTATAGTAGAATGCAGCAAGCAATAAAGCTGTGAAAACTAAAAAGCTGGAACTTGAAATGGTACGGTTATCTTGAGAATATTGTTGGAGGTTGGAGGTGCGGGGTACGGCATCCCCATCCTTGCCTAGGAGCATCGACGCCATCTTCAAGCCGGGACCATCACCGAGGGCCCAGGGACATCGCCGAGCAGCTTCGCCCCAGCCCTTCAAGCCCAGACCTGAGCAACTACCACCGCCCAGCCCCCAGCCCGTACCTGAAGACAAGGAGAACAGACATATCCCTATTGCAAGAACCAGCGTCTCCAGTGCGAAACCAGTAAGATTTTCGCGCTGGTTTTGCACTGGATCTGCAGGGCACGCTGGAGGTCTGCGATATTCACTGGAGCAGTAACGGGAAGACACTGGCTGCACTGGTGCGATGGAAGAAAAACGCTAGGATTAGCCTTTTGACGCTGGGTGTGCCGCTGGCATCCGCGATGCACTGGAAGAAGCGCCGTATGTGCGCTGGGGCCGCACTGGTCCCAGTGCCCCAGTATAGCCGGTGCGGCCTGCGGCGTCAGCCGGAGTAGCATCCCTCAGGGGCCAACAGGGCAACAGCGTACTCTCAATCGACCATCGGCGGGCATATGAAAAATATGGTTCAAGCAAGCGCTTTTTGCTGCGAAGTCGTTGCGCAATTGTAAGAAAACAAAGGCAGTATCTTTTTTCTAGAGTTTCCATGTTTCCATAGGTCGTTTCGAGCGTTTCGAGAGAGACAACGACCGCCGCGCCTCGATCTCATGACACACTGGCGATTAACGCACAACTAAAGCTGGAATTGAATAATGTGGGCTACCATGCATAACCAACTTCACAGCTGATCTTCAGGGCACTTTAACACAATGATTACTGCCAAAATGTTCAATGCGGGCTCAATCGCAGGCGAGCGTAGCCTGCACCACGGCCCAGTATAAACAGCAGAAAGAAAAACTAAAACCAGGAAGAGAGTAGTTTATCGAGCGATGGGCGCATGAGAGAAAAAGCAACAACATACAGCGCTTGTAATACATTTGGCGTGTTTCTCAATCTTTTGCGCTCCTTCTTACTCTGCGTATCAAGCAGCCGAGCCCTCGGTCATCGCAACGCTTCCCGCAATGTTTATATACAAATAAGGTTTAGTTACACGCAATTAGGGTCATCGCTGCGGCGCTTGCCGGTATTGAAGCTTGGTCGCACTTTTTTTCTCGAAGGCTTCTACTAAAGCTCCGTGTTTAGCGAAAATTACGTCCACGGAAGCAGAGCGCCACCCAAGAGCCGGCGTTGGTAAATTTGCCAGTGATGTCAAACTCCACAATCTTAAAATGATTCCAGTGCACAAAATAGCCCGCATAGGCACCCAGAACATTAGTTGCAAGTCGTGAGAGCAGACAGCAAGCTAAAATGATCCAGAAGTTGCAATTGTTAGAGCGGTAGCAATTGCCTGTAGACTGCGAAACATGAAGTCCCAACCGTATAAATGCGGGTCATGACATAAAATGCAGAAATGTTTTAAGAAAAACCAGTTCTCGGTGTGGCCGAATTTTTTTTTTTTGTTAGCGTGCTGAGCTAGTGATTGATATGTGCCTAGGGACTGAGTTCGAGGCGCGCTTGGTGCACTATTTTTTTTTTCATTTTTTTACTTTTTTAGGTTTTTTTATGTACCTAACTTGTTTCGTTACTTTTTACTTTTTAATTTTGATCCCACGCCTTTTTTTCTCCGGGCGAACAGTGCCGCCAGTGCGGAGCGTCCCAGTATGCCGCGTCCCAGTGCGCCCAGTTTTCAGCGTCATACTGGGACCATAATCAGGTGTGGCGCTGGGGCGCTGGCACCCAGTGGCACTGGTTTTTGCAATAGGGATACCAATCAGAACCGAGAGGAAGGACCCGAATGACCCGAAGGAACCGATGGACACGAACACACAACCCCCGCCCAAGCTGCCCGACGTGACCTCGAGCCATCGGTCCCATGGACTCTGGTGACAGCTCCAAGGGAGGCGGACCACCTACGCATCAGACATCGTACCGGCAAGCCGTTCTATTTTTCCTTCTTCCTCTTCTTCTTCAAGCATCCTGACACGCCCATCATCATGCCATAAAATCATTAACATCGCTAAACTTCCTCGCAAACGATCGGGACGATCGCTCGGTGGCCCCGGGTCATGTTACGGACGGCAAGGAAGAAGAAGCGGGCAGTGGCGCCGGCAGGAGCGCTAGCGCTAGGCCCGCGAACATTCATTAAACATCATCTACCATCGTCATCGGTCATGTTCTGTCTCCTGTCTTCGTCTTGCCGCTTCGTAACAATATTATGCGTACACAGCCTTGAGAATATCTGCGATGTACACATCTCCCTCAGTTAGCTGATTGAAGATAGCTTGATTGATCCTGTCAGGGCAATTATTTCTTTATTCTGGCCGCAGTAATGTATGCGTGCCTGTAACTGATGTACTGCAGAAAAATATTCTTTAATGTGTTCTTTCATATCATCCAGTTTTGCACGCTTAGTAATCCATATTGTCTACTGCAGGAACGTTTAAGAATTTTTTAAAATCTGAAAGTTCTGGAGCCTGAACCGTCATATTTTCAGAAACTGTAATTCTATATGAACACTAAGCATCCATCTGAAATTATCGGTTTGCCGGAAGCAGGTTTTTCCTTTGAAATATCTTTCTTTTGTATCTGGAACGGATATTATTTTGCATATGTGTTTATCATCCCTACGTCATAAGATGCTGCATGTCCTTGCAGGCCCAGAAACCTGCCGCAAAGCGCTCTAAAAGAAGGATGTGTGGCAATAGGCCTTCAATATATACAGTAGAACCCCTTTATAGTAAAGCCACTGAGGCCAGCGAAAATATTTACTCGATCATGGTCTTTACTGTATCAGTGGTCTGTGATGACATGGTCCTGAAAGTGCTCACTTACTGAACACGTCTTGTTGCTTAATGAAAGAAAAACCTAAATATCTTCCATCTCGCTTTTATCATCTCTTTGTGTGATTTTTTCATCATAAAATTTCTCTACATCTTGTGGAAGTACCTCTGAAGCATGAAGACGTGATTACGAATGCAACCAAGTTCGATTTCATCTAAAAATTAAAGCCTTGCATGAAAATGGTGTCCCTTTTGGCTCTTTCTGTCTTTTAAAAGGCAATAAATGATAAATTCGCATGGCACTCAAATGCTGTAGGACCTTACTCGCTGCACCTCCACTTTCTGCCACCACTGCCTCATGATTTGTACTGCACATTGCAGTGAATGTTTACCGATTTCTTTCCCTTCCCTATTTCTTGCTGCACTTTTACTTCTTTACTTTCTGAATGGAACACGCCGCCTCCTTGCTATGTTTGTAGACAGCTTTACTTTTTTCTTCGCGCTGTGCGCTTTCCCTCACCGCTCCAAGGCTTTTGTAAAGAAGGCTTCTTCTGACTGCTGCTGCGGCTAGTAGTAAAGCCACCTAAACGAACACTCGGTGTTATTGTTCTGTTTTCAAATGCAAAACGTCTTGGCCTCGCGACTCTAGGTAGTGTGCGGGAGTCGTTGCCATGGCCAGAAGCACTTTAACCGATTTTTACCAAAAACATCTTTACTATAAAGGGGGAAAATGTGCAGTTGTCTATGGAAGATGAATTGGGACTTCAGTTTCACTTTACTATATCAGAGGTTTTACTATAGTGGGGTTCTGTAATTTGTACTCAATCGTATAGAGCACCCAGACTTCAAATATGTGTTTGGATAAGTGTTGAGATGGTGAGTTTAGCTCTTGTGGTGATACATGCTTGTCTACTGTGTAGATGTCATTTGTAAGACCCACGGGCCAATCTCCTCAACAAACAGTTCCTGAATGTTTGCTTCCTGCGGGGTGCCCAGCTTACTACCTGGGCCATGCGCTTCCCCCGCCCCTTCAACCTCAGCACTTGATCCATTGACCCTTCACTGCCAACTATCATGGTCAACATAGTCCACTGCCATTTTCCATCTATGGTGGACACTGCCCTGGATTGCACCCATGCTCAGCCTCCTATTCCTGCAACACCTCTCGCACTACAAGGCTATAGGGCATCAACCCTGCCCAACATGTCCAGACCCTTCCATCATGACCAATGCACACTGCACCCCATCACCTCTACCTGCACTACCTAGTCATGTGCTGCTTAGTGCCCTGTTTACAATTAAACCTACTAGCCTCTCCCATATTAACCCTGTATCCAAAGCCTCCTGCACTGCATTTTGGCCCTCTGATGTCCTTGTGGCATCTACCTGTATATGAGCTCTTAATAAAATGTTTTCGGAAAATATTTTGCTTGCCTCATTTAATTACATGGTTTTTATGGCTCCTTAGGGAGATGACATGCAAGGTGGTATTGGGAAATGACTGCATAAGAAAACCACAATTGTCAGAGTGAAGTTAAGCAAATGGCAGCAGTAAGGGAAAGGGTGAAATAACTGCATGGCTGAAGGTGGCTTAACAGTGGCAGTGCCAGTGCCACGTGTGCCGATGAATACTTGTTGCATGTCAATAAATACCAATATGTGATACTACCGTCACGGCCGGTTTATTGCCAATGTCACATGTGCCAATGAATACTAATGGCATGCCAATACGTCACACTAGGGGCACGGCCAGCTGATAGCCTATGTTGGCAGTGCCAAGACAGGTGCAATGTTGGCATATAAGACGGACCAATAATAAAATGTATTAATTTCTCAAAAACCCAGTGCTACGCCAATGTTTGTACCAATTTTTGTCGACGTTGGGCCGGGGTTGGTGCGATGTTGGTGTGCTGCCTGGGATGCCTCCGAGTCCTGGTGTTTTGGCGCGAACTCGCAAGCGGTTGAAGAATTCAGTCAATCTGGCGCAAGACATCGCTTGAGAACAAATGGGAAGTTTTTGCTGACGCCATCGAGAAGTGACGCCACACCCTGAATTGTTCATATGGAGCGAACTCAGGCATTTGGGTGGAATTTTGCCAGCACAGCTGACACGTCCAACTTAGCAATGCGGTCTCGATGTGGACAAATGATAGAAGCGTCCGTGACTCCGAAATTGCAGCCACCTATGCTAATTCACGTGTAGCGAATACACAAAACGCGCTTTCATATTTCGCTTACATCAAAAAACGCCGAGCTTCAATCAGGGTCGTCCGGGTCAGCAGCGTGGAGCCAAAGCGAATAAAGTACCGAGGAAACAAAGAAGTAAAAATAACAGACAAATGCAACCACGGCAAGAACTGCACAGAAGCAACCACGGGAAGCCAAGCAGGTACGGTTTGAAGTCTTGAAAAACGAAACGCATTCGTGCTGCAGATTTGTTTAGGGGTAGCCTTTTATTTTTCACTTTGTAAGCGAGATTATCCCTTACGAACAAAATTGGCTGAGGGGATACGTGCGAAATGCCAATTCTCTAAACGACTGGAGCGCGCATAAAAATTTTGCAGCCACCTCACAGCCCACGAGAAAACGTGACTCCTATGCGCATATGTGACGACTAGCGCGCCCTTTTTTATATTTGCGCTGCGAAAATAGCCACAGCTGTCGGCTATTTTCTTGAGACCATAATAAAGTGTGTACAGAGGAGCATATTCACTTAAAGCACAATTTCTTTCAAGCGTGAGTTTGTTACCTATAACCGGTGAAGCTCGAGCGAGAAGCAGAAGTGTTTACTTTCATGACTGAAATCCAAGCGCGAGCACCAAAAGCGCGCGCAAAGCGATTTGGCTTCGTGGGGAGACGACGCACAAGCTTTGCCCGACAAAATATGCGGCGTTGTTCTGAGAGGGCGCTCTTCATTGGCGTCCGCAGCACCATCCTGCAATATGTGGGTCACCTATTGTTCGCTACTCTGAATGTATTGGATTTTCCGCTGCTTGAGCGTTTGACGCGAAATTCAGCTGCTGCTGAATTTCGCTGCTGCTGAATTTCCAGCAATGTTTCCAGCAACCTTCCTTCGCTATGACCGCGACATTTGTTGTATGTGTCCTGTACGGCCGTTGAATATTTGGTCATGGTTCCCTCTATTATTCTGTGGGAGCCCCTGCTGTTCGCTGCATATCGGCTGCACATATGTCGAGGCGCTTGTCGTGTGGCCTCGTCCAAGTGAACCGTGCGACAGGGTGCATACGCATCAAGAAACGGCACGCTGAATATCGACAGCATTCCTGTGGTCACTTTCGTCTGCAGTTGCGCTTTCAGAAAGCTGATTTTCATGTGCTCTGTTGTGCGCTTAGCGTGGCAGAACGCTTCACTAGTATCCAGTGAGTGTACGTTTCGGGATGAGAAGCATCTGTGTTTGCCCACGAAGATTTACGTAGACCCTAATAGCCTACAGGAGTGAACTGGTTGCCACTACAGCGTGATTTCGAGCGTGACAAATTAGACGGCGCTCTGCGTACAGACGACCTTCGGCCTGGAGGACATCACAAGATATCAAAATTTCTCACTCGCTGACTTAGACGAGATGAGAAAGGTTGTAGATTTTCTAAGCATGCATACCTGTTGCAGGTGAAAGCAAAATGATGCTTCTGTGCGGTTTAATTACTGAATGATTGTCAACCAAAACTCCTCTATTACAGTACAGTGGTTGAGGGGGGCCCTAGCTCTTTGATTTCCTGTATCAATATCTTAGTATCTGCCAACTAGCAACTGCTTTATGCTTGCTACAGAACATTGTGAAATACTCGTATCGCACTTACAGAAGTCCTTTTCCCAAATTAAGGATGTTTAGTATTGTACAATTCTTGGCTAACTTATTTGTATTGTTCCCCAATTTGTCACTTGTACTGGCAATTACGGATGATTGTGTTTTGAGCACTTAAGCCTTATTGTTTTTTCTATTTTACGATAATATTTCTGAATATCTTTCAGGAAGCCTGGCTGCACTGAGCCGTTTGCTAGCTTAGGAAAGATTGGTATAATAATATGTAATATGTAACAACCTATATTCTACATTATTGCTTCATTTGCACATAATTTTCTCTGTTTTCTGTCTGATACCTCATCTATATCAGAGGAAAGAGGGCAGTATACAGGCATTGCACTTTTTCGCCACTTTCCTAACGTGCATGTATATTCATCTAAAAAAATACATTCTGTTCGACGATTTCACGGTAATGTCCGGAATTGGCTATACTACGTATAGATTGTTCTGTTTTCGACGTCTAGAAATACAATTCCTTTCAGGCTATCCACCCCAAGGAATCACATCTCACGAACTGTTTTGCATTAATTGGTGGAACAGCCTAATAATATCCAGGCCATCAAGCAACCATCGCTTATCATTTTCGCGGAAGTAAAGGCGACATGCTTTAAATTATGAAGTTGTGATGTGCCCTAATGGTTGAGTATGAGAGATTGGTGGGCCATATCCGGAGAGCTTGCATGAATCTTGCTATTTGTATTCCCACTATAGCTTTGTTATTAGTGTTAGCTTTTTTTTTCATGTGATTCATTGACCCAGTTTTAACATTCCAGACTGAAATACAGCTATTTATGGTGGGGTTGTCTGACGTCATTACCCAATTATATAATCGTACACTTCTGTCTACAGAAAAGATCATGAACTCTTCACTTACATCCTGACGTGCGCTAGGTGTTAGCTTACATTTACCCAGCTTTATGGTCAAACTACTGAAAATGCACTCTTTGCCCATTCCTTGCATGCACAACCTTTTCAACAGCATTCAACGCCTTCTTTTGTTAAACATACTATTTCAGGCATACTGCATGAGTGAAAGCTGTGTGACAAGCTTGAGAGGCTCGTTCCTGACAAGCGGTATATAATTTGTGGAGAAACGTCGTTATATAAAGAAGCCGTGTGGAGCCGCGTCTCTGGCAAGACCAGAAGAAAAGTATAATACTCTCATGAACGCTATGAGGTGATCTGTGGAGTGCAGGTTCAGAAGTGTGATCGCATCATTTGCTTTCTTAGACTTCACGAAAATCACAAGATAGAGCTGCAGGCACTCCCCCAGATTTACAAGGTAGCTGTCCTGCTCACCAACTGCCAAGCGTGCATATATGGCAACCAGGTGTCAACATATATCAATTGGGAGCCACCGTGTCAGTTTGACTGCTTGGGCTATGTTGCAAATTGAGAAACAAAGCATGTTTGTATTTCTTTTATTCATGCATTGTACAAACATACTGAAGTAAGCTGCAGCCTTCCGACAAGTGTATCGGACGACTGGAACCAGGGGGCATAAATGCATTTTCTTCTCTATCCTAGTCAGCATTTTGCCACTGGCTTGGAATGGGCACGGAATGCTGGATTGGTTAGCGCAGCTAGTTAGATTTACTCATGCTGCTCTTCTTGGTCTTTACTTTTAATTTCAAGTTCCATATGTCGCAGCCGACATTCCTTTTCAAGATTTCGCTTCTTGAGCTTCATCAAAGTGATGGTGCTTCAATTCACCACACATCGTTTCATGTACCAGCTCTCTGTGTTCCAGTTCAGTCTTTTATAGACATGACTTTCTCATGACGCCACCTTTCTTTCGCGGTCAGCTGTGGTCTCAGTTTGCTGGGTCTGACTCTTCCCTTATCCTGCAAAGGTGGTTGCTTACATGTATTGCTCCTATAAAATGGTACCATTCAACCGTTCAGAGAAATCGAGTATGCTAACTAGGTGCAGGGGGATACAAAATAAGCTACCGAACCTATCTCATTATGTTGCCATTCTTTCGACTTATTTCATTCATTATGTTATTCCCCATTATAATTACGTCCACTTTGCAATAAGTCACTGTACTCAGGTTCTGCACTGTGGTGAAAATATTACACTACCACAGGATATGCTAAATAAAATTGACACATGAAGTATTAAACTTAATAGACATTATAGCACTAACGCACCTGTGTTTATAGATGTACCTCTGTTGAACAAATTCGTCTTCACGTATTTGCATTCTGTTATCTATATGTTCCATATTTCATACTTCGACTGATTACAGGCGTTGCTATCGGTTGCTCGTGAGGCTGTGCGCTTTATGGGAGTTGTGCACTACAAAATGATACACTCGCGCTAATTGGGTCGTCACGCGACCAATAATACACGTTCGCATGCTCCACAGTCCCTGCAGCAACGTTTTCCAGTATGCAAGAAGCCGTTTCTACAGACTCATTGTCATGGGAGGTAGTTTCGGTGTCTAATGAAATGCGAACTGCGGAACGCATGGCCATAAACTCGTTGAGGCTGCTCGCCCGTCGTTATCACAGATAGGGCGCACATCCTGTTCGTGATAGTTTGCTTCTATTTTCTTTGATATTCAGTTTCATGCTTTTCCACTTGAGCGCCACATTCATACCATCGACCGCAACTGCCGCATCGCGGTTTTTCGCTTTTCCACTGGAGCGCGGTTTTTCGCGGCGGCGGCTGTCGCCCCCGTGTTTCAAATCGAGCGCTAATAGCTCCTTTATGGCGCGTTGATTTTGCTTCTGTCATTGCTGTGTTATCAACGTCTGGCTGTGGCGCGAATTACGTCGACCAGTTCAAAAAAACAAGTTTGGTCGGTAATGTTCGCGCAAAGACGATATAGTCGGGAGCATTTATAGGTGAAACCGAATTCGCGCAGAGGTCTCACTTTCTTCATGCGGGGACTTTTTTATAAGGCTTTCTTGCCAGTAACTGCCGCACAACACTTACGAAACGGAAGCCTTGCAGATGTGACGGTGAGGTGCATTACATGTTAAATCTGCAGCTTCCCCTTTTTGCAAAGAAGAAACTTTAGAATAAGGACACCGTATTGGTTAGGTGGATAGATATCAAGAGGCGTAGTCCTCGTGCACGTGCGGACATTTTCCTATAACATAACCAATAGGTTCTCTATTCTAGAGCTTTAATAATGGGTGAAAGCGCCTCCAGCGACTACAAAAGCCGCCATTCGTGGTCGAATGCTGTTGAACAGCCACGCTGCAAAGTACGACGCCCGCACTTTTTTTGCTCGGCGGCCCTCTTAGGAGTGGCAGTGCAGTGGCCGCCGCGACAATGCCTTCTCTATGGCACCCCACACATTTTCGCTGACGTTCATGTCTGCACCTTAATGACGCCACTCCAACACCATATCTCCGGGCTGTTCCAGGAGGCACGTTGTTGATTTTATATGTGCATGGGGCTGCGATCCTGCTGGAAGTAGTAAAGGCTGTCGTCTATAAGTCTTCATGACGCTCGCGAGCATTGAATCTGCCTTCCAGACGAACCAATTGGTCCAAGGTCATCATTAGACACTGCTCCCTACACAATCACTCAGCAGCGGCCGCTGCTGCCAATGCGTTGCAGATTCGACGGCTCAAACCTGAATAAAGAAATAAGACAGAAAATTTCTATTTCATCACCTGAGATGGCAAAAATAGCTAGGTAAGAACTCTGCACAAAACTGTACGCACATAGTTGCCTAATAATAATGCAGCACACAAATGCTTGCATATGCCATATCCATCTGGGACTGCAGCAGTGACAACTTTATTCCCTCGAATTCATCATCATCATCATCAGCCGAACAACACTCAGTGCAGGGCGAAGGCCACTCCCATGCTCATCCAATTAACCAATTCTCGTGCTAGGTACCGTCTTTGCCAAAAGTAACCAGGCTGCTCCGAAGGCTGGCGGAGCAAGCACGCGGCCATGTGGCGGCGTTGCGCTCGCTGTGGCTTATCGGTGCTCGTCAGCTCCGAGGGTACAACAGCTGACGTAACTTCGCACCCTCACTCTCGTCCGTTGGATGATAAAAACTAGGCGCGTATGATGTGCCGGCTGCGGTTTCACGCGTGCGAAGCTTGGTTGTGCCCAGCGAGGGCGCTCTGTATAGCCACGGGGCTATTCGCTCTTCTCGGCAACTTCCCTGAAGCTGATATTATGTCGCGTTTCTTGCTATATAATTATACGTGCTTGTGTTCTGCAATCCGTTACTCTGCGTGTTTGATGCGTCTGTGCATTAAAGAATGATAAGTCACTTCGAAATTTCAATATGCTTTCTCTAAGGTGCTTTGCGTAGTGCCACATTACGGGTCGTAACTCTGGTACAAAGATATGGGAACGCTTGTGAACCCTTTCGAACCACCTTATCTCTCTTTTAGGCTCGCAAAATTGTGTTAGCCCCTTGAGGAGGCTGTTTAAAAATATGTGCAGTGATTGGTTCTAACAATTTTTTGCATTTGCTTGTAGGTAAGTTTTGGTTTAAGTAAAGAACTAAAATGAAACCTTCCTCACACTTAGCCATTCTATGCACATGATTGCTTTCTTGTTCACGGTACCCTAATTTCAGGGCGACACTGTCTGGCAAACCTAGCACATATTCGTCCTAGAAATGCACAACAAGAGCTTACCGTGTTTACTATCATCTTTTCTGTTTTGCGCAGTTGCTGAGAAGGGCGAATAGCCCCGTCGCTATACTGAGCGCCCTCGCTGGACACAACCAGGCTTCGCACGCGTGAAACCGCAACCCGCACATCATACGCGCCATTTTTTATCATACAACGGACGAGAGTGAGGGTGCAAAGTTACGTCAGCTGTTGTACCCTCGGAGCTGACGAGCACCAATAAGCCACAGAGAGCGCAACGCCGCCACACGGCCGCGTGCTTGCTGCGCCAGCCTTCGGAGCAGCCTGGTTACTTTTGGCAAAGAGGGTACATCCTTTCGACCCGTGCGAACTTCTTAACCTAATCCGATCACCTAAATTTCTTGTTCCCCCTGTTAGGCTTTCCTCCATTAAAATCCAATTTGTTACCATAAACGATCATCGGTTATGCCCTCTTCGCACTATATGCGCTGCCCATGCCATTTCTCGTTATTTTCTACTAGAATATCGTTAACTCGAGTTATTTCTCTCAGTAACTCGGCCTGCTTCTTATGTCTTAAATTTACATCTAGCATTTTTCGTTCCGTAGTCCTCTGCATTGTCCTCAACTTATTTAAAACCCTTTTCGTTAATCTCTAATTAATTTAATGTAATTTCATTGGTTTCATCCTTCGTAATTGTAATTGATTTTACAGCGTAACCGCAACAAAAAATATCATTGAAAATCCCATAGGTCGCCCCTCGTCGTAAATGTTCTCGTCTGTGTTACTTCATAAATGTGTATACACCGATGTTCATAATGACATTATTATTCCCCAATTGTTTATCTCTCTCTGCAATCATCATGCACAAGAAGTTAGCACCGCGTTGTCACCCTACGTTAACTTCGTTCAGAGATTCATTCCGCGTACTTCACAGAGCGTGAACCACCTTCTCTTGTCGCCCACTTGTATTGTTGATCATTATCTCTTTCGCAGTGCTTTAACTTACATTGTACACCTAGGATTGCAACAATAGCTAGGAGCGACTCATGCCTTTGTCATTTTTCTAGCTACGCCCTCTGTAATATCTTTTTCTTTGAATGTGATTGATACAAAAAAACTGAAGAGGGGTTTATTAGGGGTTATTCGGAGGACTGGAGACGGCGACCGGTGACACATGACGATCGTAGAGTAAGGAACAATCTCGTCCCAACAAGACAGTCCGAGCTTCGAATGCACGCGCCAGCTGATCGGTCAGGAACTTAGCCGTCTTCGTCGCCGTTTGCGTGGACGCTGAATCATCTTCTTCCTTACAATTGCCCCGGCGGAAAGAGGGAGCCATCCTGGCGACTTGAGGCGAGGGGACGACAAGAGGATCGTAGTATGGTTTAAGTCGACTGACATGAACAACTTGTCTCCCGCGGCGACGGTGGGCGGAAGAAGGCGTTGCCGGCTCCACAACGTAGTTACCTCGAGATGTACGCTCTAATACACGATAAGGGCCATGATACTTTGCAGAGAATTTGGAATCAGCCGGAACACAGAGCCAAACGAGGGTGTTGGTAGGAAAGTCAGAAGCGGGCTTGCCGTGATCGCTCTCATGTCGGCGAAGATCTTGAATGTCCGACGTGAATGAACCGAGCCAGCTGACGGCACTGTTCAGCATTACGGGCAACAGCAGAAAGAGAAGTGTACTCCGAATTGTCGGGGTGGTAAGGAAGTATGGTGTCCAGTAGACAGGAAGGCTCACGACCGTATAGGAGAAAGAATCGGGAAAATTCAGTAGTTGCCTGATACGCTGTGTTATAGGCATAGGTGACATACGGAAGCACCTGATCCCAATTAGATTCGTCAGAAGAAAGGTACATGGCGAGCATGTCACCAAGCGTTCGGTTAAACCTTTCTGTGAGGCCGTTGGTTTGAGGATGGTAAGCTGTGATGGTTCGATGTATTATTTTGCAAGCTTCTAACAGCTCGTAGACCACTTGTGATAGGAAGACGCGGCCGCGGTTACTGAGAAGTTCACGAGGAGCACCGTGACGTAAACGAAGGAGGCGAGGTCACGAGCACTAGCCGACGGCAGGGCTGCAGTCTCGGCGTAGCGAGTGAGGTTATCCACGGCGACTGTTATCCAGCGATTGCCTGATGTCGAAGATGGAAGGGGGTCATAGAGGTCGATGCCGACACGATCGAAGGGTCGCCCTGAACAAGGCAATGGCTGTAATGGGCCGGCGGAGGGGCGCGGAGACGTCTCCCGCTGCTGACAAGCAGTACAGGAACGAATATAGCGGCGGACACAGTTGTACATCCCCCGCCAGTAGTACCGCTGGCGGAGACGCTCGTATGTCTTCAATAAGCCTGCATGTGCACTTTGCGGGTCGGCATTGTGTGGGCACAAATTTCAGTGTGAATATGGCGAGGAAAGATCAAGAGCTATTTGCGACCATCCGGGCGATAGCTTTTGCTATACAGCAGGCCACCCCGGATCATAAAATGGGAAGCTTGGCGACGAAGGGCTCGCGGAAATGAAGATTTTGAGGACGCGGTGAGGACGTCTAGGAGTGAAGATATCCGGGGATCCCGGCGTTGTTCAAAAGGAAGATCGTCGGAATGTAAGGGCTGGAACGGAGGGTTCGGATATCGAGTCCGAGGGTGCAGGAGAAGGCAACGGCGAGCGCGACAAGGCGTCAGCGTCGAAGTGTTTGCGTCCCGATTGATATATCACCTCAAAGTCAAAGTCTTGAAGGCGAAGAGCCCAGCGGCCGAGGCGTCCAGCAGGGTCTTTCAGGGAAGCCAACCAGCAGAGGGCATGGTGGTCGGTGATAACGTTGAAGCGGCTATATAAGTCGGGGAGAAACTTTGTTAAGGCCCGCACAATTGCAAGACACTTCTTTTCCGTGACGGTGTAGTTAAATTCAGCTTTCGTTAGCGCTCGGCTAGCGTAAACAACTACATATTCGGAAAAGCCGGGTTTGCGTTAAGCAAGGATAGCACCGAGGCCGATGCCGCTGGCGTCAGTGTGCACTTCTGTAGAAGCGGATGGGTCGTAATGGCGTGGAATGGGCGGTGAAGGGATTAGACGTCTGAGCGTAGGGAAAGCATCGTCGCAGATTGGGTCCAGGTAGAGAAGTTGGCGGGACCATTCAGCAATTTTGTAAGCGGTGCAATGATGGTAGCGAAATTCCGGACAAAACGGCGAAAATATGAGCATAGGCCGACGACGCTGCGCAGCTCTTTAAGAGAAGTCGTTTTCTGGAATTCAGTGACCGCATGTAGTTTGTCCGGATGGGGCAGGACACCATCTTTAGACACGACATCACCCAGTATTGTCAGCTTGCGGGCGCCAAAACGACACTTCTTCAGGTTAAGTTGAAGACCGGCGCCAGTGAGACAGCTCAGGATTTGGTTCAAGCGTACGAGGTGCGTCGGAAAATCGGGAGAAAACGACGATATCATCCAAATAAAGATAAATGTTCCATTTGAGACCGCGTAAGATGTTGGACATCATTCGCTCAAACGTAGCAGGAGCATTGCAAAGACCAAACAGCATCACAGTGAACTCATATAGTCCATCAAGGGTAACAAAGGCTGTCTTGGAACGGACGGTCAGGCTCAGCCATAGGGACTTGCCAATAGCCAGAGCGCTTCAAATCCTCATTTCAGGGTGATTGAAATATTCCACTCGATTGAGCACTATTGTATGAAAGAATTTTCGTTGGTATGCTAAAAGTGAGCGAACTATTCGTAGTAGAACACAGCATTCACAAAATACAACTTGAACAGGTTTGGGTGTTAGAAACAAAACAGCTAGGCGCCTCTCCAGGGCGACGACGAGCTTCGCTGCTGGCACAGAGCCCTACATAGATGAGCAGCCGCAGAGCGCATTTATGCTGCTGCTGATGAAAAGGCGATTACTAAAAAGCTCGAAGGATGACGCGACAATCGCTTAGCCGGCATGACGGCGGCAGTTGTATTTTGTTTCAAAGAGGGCGCTCCGGGACCGTTCTTTCGTCCATCCAACGGCCACTCGTTCGCTCGGCTCGACGTTCGGTGGCACCGCGCACGGAAAATGCTTCTTTCTTCAAGAAATATTCCATGTAAGTTTTCAAATTTTTTCATTCAGATTTCATAAAGCGTTTGTGTATATTGGAGCAAAATATTAGCCTCTTAGATTGAGCATTTTTTAAATTACAAGCGTTGTCTTACATTTCATTGTTGCTGCCGGCTGTGTAAGCCATGTGCTAGGGAGATTTGTCTTTTTTTAGTATATTTCTTACGTTGTTAACTTTTCAAAACTGGTTCTCAAGTGTGCGCGACTTGATGCTGATCATTTTGCAGCTTATTTCAAGTTAAACCGTTACTGTTTTGCAGAGTACTGATTTTCTAAAGTAAACAACTGCGTGGCATCGTAGCCCTAAAAGCCAGCTTCGGATATTCACGGCGTTACAGTGGCTGGAACGGCGTATAGCCGTTGCGTGGCTCGGCCGCTCGGGTTCCCTCGGGTGATCTCGAGCGGAGTCAGCGGAGTCCGGGCAAAAGCATATTTTCTCGTGTCTGGTGCGATAAAACGCTAACCGCATGAGTCGCGCGGCAGCACGATGCGCAGTGCCCTGAGGACCGCTAAAGCATTGCCGCTCGGCGCTGTCGCCCAGGTTCTGGGTTTTCAGAAAATCGCTCATGATGCTGGAACCAGCTCGCGAGGCAGCCAATCGCAAAAGGCTTCGGGGTACTCACCTTAGTTGTTTCTTTTTTTTTTGCATGCAAAGTTTGTTTCCCTAGTCCGGTATGAGCGAAAATCCTGCAGACGCTCATTTCGTCTGATCCGTGCATATATGAGCGCATCGAGACGGTTTAGTAAAAGCTTGGTAGGGTAGTATTGCAAAACAAAAAATGCTAGTGTGGCTAGATATTGCTAATTTTCAAAAGTTGCAGAAAAACGCCACTGCTTTAAATCATGTCTGCATCGCAGTATAGTAGCACGCCGCTGCGCTGGGACCATTGTTTTTGGGGGGGAAGGGGAGGGGGGGCTTGACGCTTTTCAAGAAATTTCATCAGTGTTGCTGTTTAGTGCAAGAAACTGGATATAGCGTAACTGTACTCATTTACCAAACGAGGAGGCGGTGCTAACAAAGCAAGGCTGAAAACGCGTCTCTGTCGCTGAGGTCCTTCGCTCTGTGCGATGTGCACCAGCAGCAGCGACAGGCGTTGGCGTCGTCGTCGCGCGATGCATCGCCAGGAATTGTCGCCTATTTTTATCTTTCTGTATTATTGCTTCAGCTGCAATAGATCAGTTGCAAAACCTACACGTCAGCTTCCTGGTGCGGCAGTCATTCCTGCACAATGGCGGCATAGACTTTGGGGTAATAGTTGGGCACAGTGCTAGCACATCCCCTGAGGGGTAGGGTAATTGCCGCACCTCTTGCCCATTCGTCACAGTATTATTCGCGTGCGCATTGTAGCCCCACTATTACCCTCTCCGGTTAGTGTCCCTTTTCTAAATTTTCTTCACCCCTAGGGTGACAGTGCGCCCCCTTTATTCCAGCGTTAAGAATGCCCAAAAACCTTTCTCTGACAATGGCCTGTGCGTGGGGAACTGCATCCAAAGCAGCGTGGACTGTGGTAGATGCATGTACTGCACCTAACTATTATCCCTGAATCAGGTTCTGTCGCCACTGTGCACGAACTCCTGCCTCACAGGGAAGCCGACTTGTAGGTTTTGCAACTGGTCTGTTATAGCATCTCCAGCAGGGCCGGAGCCTTAAGTGTGAGCGCTGGGTGGGCTCAGGCAATTTCAGTTCCAGGCCGGGTTCGGGTTTGTAGCATGAGGCCCGGATCGGGCTCAAAATTTATGCCCGTGCACACCTCTAGTCGCGTCGGTTGTGTAGCACACGTTTGACGCCCGTGCCTGCTTTTAATTTTGTTCTTCGCACCATGACACTTTGCTCCAGCATCAAGACTGCATGAAACATCAGTATGCATTTTCCGGTCGTTATGCTAACTGATCGCCCCACCGCCCTGGCACAGCTATGTTATACCATGTGTAACATAGAGTTGCAATTAGTCCATTTTTTGAGACAGCTTTGAATTGAAGTTATAGATTAACTAAACAGAGAAGAGCCGTGGTATGCTGTTATAATGATTTAGAGGCATCTATTTAATGGAGAATTTCTTTCCTTGCATTTAGGGCTCTTTGCTCTATAACGCCCGCTGTCCAGCTGCACCACTTGTATCAACGCACTGCTTTTGCACAAGCAATCATCTGCCATCGAAGGGGTGCTGCCTGAATGTGAGGCAGACAACATCGTCAACATTTTGGTGCTGCAAACCTGTCAACGACTGTGGGAGCCTCGCCATGAAACATGCTGTGTGTAAGGAAACATTGCCTCGGTAGGTATGACACATTGCCTTTGTTTTGCATGTGCCGTATTTTAGGCGAACGTGACGTAGGGAAGAATTTCGTCCCAATTCTTGTGGTTCACGTCAACGTACATGCAAAGCATGTCTGCAATGGTTTTATTGAGGCGTTCCGTCAACCCATTGGTTTGGGGGTGATAGGCTGTAGTTTTACGGTGACTGGTACCACTGAGGCGGAGAACGGTCTCCAAAAGTTCGGCCGTAAATGCAGTTCCTCGGTCAGTTATAATGAGCGCCGGAGCGCCATGCCTCAGGACAATGTTCTCCACGAAGAACCGAGCTGCTTCGGCGGCGGTACCCCTTGGCAGAGCCTTGGTCTCCGCGTAGCGAGTTAGATAATCGGTGGCGACAATTATCCATTTATTTCCGGCTGTCGACGTCGGAAATGGTCCCAGGAGGTCCATGCCGATTTGCTTAAAAGGTGTTGTTGGCACTTGAAGAGGATGGAGTAGGCCAGCTGGTTTTACAGGGGGTGACTTACGGCGCTGGCAGTCTATGCACGTACGTACATAGTGTTTCACTGTCGCAGGCAGTTTTGGCCAGTAGTATCCGTGCTGGACTCTAGCCAACGTGCGGGTGTAGCCTAGGTGACCGGCGGTTGGCTCGTCGTGACACGCTTGCAGAACTTCACTGCGGAGAACAGATGGGACGACGAGTAGATGACTGTTTCCCCCAGGGCGAAAGTTCTTCTTGTAAAGCACGTTGTTGCGAATAAAGAATGAAGAGATTACTCGGGTGAAAATCTTAGGCAAAACGGTAGTTCGTTTTTCCAAGAAATCAATAAGAGGAAGCAATTCCTGGTCTTCTCGCTGCTGTTGGGAAAGCGTTGCGTCATCTATGACACCTAAAAACGCAGTGTCTTCATTGGTCATAGTGAAAGGTTCGACCGGCGCTCGCGAAAGGCAGTCAGCATCCGCGTGCTTTTTTCCAGATTTGTAAATAACTGCCATGTCGAATTCTTGTAATCGAAGGCTCCAACGCGCGAGTCTCCCTGAAGGGTCCTTTAGATTCGTCAGCCAACACAGCGAGTGATGGTCGCTAACTACTTGAAAGGGGCGAGCGTACAAATAAGGGCGGAACTTCATAACCGCCCATACCACTGCAAGGCATTCTTTTTCGGTTGCCGAGTAGTTCGCTTCTGCTTTAGATAAGGTCCTGCTGGCGTAAGCAATTACTTTTTCCACACCATCCTGGCGCTGCACCAGCACAGCACCTAAGCCCACGTTGCTGGCATCCGTATGAAGCAGTGTAGGGGCGTCGTCATCAAAGTGCGCCAGGACAGGTGGTGTCTGTAAACGTCTCCGCAGCTCATTAAACGCTTGTTCCTGTTCTTCACCCCAGTGAAAGACAGCATTGTCACGCGTCAGCGAAGTTAATGGCCAGGCAATTCGTGAGAAACCAGCAATAAACCGGCGGTAATAGGCGCAAAGACCCAGGAAACGCCGCAATGTCTTTTTGTCCGTAGGTGTCGGAAACTTGGCGACTGCGGAGAGCTTTTCAGGATCAGGCCGGACACCTTCTTGGCTAACGACGTGACCTAAGAATTGCAGCTCCTCGTACCCGAAGTGGCGTAGTTGAGAGCCCCTGGAAGGCGCCCACTGAGGCCCCTGGAAGAATCGCGTCTCCTGACGGCTTGGTGCGCTCGGTGAGGCGTGGTCTGGAGGCGGGCGACGTAGGACCGCGGCGTAGCTCTCAGATTGCGGCTCGTGATAAGGTGCAGGAATGTTGGCCGTGTAGTTGACCGGTTGTGGAACGCGGTATGGTGGTTCGGAAATGACTGCCGCGTTGTCGACTGGATGAAACTCGTTGCACTGGGCAGACGGTGTTAGGGAGCACCGAATTTCATTCCTTACAGCCTGCACGAGGGCCTCTGACGACTGAGCTTTAGTAACCGAAATTCGCTGCAACTCCTCAAGGACAATTTCTCTAATCATGTCTCGAAGAGTGGTCTGATCTGTTGCAGTCAGCGCCGCCGCAGTCGTCGGGGCACAGTTGACCGGTCGGTTGTACTGGCGGCACCGGTCTTGGAGGGCTCGTTCGATAGCCGTAGCGTCCTTAATGAACTCACTCACGGTTTTAGGTGGGTTGCGTACTAAGCCGGCAAACACCTGTTCTTTGACACCGTGCATGAGATGCCGTAACTTCTTTGGCTCACTCATATCAGGGTCGGCACGGCGAAAAAGGCGAGCCATGTCTTCCGCAAACATAGCCACGCTCTCATTCGGCTTCTGGACACGCACTTCAAGCAGGCGCAGCGCATTGTCGCGTCGATCAGTTCTCGCAAAGGTGTCTACAAGCTGGCGGCGGAAGTCGTTCCATGTGGATAAGCTGGCCTCGTGGTTTTCAAACCACGTTCTAGCATTATCCTGAAGGGCAAAATAAACATTGCAAAGCTTGTGATCTTCGCTCCACTGATTAATCTTGGCCACTCGCTCAAACTGGTCAAGCCAGTCCTCGACATCTTCAAACGCTTCCCCGCGAAAGCACTCTGGCACCTTGGTGTTCTGAAGAGTCACCGGCGTAGGGTTGGGATGTGCCATGGCTTGGGAGACCTGATGGACTTGGTCGTTTGAAGAGTCGCTTGGCAGATAGTTGTACTCCGGGGCTAGGCCTAGGAGGCGGCGGCTAGCGCGATGTACAGGCGTGTCGATGTCTGGGATTCGCTGTGGACTGCCGGAAGGAGTCTTATGCATACCCCAGCGTGCTCCACCAGTGTCACGTCTCGATTGAACGCCAAGGAGGACCCAAAGATAGGACGGGTTTAATAAATCAACCTGGACGAGTCTTGCGCTCCAACTTCCTTCTCTTCCAGGCTCGCGCTTGTGAGGCCCGGTCATCATCTTTGGCGTCGTCTTCTATGCGGCAATATAAAGGCTTTAAATGCTCTGCTAGCGTTTTGCTATATGATTGCATGCTATATGACTTTTTCTGGCTTTTTAGCTCAAGGCTTACTTGTTCAGAAGTCTCGCCCACCAGTATGCAGAAAATAATATCCTTCATGTCCCTGGCACTGCTTTAATAGCTGGTGCTATATTTCATTGCTTTATTTCAACAGTATGTGACTATTTCAAGTTGAGGCATGATTGAGTGAACCTGTGGTGTAATAGCACAATAACAGACATAGCTTGTGAACTGAAGAAGTAGTTGTCATTTGCGTAACACGTGAGTGCAGGTGCTTTAAGTGATGGAATATTTAGCATACTTGATTATGCTTGCATTACAAGAATTCGCAGGAAGCCTGTATTGAGGTTGCAGAGAAGAAAGCCATTCAGTATTGCTCAGGTTATTTGCCTTCCACTCTCCCTTCATTACTGCTGCCTGCACTGTATGTATTTGTTCATACAGACATGCAGTTACTGACTGCTTGTACATTGTTGCCTACACTGGCTTCAGCCATGTAGATGTAATATTACTTTGATCTAAACCAGGCTATTTACTTTGCTCAAAGTGACAATTTTAAATAATTTTCTCCCCAAGCCATTGAGATTCGCCATTAGCTCCCAACTCGCTTTATTCGCAGCTGCAATGAATTTATTCTGTAACCCTAGAGCAAGACATTTGCAGAAAGATCATCATGCAATACTCGTTCAAATTTTGTAAATTTTAGAGAACATTGTTTGCTTTTGCATATGCTTCTGTGTTCGGAAAACAGAGCAGACTTGCTTACAGTGCAGGAGGGGTGGGCTGAAAGACAAAAGGAAATTATTAGTGCAGCTGCTCATTCAGGCGTGCATTCCTTGTGCATTTATTGCTCTTATATATGTGCACCTTTGCCTGCATGCTTGCCAGGGCTTTCCCCATAATGGGTGGCAGTGATCTTGCCGCCTACCTCTCAGGGGGGCTGCCCTTTTCTAACTACCTGCTCACAACCAACTCACCTCCTGGGCTTCAAATTTGTCATACTCAAGGACGATTTTCTGTGTTTGATGCTACCAGTGACGCCATTTAAGATACGCAGTGTGCATCATTGGTTCATTAGTTTCATTTCGGGATGTTGTCACCCCTTATATTCCTTACTCATATTTCTTTTTCTACATCTCCTTGCAACTGCCAAACGAAATAAGACGTATAAAACTGCCAAACTCCCGCAGTCTCTGAATGCTATGTCAACAATAAAAAGACTTTTGCATGTCTTAATAAAAGTAGAAATGATCCCCCGATGTTCTTTTTTATTGTCATATCTAGTCAGACGGTTTAGTAAACTGCCACATGACCAAGCAAATTGCAACTGTAAGTGCACTGAGGAGTCATGCGTTAGAGCAAGCATATGGATCTTGTGTTGCTTAGCTGCTTGACTCCAAATATCCTCCTTTGTCAGACAAGATATTTTTTTAGAAAACTGGATGAGCCAGAAGAAAGCAGATTGGATTCTTAGCTGCATTGTTACTTGTTACACGTGCGTTCCACCCCTGTATACATGAACTCGGCAGAATTGCGTCGAGTACGTCTGTCGAGTGAAAAATCAGTTGTGGGGTTCATGTATACACAGTCGGGTCGAGTAAAATAGGCGGCGGAGCGGGTCGCGTTAACTCGATTTCAGGGGGTAGGTTAATTCGCTTGACCCTCTTATCTAAAGGCATGTAGACGCAGTCCAGTCAGGGAGTCTAGTTATGCATGTAGACGCTGTCCAGTCAGGGAGTGTAGTTATGGGGAATTCTGGGATAGGAAAAAGCCTCTGGAGCGGCGACGAGCGTCACTCGAAATGAATGCTTTTTAGCGCTCATCAACGATAAAAAATAATCGAAGCTCTCGATAGTAAAAGTCAATGGGATCAAATACGAGTAAGAACTTGCACAATAACTTCGAATCTCGATGCTGCGCTCTGCTACGATACTTACTCACTAGAAAGCGAGTTCATGTAGACATCAGCCGTGTCGAGAATGATGACCTTGCTTACTCAACGCTGATTCAACCCGTTCTGCCGAGTCCATGTATACAAGGCTATTGTACTTGTAATTTTCGGTGAACTCTCAGTTCGTGTATTGCACATTAAATTTGAGCGATATGTGTGCTTTTTTGCGTCTGTGCTGTTTTGTTCTGCAAACAATACTATTTCTCCAGACACAATCTTATTTTTAATTTGAGTACAAAATATTGTCCATTTTTGAAAAAAAAAATTATTTGTGAGGCTGTTAAGGAATTTTGATTTTGAAATATATTCACAAAATATCAACATTTTATAGATACCGAAATATAAAATGTGTGCGAAAAAACTTTTCAGCTCAGGATTAAACTGGTTTTTCAAGGAACTTGTGATAGGGTGGAAGTGAAAAATCACTGTCATGCTAGATGTATCGTTTTTTTATGATCCCAAAGTCACATCATGCATTGTATTTTAAGGTGTGCTTAAGCAATGAAATAATATTTGGCCTCAGATATTCAGGCAGATTACTATTCTCTATACCAACAACTACTATGAATTGGTTTGAAGAAATCAGATGCCCGAGCACCACATCTGGTACCTGGACATAAAATCACCCAGGTATGCCTAACTGAATATAATCTTGCACGTGGAAGGTTGCCGATGGTATGGCCATATCATTAGCTGCGATGAGAGAAAATGCATACCTGGTAGGCTGCTAGCTGATAAGGAAGTACGATATCATTGTACTCAGATCTAGCATAACATTTTCCTGCCTATGCAAAGTAAATTTCTAGTACTTGCTCAATTGCTCATTGCAGGCTGACTGTAATAATTTTAGCTGAACAAGCATGCACTGTATGATTACTAGAACTTCTTGTTGGGCTTGTTCGTGTTTATTTATTATAAACTGAAGGCGCCAGAACAATGCACGCACACAAGAAAAGAACGGGACAGAGTTCCACTCACAACTGATTTATTGTGCAGAACAAGTACATATATATCTCACTGCCGGCACATGCGCAAGGAACACATTCAGCTACATCACATTTAGCATCTTGTAGTTTAGGATAAGCTATGTTCAAGAATGATTTCTCAGAGAAAGAGGCTATGGTATGAGGCATGGGCTTCTTGAACATATCTTATCTTAAACTACATGACGCTGAATGGGTTCCTTGCGCATATGCCGGCAGTGAGATATATATGTACTTTATTCTGCACAATAAATCAGTTTTGAATGGCGCTCTGTCCCGTTCTTCTTTTCTTGTTTGTGTGCATGTTGTTCTGGTGTCTTTAATTTATAATGAGCACTGTATGAAAACTATTCCTTGGTACAGCCCCGCCGGGGTGGCGCAGTGGTTACGGCGCTCGACTACTGTTCCCAACGACGCGGGATCGAATCCCGGCCTCGGCGGCAGCTTTTCCATGGAGGCCAAAAGCAAGGCGCCCGTGTGCTGTGCGATGTCCGTGCACGTTAAAGATCCCCAGGTGGTCGAAATTTCCGGAGTCCTCCACTACGGCGTCTCTCATAGCCTAAGTCGCTTTGGGACGTTAAACCCCACAAACCAACCAACCATTCCTTGGTACATTACAAGTAAGGCAATTATTTATAGTAGAATGCAGCAAGCAATAAAGCTGTGAAAACTAAAAAGCTGGAACTTGAAATGGTAATGTTATCTTGAGAATATTATATGCGTGCGCAGCCTAGAAAATATCTGCGATGTACACATCTCTCTTAGCTGATTGAAGATAGCTTGATCGATTCTGTCAGGGCAATTATTTCTTCATTCTGGCCGCAGTAATGTATGCGTGCATGTAAGTGGTGTACTCCAGAAAAATATTCTTTAATGTGTTCTTTAATATCCAGTTTTGCATGCTTAGTAATCCATATTGTCTATTGCAGGAATGTTTAAGAAGTTTTTAAAAATTGAACGTTCTGGAGCCTGAACCGTCATATTTTCAGGAAATGTAATTCTATATGCACACTAAGCATCCACCTGAAGTTATCGGTTTGCCGGAAGCAGGTTTTTTCTTCCAAATATCTTTCTTTTGTATCTACAATGGATATTATTTTGCATATATGTTTATTATCCCTACGTTATAAGGTGCTACATGCCCTTGCAGGCCCAGAAACCTGTCGCAAAGTGCTCTAAAAGAAGAATATGTGGCAATAGGCCTTCAATATATACAGTAGAACCCCTTTATAGTAAAGCCACTGAGGCCAGCGAAAATATTTACTATATTATGGTCTTTACTGTATCAGTGGTCTGTGATGACATGGTCCTGAAAGTGCTGTCTAGTAGTTAAATAGGCACTTATTGAACACGTCTTGTTGCGTAATGAAATAAAAAACCTAAATACCTTCCATCTCGCTTTTATCATCTCTTTGTGTGATTTTTTCATTATAAAATGTCTCTACATCTTGTGGAAGTACCTCTGAAGCATGAAGACGTGATTACGAACGCAACCAAGTTCGCTTTCATGTAAAAACTAAAGCCTTGCATGAACATGGTGTATCTTTTTGCTCTTTCTGTCTTTTAAAAGGCAATAAATGATAAATTCGCATGGCACTCAAGTGCTTTAAGACCGTATTCGCTGCACTTCCACTTTCTGCCTCCACTGCCTCATGATTTGTACTGCAGATTGCAGTGAATGTTGACCCATTTCTTTCCCTTCCCAATTTCTTGCTGCACTTTTACTCCTTTACTTTCTGAATGGAACACACCGCCTACTTGCTATGTTTGTAGACAACTTTACTTTTCTCTTCGCGCTGCGCGCTTTCCCTCACGGCTCCAAGGCTTCTGTAATGTAGGCTTCTTCTGACTGCTGCTACGGCTAGTAGTAAAGCCACCTAAACGAACACTCGGGGTTATTGTTCTGTTTTCAAATACAAAAAGTCTTGGCCTCGCGTCTCTAGGTAGTGCGCGGGAGTGGTCGCCATGGCCAGAAGCACTTTAACCGTTTTTTACCAAAAACATCTTCACTATAAAGGGGAAAAATGTACAGTTGCCTATGGAAGATGAACTGGGACTTCAGTTTCACTTTACTATATCAGGCTTTACTATAGCGGGGTTCTGTATTTTGTACTCAGTCGTATAGAGCACCCAGACTTCAAATATGTGTTTGAATAAGTGTTGAGAAGGTGAGTTTAAATCTTATGGTGATATATGCTTGTCTTCTGTGCAGATGTCATTTGTAACACCCACGGGCCAATCTCCTCAACAAACTGTTCCTGAATGGTGGTTTCCTTCGGGGTGCTGAGCTTACTACTTGAGCCATGCGCTTCCCCCGCCCCTTCAACCTCATCACTTGATCCATTGACCCTTCCCCAGGCAGCACAAGAGCCCGGGCCAATATTGTCAGTGAGTTGGCAGAGATCAGCCCTATGTAGGCCCAGCGCTGCCATCTTATGGCTGGTATTGGTTGTGCCATTCTATAACACGTCCAACACTGGCCCTGAGGATTCCATTGGTAACCAATATTGTTCGTACCTATTTATA
>JAJIZL010020825.1:35624-57798 GCA_023969395.1 Amblyomma maculatum | reverse complement strand
TGCATGGTTTTTATGGCTCCTTAGGGAGATGACATGCAAGGTGGTATCGGGAAATGACTGCATAAGAAAGCCACAATTGTCAGAGTGACAGTTAAGCAAATGGCAGCAGTAAGGGCAAGGGTGAAATAACTGCATGGCTAATGGTGGCTTAACAGTGGCAGTGCCAGTGCAACGTGTGCCGATGAATACTTGTTGCATGCCAATAAATACCAATATGTGATACTAGCGGCACGGCCGGTTTATTGCCAATGTCACATGTGCCAATGAATACTAATGGCATGCCAGTACGTCACACTAGGGGCACGGCCAGCTGATAGCCTATGTTGGCAGTGCCAGGACAGGTGCAATGTTGGCATATAAGCCGGACCAATATATAAAAATGTAGTAATTTCTCAAAAATTCAGTGTTACGCCAATGTTGGTACCAATTTTTGTCGACGTTGGGCCAGGGTTGGTGCGATGTTGGTGTGCTGCCTGGGTCTGTGGTAGATACCCGTCAACATGAAACGTCGAGATGAGGTCAGCAACTTCAATATGGCCAAGGCATTCGTCACGAAGTAGCGGGACCACAGCGGTTGAGGCATTCGCATCAACAATGTCAGCGGCGCCGCGGTTAATATTGATGATAGCAAAGGGAAGAAGCAGGTTACGGAGAGAAACGAACATGGGAGAAGGCGCAAAAAGAACAGTCGCGTCTAAGGAAAATGGTACACACACGGGAACAATCACAGCACAGTTGGGGGGAATGTCGGTGTCGTCGGCAACAACAAGTTTGGCGCAAGAAAAAGACGGCTTATCGTCAAGAACCGCATCACAGAGCGCAGAGAAGGCGACGTGGGCGCGGGCGCAGTCAATAATAGCATTGTGGCGAGACAGGAAATCCCAGCCAAGAATTAAGTCATGCGAGCATGACGCAAGCACTAAAAACTCGACAATGTATAAGACGTCCGCGATAACGACACGTTCTGTGCAAGCAGCAAACGGACGAACGGAATTGGCGCTGGCGGTGCGAAGAGAGAGTCCAGAAGGCGGGGTGGTGACTTTATGAAGCGATCGGCAAAAACTTTCGCTGATGACGGAGAGAGTGGCCCCAGTATGGAGTAGTGCAAGGGTACGCACACCATCAACAAAAACTTCGAGAACGTTCGGCGGAGACAGACGAGACGAGGACTTGTGGTAGGCGACATGTGCGCAGTTCGTGCCCCAGGAACTTCGGCGGCTAGTTTTCCGAGTCTTGTGTCACGCTTCGACGCCGCACTGGAGACACGGACCGACGGCGAGGGGACGGCGAGCGGTGCAGTGGAATGTGCTGGCGTCCCGAAGAGTTGTGCGGCTGCCCTGGAGATGTCACTGGAGGTGGGCGCGAGGTCTCGTACTGATAATTGCAGTCAGACATAGTGCGTGCAGGGGCAGAGAGCAGAGTACGACGGCACAGGCGGGCGACGTGGCCTGGAATACCGCAGGCATAACAAATAGGCCGGTTGTCATTCGTGCGCCAAGGATTGTAGGGAGGCGTCGTTGATCGGAACCGTGGGGCGACCGACGGTGGCGCCATAGTCGGCACGTACGCAAAGGACTGTGGCGGCGGTGGGCGGTCGGTAACTTGCGCATACGTGGGAGGCATCTGTACTTGCACAGGTAGGGGCGGCACGACAACAGGGGGGCTGTAACTCAATGGTGCAGCGAGAGGTGTGGGCTTCAGTGGAACAGGGTCGGCATGAGGTGTGACGGGCGCTGGCTGGCCAAAACTGGGAAGGGCATCGGCAACCTCCTGCGTGATGGTGTATCGAATAGAAGGGGTAAGCAGCTGGGCTGTAGATGACGGGCGTGGGCCAGACAAAAGCCAAAGCTGTCGAGAGACCTCATCTCGAACGAAGTCTTTTATGTGAGTTAAAAGGTCGCTGCTCACATCCAGGCCAGAGATGGCCGCAGCAGGTGCGTGAAGGCGACGAGTGCAGAGGCGTTGCTTGAGCAGCTCGTCGAAACTTTGGCAAAGACTATATACTGAGGCCACTGTGGTGGGGCTTTGCACACAGCATGTGAAATGCATCGACATCAATGCCCTTCATTATGTGCTTTTGCATCTTTTTAGCCTCATCCATAAATGGGTCGACACGCTTGCACAAATTCACGACGTCTTCAATGTAACTAGTGAAGGTTTCCCTTTCAAGCTGAACTCGTACGCGCAGTGCTTCTTCAGCGCGTAGTTTCCGCACTGTGGGACGACCGAAAACGTCCGTGAACTTCGCCTTGAAGTTGGCCCAAGTTGGCATGTCGGCCTCCTGATTTCGGTACCATAGGTTAGCAACGTCACTAAGGTAGAAGATGACGTTGTTGATCTTCATGCGGTCATCCCAGTTGTTATGACGACTCACTCTCTCGTACGAGGCCAGGATAACCAAGAGAGTTCTACTTTTGTTGAGGACAACCCAGAGGGCTATGGAAAGAAAAATGGTAGGGTTAACATTAAGAGATACGAAGCGTGCAGAGTGGGTCATAGAAATAACTCAAGTTACTGACATTCTAGTGGAAATTAAGAAGAAATGGACATGGGCAGGACATGTAGTGCTAAGAGGGGATAACCGATAACTGGCCTGGCGGAACAAAGCAAACTCGCACTGCAGGGGCTAGACAAGGAAGCGATCCATCTATTTCTGTCGTGCATGAGCACAAGACCAATTACTCAAACCCAAAATTTTAAGAGGCGCTCACTTGCTCCGCAGAGCACAGTCGACGCGCTTTAGAGAGGACTGTTAGCCACTGTGCGCTGGCCCTTTAACGCCACCGTGGCATGGCCTCTCAGCCCTCAGTCAAACGTGCCCACAAAGGCAGTGTGGTCGGAAGACGAAAGCATAGACCTTGTCAATTTTATTGCTGACCATAGGGTCGCAATGTTTTGTAAACTCAATTCAACGGTCACGAAAAAAAAGCGATGTGACACCTGGCGCGAAGTGACTAGGATATTTAATTCACACCACAGCAGGCCGAAAAGAGATGAGAGAGAGCTGCGTAAACAATGGCAAAACCTGAAGGAGCAGCTATAGGCCAACCTTCAAGAAGCCTGCAAAAGACATCACGAGACAGGTGAGTATCGTTTCTCCATATCCCTTGTTCACCATTATGGGTACAGAAGAGTAGTGTGTAAGAAACTTGCGTCGGTTTTTGCCACGAAGTGGAAGTCCCTGAAAGCCTCTACCAATGAAGCGGACTTGCATAGAAACAACAGCAGACATTCGTACTGCGAAAACTCTGCATGTTTATCGGCAGACTTCCTTCGGCATTCTCTGGTACCAGGCAACCTACCACAAAGGTTTGAATTAAAAAAAAAAAAAAAAAAGATATGCTCGAGGCTTGAACCCGTGAACCTAAAATGTAGCCTAATCAACCCTACTGTAACATAACTCAATTTAGTCCACTCTTGATGAACCCCTGCCTACATTTAATACGCCGTAATCAAAATTACTGCGCCCGATTCCATTTTAATCCATTCATTTATTCATTCATTCGAATATCCTGGAGGCCCTCCGAGGAGGGTGTTACATTTTGAGCAGAAAAGAGAGAAACAGAATGCAAGCAGCTTTGTTTTAATTCCCACAATTAAGCAGATTTTAGCCTAACCATCACCCTTATTGCACGTTTGCAAAGAAATGTGCTTTCAATTAATAGACACCACACTTAAGATTATTAAACTGATCCGTCCTTGAGGTAACATAATTCAACATCACGCTCTTTCCACCACACACATTATTAATGTTTAATGGACCACTGCGACGGTACCACTCTTCCATTAACGTCACGCTTTATTTTAGGGTCCCGTTGTGCGGTCGCCGGGCAGCGTTGACATTCATTCGTTATGCCGCATATAACAGTTTCATCCTAAAACAAAAATTTCGTGAAGAAAACTTGCAGCAATCACTAATTAGAGGAAATGGCTGAAAGGAATCACGTGCTGCGCATAGCTTGCGGAGAGTGGCTAAGCTGGCTGGGCGCCTTTCCTTGCTTCTTTTTTTGTGGCGAAGCCTGCAGAAACCTTTATCACCCATTGAAGTTTTTTCACTCGCAGCCGGCACAGCAAACGGCCGCCACTTCTTGTCTCCTAGCGCCCGTAACAGCGTTGTCGCTAGCGCCGCGCGACAAAGGAGTTTAGGCGCACTGCAATGATGCAAGCGCCTCCCCGCAGCCAATGCGAATGAATAAGCAGAATGCCGCACTTGTTACATGGCCAGCAGAACTGCGCCTTCCTTCCTCGCCCGAAAGCAAGGGACCGTTCCACTATTGTGTAATATAATACTGGAAATGCGCCTTCTTCAACGCCGAGCAATGGGGCGAGGTGTCCTCTTTTAGCGATGAATAGCTTAGAGTGCGTCGTCATAGGTCGTCTGGCACTTACGTTCGATAATACGGTTCTGAGCCTAAAAGCAGAGGTACAGTCGAGAATGTCTGTAAATCAGGCAGCTGTTGGACGATTAGCACTAGGTACCCATGGCAAATCTGCAAACAAGGCGGTACAGGGAAATATGGGCTGGACATTCGAAGCACAAGAAGCTAAGAATAAAATGTTTTATGAAGAACGCCAGAGGAAAATGGACAGTAAGAGGTGGGCAGCTACAGTATTTCAATAACTATCTGAAAAGCGTAGGCTCAAAATGTAGGAAACGAACTCTGAAAGTAACCACTAAGTATTCAGGGCGCAAGGAGGCAGAATACAAAACGTTAAAAAGTCCGGTAACAAAAAAATAAGGTGAAGGATGAATTGTATGGAAAAGAAGCAGAATGTATGAAATATACCGAAACTGGTAAATTTTGAAAGGAAAGGAACCTTTCTTTGAATACTGCT
The DNA here is from genome assembly GCA_023969395.1 of Amblyomma maculatum. Classification (NCBI taxonomy): domain Eukaryota; kingdom Metazoa; phylum Arthropoda; class Arachnida; order Ixodida; family Ixodidae; genus Amblyomma; species Amblyomma maculatum. The sequence continues at coordinate 52,962 of JAJIZL010020825.1, read as the reverse complement.
TGGTCTGGGTACCGTACATCACGCAGCTGAAAATAATAATAATTAGCAAGAAGATGACAGATATGCAGTGTGCAGTAAATCCGAAGAAACTTAACCGAACGTCTTATAGTCGAATGTGATGGTATCCACCTTGATGGCGATGCAGGCGCAGTGACCTTCTCTGAGGCCTATACTGAGGTCCTAGGGGTTAGAGTCGCCAGTGGGCGGTGATTTAATATGCGGTGCAATGTAGAAAAAACTGATTGGAAGATTGGTGGTTTAAAAGTAGCAAAATGGCATATGGTTAGAAGGGTAAAAATGAAATTAAAAAATCTTAATAGAATGATGAATTACTTAAAATATTAACAACATTTAATGCAAAGTAAAACAAAGCAACTCGAGCATGATGACAAATACCACCATCCTGTTTCAGAGGAGACCTCTTCCATCCATCCATGCTGCCGCTTCACTCGCGGCGTAGGCATGCGAGGCGTCTACTTCTGCAAGTTTCGTGCGTATTTTTCGTTTTGTTTTTTGTTCCGTGCAACGCTTTTTCGTACTTGTGTCACGCTGCAGTATTAATTGAACAAAAATACGGACGGATGATGTCACAAGAGGGGCCACACAAGCTTGGTAGCTCGCAGAAGCGATCGCCGGTCGCGGAAAGAAGTGCGATTAACCTTTGGCACCCTACTGGTAGCCCATCGGCGTGAAGCTTATTCACGATGCATAAAAAAAGGAACGGCGGCTTTATTCGGTACTGCGAGACAGTTGACTTGCAATATAATCCATAGACCATAGCAGCTTCTACTTATGCTAACGTTAAATATTAGCCAGTTCTTTATTCTTGCCTCAGACATTGCCCGGCCGCGTTGCCCAGAGCTTGTTGGCAGGAGATAAGATTGCCAATTTTGAAACTATTCAAATTATTGCTATAGCTACATTGCACACTTGACGGTCGGCACCACTCACGATTTTGGCTAAGGATGATTTGCACATTCCGTCCTAGTTCGATACTCTCGAAGTTCGAAGTCGGGATCGCCTCCTATATGTATGTAGTGTCTCTTGTAGATAATTACATTAAATGTATTCGTGAAGTCAAACGCTTGGAATAACATTTCTGCATCAGGATTTTGAGACCATATAACTGTGCTTCTCGTTCTAATTTACTTCCTTATTTTAGTAAATTTATCATCGCTGATACGGGCACTTCGCGAACATTAGTGTAACTTTTAAAACAAGCCCTCTGATATGTATGTGTATTGAATGTGATGCAGGCTCAATATTAAACAGAATTGCAAATGTATTGCAAGTATATATATATATATATATATAGGGAGAGAGAGAGACAGACAGAGAACATTCCTCACTTTTCTACAATATTAATATTTAAACCTCAACCAGCAGAATTTCTATCCATAATTTCGCTAATTAATTACACGTTCAATGTCATTGCTTACGAAACATTCGTCGTTGCTGAAGCCCTGGTACTTAATTGCCTGTGGCAGCTTCATTGTAATACAATGCGTCTCGTCATCATTAGTGCTTGTCCTTGACTTCTGTGTCCTTTTCTAATCGCGCTGTTTCCTCCTTTGGACGGCGTTGTTGTTACAGCTGGATGAAATCACTGAACCAACTAGCAGAGTTTTACAACTGAAAAAATAACACCTGAAGGTGAGGAAATGCAAACAATCGTTGTTGTTTCACTACTTGCTTGTGTTTTATATTTACTTCAAACATTGTCTCTGGTTCTAGCCCTGACATTCACCTTGCCCGCATTTTAACTAATTGTGTATATTTTGTTTGTCAACTATATTTACGTATTATATACTTGTCACAATTTCGCATTGTGGTTTGGTTGTAAACATCACAAATTCGGAGCAGCCGAGATAGATATACTCAAACGTCATGTAGGTTTACTCACATGTTATAGGATGCGCGCAAAGCAGCCACGAACTTGAGAGGAGCCGAGGACTCAGTAGCCACGAGCATAAAGAGAGGCCAAATATTAAGTAGTGCTGTTCGGCTATATGACGCCGCCAAAAGAGCGGTTAAGAGTGTGGCAATATAGTCCGATATAGAATTACTGTGTCAGTAAAAGGCTATTTCATGCAATGGTCAGGTCGATCAGTCATCTTTGCTTCAGCCATCTATTTCTCCTCCGTCTCCTCTCTATGTCTATAACTGTTGCTCATCTAGCCTGTGACAAAACAACCGTTTATATAACTACAGTAGTTGTCAGCGTAACAACAATCAATGTGGTATGTGTACTTTTGAAGCCACAGTATTTGCCCTGGCAGTGTGTTAGTGCAGATAAAAAAAGGGCTTCTTTTCTGCCACAGTCATATAATTCTTGCCTGTTCTAGGTATTGCGTGTGCAAAGGTTCCGAGTACAATTGCAAAACTCGTGTATATATATATATGAGATGAGTAGGTTCTGAGGCGATTTATTGTAAGCATGTGACCGGCACCCACACGACACTGAGCACAATTAGTTGCACATTGTATTCTTGCAGCATATAACTGAGAAAAATATAGATTGGCACAAAATGCTGTCAGACATGCAAAGGACCATACATTTGAGATTGCCACTAATTCACAGTTGTAAATGCCGTACACACACTAAGCATGGCGACACATTGTTCAGTAGGTCACGCTGCAGCAGAGACTTCATAACAAACACCAAGCAAGGATGACAGGTGTTGATCTTTAAAGGTGGAATAATTAATAATATTGAAGCACAAGTATATAATGCATATAGGCTTAGGTGACACAAAAAACAACAAAACATGCGTGTGATATGACTCAAGGTTTTGTTAGACTTGCGAATAATATGAGTTTTACATGCTACTATTTATATTATGCATTTGTCGCAGCTGTGATTACAATACAAGCGCTGTCAAATATAAAGATCTGTGCCAGGTGAAAGTTTCTGCAAGCACAAAGAGGTCACTCATTCACACGCTGACGCACATGTATAGGTGCGAGCGGCCGTGATACTGCCCTGGGTCCCATTTTGGAGGTCGTGCAAGCCGTCGTTGGCCCAGAAAACCCTATGCTGGAGGGCATTCCTGGTGACATCGACCTAAACGCGTAAGTGAAGGTTTCATCTAAGCGCTATTTCACCCTAGAGTTGAGAATGATTTTGTACTAGTTGTGAAACCGCTTCAAAAAACTGATTTTCTTTAGTATGCACATTTCGGATGCGTATGAATGGTTGCACCATCTAGAAGCGGTCAATAGAAAATTTCTCCTATTGCTGTCATTATCCCCTGGAAAGCATTTTTTTTCACCTAAATTACCTCAACAACTGCTTTGTATAAAAATATTTGGTACTGCAACTGTAACATATTTTCATTTTCATAATGATTGTACTGTTGTCAACAATCTGAATGTTTGCTATTTACACAGTTTCGTTTAGTGGCCATTGGCTCCGCCACTATTCACAGACACCCAAATTTTTGACGAATCAAAACTGCCGTTTTCTTATGCATGAGCCCTATGGGAAGTTTCGCAACTGGTAATATTACAGAGCTCTGCGCATAATTGGTGTGGCTCTTTGGCAATGACCTTTATGTCCGAAAAAGGTGAAAAAAACAATAATGTTTGTTTTCACAATTTTAAACATTTTTTCCGTGGCACTGATGCAAGTTAACTGCAATATTGCAATAAGAAATGAGAATTACTTTCGTTGAGTACTTAGTAATGATTTTCAATGTTTCCAAGGCGAGTATAATAGCACTAGCCATTTTCGACATACTGCAATGTATTTCACAAGGTTATCTTGTTTACCGATTTAAATTGTCAGTGCAGCATGAGGTGGAGGTTTTTTAAAATGAATTGAAATACTGTAGTATGCTTTGCGCACGCCGAGAATACAGGACCCATGCAGATAACGACACTAAAAGTGTGTAAAGTGAAAAACGAAAAGTACTTTTGAGCTACTTCCATGTTTCCTGTTATGCAGGAATAATGCATCAGTGGATATTAACATTTCATTATCCTTGGTGTTCAGTGTTTCAAGCATACAGCATGTGTCGCAATGAGTACAAAACTGAAGCAGAGTAACACAGTGGCATTTTGTTGGCAAAACATTTAAGTGAGCTAATGCAACATGCTTCAGTAGCTGATGCTGCAATGCTGTTGGGGGCATATTGAAAACAGCATTTAGCATGCATTAGAAAGTGCAGGGCTGTAATGCGGAAGAACTCATTGCCGCAAACTGAAATGGCACTATCAGCATGTGAGTGATCAAGCCTGAATTGGTGCATCTGCAGTAGCATGTTGTTAAGTGGACATGCTGCAAATACAGGACTCAGAGACTGGGCGTCTTCTTAAAGTAATCTCATTGCAATCACTTGTATGCACAATTAAAGTAGTAAATCAGCAACAACAAAAGCAGCAAACCTGCTTGCCGATCATCGACCTACAATAAACTGCAGTTATCAGCAGTGCTGAAAACATCTTTGAAAGGTGACATATGAGACAGACGTACTAAATGAAATTAGACTAGTCTGGAACAGTGCGGAAATAGTTGAATTTGGCTGACATCAGTGCAGAGAGACGTTCTTCCATTTGGTGTAATCAAACTGATAAAACATCTAGACACAGTGCTGAGCATGAAAAGACATAGCTAAAGCTCCCATGATATTTTACTCAATGCAGCCCTCTCCTCTCTGGGTGTACACAACTTATCATAGCTATTGGAATCGTACAGGTCTAAGGAACTTGACGATGCTGCTCAGCTCTCTCCACAACCTGGACCATCAAGGGTGGAGCATTCAACCAGTAGCTGCACCGAGATTTATTGGGAGCATCGTAGCGAAAGCGACCCAGCCGAACTACTCTTTCCCGAGGAGGAGAAGGCACCTGGCACCAGCAGCTACGATGCTGCTTCAGCAACCATTCCGCAGCTTCGAGACTTGCGGCAATAGGCATCACAGCTGCCGGCACACGAGACACAGTCTCAGACCACAGGACGCATTAGGGGGGCCACAGTGGGAGGACGAGCAGGGTCCGCACGCCTGTCACAGTCGCAACAGCATGCCCTGCAGCATGTTCTCGAGCTAAATCGAAAGAACATTGAGCTTGTGGCAGCCACGCTGTAAGCACGATTAAGTGCTGCTGTGACTGAAGAGGCTACAGCAACGTCTGTAGCAGATTCCACAGCCAAGGTGGCAAAAGCTGTACGGCAACACTGAAAAAAATGCGCTCTCTTGGCAGAGCAGTTTGCCAATGTAGCTGTTGCTGCCAAGGATGTGCTAACATACCAGAAAGAGGTGTTGTGCTCCCAGAAAAAGAAGCTGGACCTCGAGGCTCGCAACTCAGAGCTAGAGGGAAAGCGTTTGCTTTTGGAGCTGGGGTTGATGGAAATTGAAAAAAAAAAAGCGTGGACTTTTGGAATTCCAAAAGCTAGAGCACGACACCGACACAGAAGCCAGTGGTTAAAAAGATATTGGATATAAACGTTCAAATTAACTGTGGTGCTTGCCTCTACATTACATGCTAGAATGACACGGATTGTTTTTCACTAATGCTTTGCATGCAGCACTGTGCAAAATCGTTACCATTATGTTCCATCATAAACAGCATGTAAACAAGTTTCTTGTTTATACCCACTTCCCTTTTCAACGTATTCGGTCTTGAGGATAAAGTAAATAAATAATAGTAGCCATAATTATCGCCGTGGATGGCACTGCAGGGCGTTAAAGGTTAATTTATGGTCGTGAGGAGGAAAGCATTAGCACGTGTCATTTCAGTATCTTTCTGAGAAGCAGGAATTTACAACAGTCCATATTTATTCAAAAAGGTACTTATTTGGGAATTCCTCTAAATCGTGTGGTTCGTGTTTCTTGAATTCACAGAGAAAGTTAAGGGCATGCAATAACGACTATAGGCGCCTTGCAAACAGAACAAAAAACTGAAAAGGCCTGTCGAACCTCTCAAGAATGCACAACGTAAGGAAACTGGCAAATGTAAAGGAGCACTGCACAACCGCAAAGTTCTTGACCGGTCTGAACAGCTTGCTGCTGTTCCAGTTTGAGGTGCAAATTGTGCAGCATGCCGATATATACGTGTCTGAAGCATTATCGCTTGTGGACATTGTGCTCGTGATGCTTATGAAGCTAAGGCTAGCCCTTCTGAACAGAAATTTGGCATATAGATTTGGACTCTCTCAAACTGTACTTGGAAAAATCGTGTAACAGATATACCAGCACTGGCAGCAAAACTGAAAGAATTCATTTTTTGACCATCCAGACCAGACAATGGCTGTCACCTGCTCATTGTAGCGTGTCGAATCATCCCTTATTACAGTTGCCTCATTGACTTTTCTCAGTATAGAATAGAAAGGCAATTAGCTTGCACAGCAAGATCGCAAATATACTCACGCTGCAAGGTGACTAACACTGTGACATTTGTATTGGCAGTCACAACGCGGTGTGCAATCAGATTTGTTTCAAAATCTTGGGGAGGCAGAGCATCTAATTGAATCTCAATTCTTTCCTCTCGCCTTCTAGAAAAACTTATTCCGCGAATCAAGTTCTTGCTAACGTGGGCTTTCAAGAGCATTTTGATGGGAGAGGTGCCTCTTTGTGCCAGCTCTCACATGTGAAAAAAACAGTTGTCTGACGAAGAATCTGAAAGAGTTATGTCGAGTAACAGTGCGTGTGGAACGGGCTGTTGGTCGGATAAAATGTTTCGCATTTTCACTTACATGCAATTTAATGAACACAGAAAAACGATGTTGAAGCACAGTATGGCAGCTGTAATACCGCATTTTAAAACCAATGATTACCGCTTTTCTTTCTTTCCTATAACTACTGCCGAATGAAACGCCTTACCCTACGAAGTTGTTGATGCGTCATCCGTTGATTCATTTGTAATGGTCGTGACACCTTATACGTGATAGCAAGATTTCTTATTAACAATGCTTTATTTTTCTTCGCTGTCTAGGTGTCTTTAGAACTTTGCATTTTTATATGCATTTTGTATGTCAACCATATGTTTTATTTCCCTGCCGCTAAAATTAAACTCGGCATAGTTTCAAGAACATTGGAACCACTCCTGCTTTGACTGCCAAGAGGCAGTTAGTTGCCTGTGTGTATATATAAATAAATCTAAGAAATAATCTTGTGTAATCTTTGTATCGATTCTAATGCTTTGAGAAAGAATGCCTATGCCACAGGGCAAGTGCGTCATGTGATCGGTAGAATGTACACGCAGATATTCTCAAAATGCAGATGGTTTGCAAGTTATCCTGCAGAAGAAGGCTTGCAGTTATTTAAAAAAGTGTCTGTTCTTCAGCATGCGTTAATAATGTTGTGCTGATTTTTGGATTGTGGTAATGTTATTGTTGGGCCGCAATGTGTACATCGCTATGTATATTACATGGTAGTGGCAGATAACGTAATGTGAATATGCATGGTGCACATCTATTTTCTCTGAACAATAAACGTGGACCTTACTGACTATGCTACCTGCAAACATATCATTGTCAAACTGAGTGCCGCTGTTTCGGATACTGTGTCACATTACTTGCTGCTAGTACTTTTCAGTGTTGTATACATCTCCCGCAGTGTTGAAATTCTCACACGCCCTCTCCTGCAGTATAAATACACATGCTGGATAATTTTTAATATTAAGTTCCACTCCTTTCACTTGTCTTGACAAGAGTTGCAGCAATCCCGGCATATCCTAAGTGACGGAATAGCATATACCACTACCGTAGAGGCTATATTCGGTGTATACCTTAGCAAGACCTAATTTTTCAACTGTAGTATATAGAGTTCATTTTGCTCACTCTCGCTCTATTTCAGAAACACTCCTTGAATTGCCAGCCATTCCATATCACCTTTCCTCTATCGAAAAATGTCGTCTGCCTCACTGAAATTCAATTAACAAACTATTGAATGTTTTCTGGCCTCATTCGTGCTATCGCATTAAATGAATGCTTCCTGAAAGGTGTGTGCAACTAAAGGTAGTCGAATCTTGAGAACTAAGGCTGGAAAACCTTCAGCTGCTCACTCATGCGAAAACGCTTGCATTTGTACCCAGTGCTGTACATATATGTACTCACGAGTGTTTTTGAAGCCCTACTTTTCAATAAAGTGACTCCTCCAGACAATAACAACTGCCTCTGAGGTATGGAACAAACATATACAAGGCAAAGTGGTAAATGGCAACATTGATTTGTAGCTGCAACATGATGCCGCACAGCTTCCTCTATCACCAGCTGTTGCTGTTAATGCAAAAGTGGCTCACCTTAGCTTAAACTGAAAGGTTAAAACTTTTTAAAAGAGGTGGGCAAGTTTTGCATCTATTGAGGCTACGTCTGTCATAGTAAACCATAGAAATCTTGCAAAAGAGAAGCATTTGATTTTGTTGCACTGGTTACTGAAAGTTGTATCCTTGTACCTCTCTTCCCTTGATATGGTTGTTCTATACTGCTAGATGTTCATCTCTGCCAGCAGTGTGCAACAACTGGAGAATTTGTATGCAATGCACCACCCTATATATTGGTTTCTTTTTCACCATCAAAATCAGCTTTACTGCAACCATATGCCTGTCTTGCTTTTAACTCTGACAAATTTAACATCATATGCTTAGCATTTCATGAATGAACATACATAAAGCACTCCTGATTAAGACACGTCGGCAGTATCACCTGGAACAAATTTGAAAAAGCAGTGAGCAGGGGTTGAAGGGGAGTCTCAGTTTGCAAGCCGAGCCAACGTTTCGACAAGGCCCCTGACGGATATATGTCCCGTTGTCGAAACGGTTCCTCAGCTTGAGAAGTAAGGTACCCCTTACCTCTTGTTCAGTGGCATTTCATGCTGTGTAGCGATCTTTCTCCTTTTCTACCCTGGATCTAGAATAAACATGAAATTCCTGTTAAAGATCACTACACTGTGATTTGCGACTGTGCAGGCTTCAATCAGCAGTCAACAAATTAAGGCATACAAATATACAAGAGATTTGCATACGTAATCTGTGGAATTTCGAACCAATCTCATTGTTACCTAAAATTCAGCATGTCGAACAGAAGAGAAAAATGGTGTAAAATAACAGAATGCGTCAAAGTACAAACTAGTCTAACGACTTCCCCAAAAAGACAAGATATAGTTCAATCAAGATGTGTCTTTTTCCTGAAAGTGTTTCCTATGAAGACGCAGCAGAGAGTGTTCTTTCATGGGGAGACTGATGTGCGTAAAGTTGCCAAGTAACGAAAATCGCTTAAAAATTTATTTTCACGCAGTTCACGCAAATCAGCTTGTGAGGGAGCTGCACAACGAAGTTTCATCATTTCGTACATTTCGTTACTCAATACGGCATCAAAGAATGCGTTGTCGTACATTATCTCTTGCACAAGAGCTGCATATGGACTTCACACAACGAAGTGAAATGTTTTCTCGGCAAACATTCAACCGCGTGTGCACTTTTGTGTACTAGGACTATGCCGCTTTTAATTAATAACCACTGTTAAGCCGATCTACATCTTTGAATGATGTGTCCGGCTGACACAGACCAGGCGCATTTGACTTCCAATATATCTTCTCTGTGACAGCTGCACTCCCAAAGACCATCAGCTGAAGCTCCAAGGAGAAGGTTTAAAATCACAACCATTAGTATAGTGCACACTCAGTATTTCTATATTTTCTCATGTGATAAAGCATACTAGGTAAATAGTGAGGTGAAGGAGATTTATTTTCATCCAACATAACATTCACTACTTTTTTGCCTGCTTAGGACTTATCACTGTATGCATGAAGGAAGGAGTACATGGTGATGTTTTGTATACAGAGTGCTTGTCAAGAACATTCTACGCCTAAAAGTTGGTATTGTGCTGGTCTCCCATGATGGATGTTTTACCCTTAAAAGATGTCACCCTCATTATCCTGGCAATCTAGCTGCTCCCTTTCACATTACTGAGTGCAGAATGCTCATTCCAAATATCGTAAGCAAACGTGGATTTAAAAACGGTTGGTGACAATTCTGTATAAATATAAAAGCACACATCACATATTTAGCTATATCAAACAGTGCCAATGGAAAATAATAATCGGCCATTCATTCTTTACCAAAGTATTAAACCATTGGCCGTTTATATCGGGTAAACCTAGTAGAGTTGCGGAACCAACTGCTGCACGGCTGTGCTTAGAGTCCGCCTGTAGCTGGACATTGTTGGCTTATGGTTAAGCGTTTGATTAAGCTCGAAGTATACGCGCCGCCTCCTTTGGGTTTCCTTGCGGCTTGAAAGTGTGGCCGCTCGTGGAGACGCTGTTTCTTCTTCGGCTGCAACACCATCAGAGTGCAAGCAAGCTCGTTTAGCTGAATCGGCAAGCCGCCATTTCTGGCGTTGCGCGTTATTCCTCCGTTTCCTCGGCACGTCATCGTCTACAAGGCTGTCGTTTAGATTCTTTTCGAGAACTTGAACTGGTCTCCGCAATTGAGTCACTCCGGGACCTGGCACAACTTCTTCTAGCCGCATCTTCTTTGCGACGCTTCTCGAGTCGTGTGGCGCGTTCTTCTGCTGTCTCTTGAGCGCGTCGTCTTTGCCTCTCATTTGCCAACTCAGCGCTCTGCATAACGACTAGGCTCCACTGAGGCGAAGTGCATATATATAACCCCGCGAGGCGACGCCTCCTCTCCCTCTACCCCAACGGTGCAAACGACGAACGGCGGCTATCACACAACTGACCGAGCGAGCGGCGATGGCAGCGGCGTCGATGGCGGCACAATCTGTTGTAATACGCCGGACAGCCAACATAAACTGGAGCCGTCCCCACCACCAAGCCCGCACGGGCGCTCTTCTCATAAATCGAGCTGTTCGACGTGGGCACGAAGTGTCCACTGTGCGGTGCATCGGAAGAGACCCTCCTACACTTCCTACAGCTGTCCAAATCTTCCTGCGGATCCACGATCAAGCACCCTGGCCGAATGCCTAGTGCTGACAGGCGAGACCGAAGAGGCCCGAGCAGCACACGCCGAGGCCACGAAGGCACGGCTTCAGCTCAGGGAACGGCGGCCACAACGGTTGGAGCTGGCTGATGTTGCGACTAGCATTGAAAGACGCTGTAGGTGTGACTTGGCTCTTGGCCTAAACGTGGCTGCCGGATTGAATTCATGAGGCCGCTCGAACGACGGGGAAACGAAATACAGTGCCAATGCAGTGCACCGTGATGCATGCAGTGTTCTGATGTAGTTCTCTTTTTGTTTTAACTATCCATTTCCCCTGTGGCGTTGACAAACGACTGCCCTGGGTTAAAAGAAATCAGGTTCACTTCACTTTATTACCTTAAAGACCCCCCATTGGGGGTATTACATAAGGGTTATCTCACATACCAGCGGCATCGTTGCTAGGCGATGGTTCATGGTCATTCGTGGTCGCGGCACGTGAAGAGCTGAAGAATTGATATAGTGTTGCTTTCGCAACTAAGCTGCTATACTGTGTTCCAAATTCAGCCCTACCAAGGCGGCGGTGAGTGCTGAGGCGGTGTCTTCACGGTGCGGAAAGTAGTTCTAGAATAAAATTCTCGTCTTTGATCAGAGCCGCGTCATATAAATATTGTGAAAGAAGGCCAGGTCCAGACGGCAAGGTCGTGAAGGCAAGGCAAGGTATGCCGTGTCAGCATTTAATCTGATGGAGAAAAACCCAAGCGCGCGCCGGAACCGGCGCCGCGGGACGATGATGATGGTATGTACAAGAGGAGAGGAAGAAGATCATGGTATGTACAAATGAAAGAAGATCCGTGGAGGGCTCACACAATCTGCCCGGGGGGGGTCGGAAGCGGCCCGCCTGGCCGCTCCTAACCAACCGATGTACCGCGGCGCACAAACGGCTTCAAGCGAGATACATGAACAATTTCAGTTCCACGATGGCGCCGGTCAGCTGGGGGATCAACAGGTGTGACTTGGTAGTTTACTGGGGAAGTTTGGTTGATGACCTTGTAGGGACCAAGATAGCGGTGCTGAAATTTATCACTAAGGCCAGGGGTGCGATGTGGTGCATAGAGCAGTACTTCGTCACCAGGAGGAAAAGTGACCACTCGATGCTTCCAATCGTAGTGACTCTTGCGGTCTTGCTGGCATGCTTCTGTGTTGAGGCGGGCAAGATGACGGCATCTGGCCACACGGGATAAGAACTGAGCTGGTAATGATGAGGAGTAGTCGGGCGTAGAGAAGGAAGTGTCGATTATTGTAGTGGGAGGACGGCCGAAAACGAGGAAAAATGGGGAGTAACCGGTAGTCCGCTGTACTGCAGTATTATAGGCGAATGTGACGAATGGTAGAACAGCATCCCAATTTCGATGATCCGGTGTGATGGACATGGATATCATATCCGATAGGGTGCGATGAAATTGCTCAGTCAGACCGTTAGTCTGGGGATGGTAGCTTGAGGTTGTCTTATGGATGGTGGATGACGCACGAAAAGCATCGGATACGACTGTCAATAAGGCCGTCCCGCGGTCACTTAGAAGCACCCGAGGAGTGCCATGACGCAATACAATTGACCGCAAAAAGAAATTAGCTACCTCTTCAGCGGAACCAGTCGGTACAGGGGCCGTCTCAGCATAGCGTGTAAGGTGGTCGACAGCTGTTATAATCCAATGGTTACCCCTACTGGAGAGAGGTAGGGGACCATATAAGTCGATGCCGACTACGTCGAATGGTGTAGCGTGACAGGGAAGGGGCTGTATGAGACCAGCGGGGGGAAGAAGTCGGCCGCTTGCGACGTTGGCACAGGTGGCAGGAAGCAACGTATTTAGCTACGGTGGTAGACAGGCCAGGCCAAAAGAATCGTCTTTTCATTGTGTAGAACAGCGCGAAAAAAACGACAGGGACAACGGAAGACAGCAAGAATCGCCCCTGTCGTTTTTTCGCGCTGTTCTACACGATGGATTACCAACCTGCCCAAGCTGCGGTTTTATCGTCTTTTCACGGGGTCGTATGTTTTGTCAAAACCAAGGTGACCTGCAGTAGCGTCATCGTGGAAAGCCGCTAGTATACGTGGGCGAAGCACACGCGGTACGACTGGGAGCCAGCGAGTTCCATCAGGATAATACACGTAGCGGCGTAGTATGCCATCTTCAAGCTTGAAATTGCGAAGCTGTCGTAGAAGCCTAGCGTTGGGTGGGCTCGAAGCGCCGATAAGGCGGTCGATGATGGGCCGACAGTAAGCATCAGCTAATTGCTGTGAACGGAGAGCGTGCTTGTTCTCAGAGTCATCAAAAGAAACTGCAGTGATATGCGTCGGTGGAAGCGATGATCGGCTGTGGTCAGAGGTGGAAATGCATTGTGAAGAAAAACAGCAGGCTGATTCCGAAACCGGGCAGCGAGAAAGAGCGTCGGCGTCTTGGTGTTGGCGGCCTGATTTATAAACGACGTCGAAATGGTATTCTTGCAGGCGTAGAATCCAACGGCCAAGTCGGCCTGTCAAATTTTTCAGTTAAGATAACCAGCAAAGAGCATGATGATCGGTCACAACTGTGAAATGCCGACCATACAGGTAAGGGCGAAACTTTTGAACAGCCCAGACAACGGCGAGACGTTCCTGCTCGGTAATATTGTAGTTTTTCTCAGCTGGAGTCATGGTCCGACTGGCGAAGGCAATCACATTCTCACGTGAAGTTGCATCGCGCTGCAGAAGTACAGCGCCAAGACCGTGACCACTGGCGTCAGTGTGCAGGATGGTAAGAGCGCTGTCGCTGAAGTGGCCAGGAACTGGATCTGATGTGAGGGCGTGCTTTAGGTCGTTAAAAGCAGTGTTGCACTGTTCAGTCCACACGAAAGGACTGCGCGCTTTAAGTAGTTCATGAAGTGGCGCAGCAATAGTTGCAAAATGTCTTTTAAATCGCCGGAAATAGGACGCCAGGCCGAGGAAACTGCGCAAATCTGTAGTTCGTTGCGGGCGAGGAAAGTTCGAGACCGCGATTATTTTTTCAGGATCTTGGCGAATGCCGTCTTGGCTAACCAGATGTCCCAATATTATAATTTCCTTCCCTGCAAAGTGACACTTCTTGGTGTTGAGCTGAAGGCCCGCTGAAGCAAGACACGTGAGGACTTCATTCAGGCGCGTGAGATGGTCGGTAAACGGTGACGAAAAGATAACAATGTCATCCAGGTAACATAAACAGATTCTCCATTTGAGGCCACGAAGTACAGTATCGATCATTCTTTCAAATGTTGCGGGTGCGTTACAAAGGCCGAAGGGCATAACGGTAAACTCGTAAAGTCCATCAGGAGTTGCGAAAGCGGTTTTTTCTTTGTCGTCCTCGTGCATAGGTATTTGCCAATAACCTGAGCGGAGGTCCAAGGTTGAGAAATATTCGGCGCCTTGGAGAGAGTCAAGGGCGTCATTAATACGCGGCATCGGGTAGACGTCTTTGCGGGTAATTTTGTTCAGTGCCCGATAATCAACACAAAATCGTACCGATCCGTCCTTTGTTTTTAACTAATACTACTGGGGAGGACCATGGGCTTGTTGATGGACGAATAATATCGCGACGGAGCATGTCATTGACATTTTCTTCAATTACTTTTCGTTCCGAGAGAGAAACCCGATAAGGTCGTCGGCGTACAATTAAGTTACCTTCGCTAAGGATGCGGTGATGTGCAACACTAGTCCGTCCCAGTGGTGGGGAAGTGGCATCAAAAATGGCTTGGTGGGCTTGAAGCAATTGGAGCAATTCTTGACGTTGGTGCGGCATGAGGTTCGCATTGATTGTCTTCGACAGCATGGAAAGAGAGACTTGCGATGAATCACGTTGCGGAGGTAGCGGGGCAGTGAGCACCATCATGGATATAGGGTGAGCATCCACTATGCATGGCAGGGAAGTTCCTTTAGTCAGCACGAGGGATTCACGGGCAGTGTTCGTGGCAGCTACTATTGCTGAGCTGTTGCGGAATCGTACAAGACTTGATGGGAAGGCGATTCCACGTGTAAGATGACGATGAGATGGTGCGATGACTACATCCCCGTCACTGTTGTGTTCAGAAACAACGGTAATAAGTGTTTCGCACTGTGGAGGCAATACAGTATCAGCTGCGGAAATGAGGGAATGATGCCGTGCAGAAATGTCAGATGAAAAATCACTGTCTGTCATATGGATGACCCGGTCGCCACAAGAAAAATAACGCTGAAGTGGATGACAAAAAATCCCATCCAAAAATCATCAAATGCGCACACGGTGAAAGCACAGCAAACTGCACATGGTGGTTTTGGACGCCCTCTATAACAACTCGAACTGTACACTTTGCTGAAGGCTGCAGAGGGACGCCATTTGCTCCACGAAGTTCAAGTCCATCATATGGTGTCGTTACTTTCTGCAAACGGTGGCACAAATCAGCATGAATAACAGAAAGTGAAGCCCCTGTGTCAATCAAAGCTTCGACCGGTAATCCTTCAGCTAAAACGGAAATCATATTATACGGGCGATGAGGAGGACTTTTTGTAAGTTCGCAAAGTGCAATTTCACCTCCGGAAACTGCATCGCTTAGTTTTCCGAATTACGGACAGGAACAGTTGTTGCTGGTCGAAGTGGCGAAACAGAGCGGCGGTATGGGGAAGGGAACCGGCGTCGGGATACATGAGCCCCACTTGGTTCAGACGAGGATACTGGCGGTGGAGAGAATCGACGAAGTTGGCTGTGAATTGGTCGTCGTTGATAATATGCAGGTATGTCACTTTCGAAGGCATCATAACCACGTCGCTCGTTCTGCATGCGTCTGCGACAAAAGCGAGATATATGTCCTCGAATTCCCCAATAATATCACACTGGGCGAGAGGAGCGCCAAGGTGCGTAATAGGGTGGCGTTGGTTGAGCCGTCGTCATGGCGTTGATGTGGTTGTAGGGTGGTGCTTGGGGTGGGGGAACAAAAGGAGGAGGGGATGCAGCGACGTGAGCGTAAGTCAGTGCTGAGCGAGGTGCAGGAGGATCAGGTGTGACAGGGTGGTTGATAGTGGCCAACTCTTCTTTAATGATGTGGCGGAGGCCGGCGTCGTTAGAAGGAGGAGGCGAATGATCGCACCCGTGCCGGCAGAAAGGGCTGAGGGCTTGGAGCTCCTCGCGGATTATCGCTCGAATCATGACTCGTAGATCGAGGTCAGTAGAGGTCGAGGCGGTAGTGAAGCCGGGCTGCAATCGGGAGGACTGTAGCTGGTCGAGGCGTTGACAGGTCGATAACTCTTGATGGATTCTGGGAAACTAGGGTGTTATAAGCCATTGAATTGATTCCCTCCAAGACATGGTGCACACGTTCAGATTCCGGCATGGTGGGACTGATACGCCGACAGAGTGCCAGCACGGCCTCTATGTATGACGCATAGGACTCATCGGGACCTTGACGGCGGGTAGCGAGCTTGTTCCTTGCGATCTCCGTCCGAAAAGCCGGGTCGGCGAAGTACTGTCGGAACTTCTGCTTGAAGGTGGGCCAGTTTGTGGTGTGGGGATCGCGGTTAATAAACCAATTTCTGGCGACCTCAGTAAGGTAGAAAGATACGTTCAGAATTCAAAGCATCATCCCACCGGTTGTAGGCACTGCAGCGTTCATAAGTGTCAAGCCAGTCATCGACGTCTTCGTCGCGACGACCAGCGAACAGCGGCGGGTCGCGTTGTCGTGTGGGCACCATCGGAGGCGGCGGTGTAGCCGAGGTAGAGGGTCCGGCCGGGTCGGGACTGCTCTAGGTGGACATGACGATGGTAGTTGTTAAACGGCGACCGGAACGTAGCTCCAGCGAGAGGCAGGGCACAAGGCAGCAAGGGGATCGAATTTCACCTCCACCACTTATGAAAGAAGGCCAGATCCAGACGGCAAGGTCGTGAAGGCAAGGCAAAGTATGCAGTGTCAGCGTTTAATCTGATGGAAAAAAAACCCAAGCGCGCGCCGGAGCCGGCGCCGCGGGACGATGATGATGGTATGTACAAGAGGAATTAGAAGATCATTGCATGTACAAATGAAAGAAGATCCGTGGAGGGCTCACAATAAGTTTTAAACAGTTTGTAGATCTATTTGCGCGCAAAACAAATCAGATTTGATAAAATTTGACTTATTTTTTAACATTTTGTTTCTTCCATGGACAGTGACATTAAAATATATAAACCTTTAAGCAAGTAACAAAAATACTCCGCTTAATATATATTTCAGTCTAATGTTTATGAGCCATAATGATAGTTTTTCGCGACCGATTTAATTAAAATAAATAGCAATAAACCTCGCAGCGAATGAATGCGGGACGAAATGCTCTCTTCCGGTCATACTTCCGGCGCTCCGTTCCCCATCGATCATGACGCTCGCAATTTCACGTATGCATGCTGACTAAGCTTTCTTTTTACTCCAATAACGCGAAGCAGTTGGCTCT
>JAJIZL010020825.1:18899-30624 GCA_023969395.1 Amblyomma maculatum | reverse complement strand
GCTGTGATTGAAATTATGTGGTGCAATGCGACCAAATGTACGGGCCCAATTAAATCTGTACATTGCCCCCTTGGCCATTGGCCGGAGAGGGGGTTTCTATATTAAAGAATAAATATTTTTATTTTATTTACAATATACTGCCGGCCTCAGTATTGAGCCTTAGGCTGGAGGGGGCTGAACGAAATACGGGAACAAAAATGGACAGCAGGAAAAGCATTACAAGAATTGAACAAAACAAAAATGAAGTTATATAACGACCACAAGGAATAAGTTTGCTTAGGAGAGATGCAGAACAAGTTACCAGCCTAACACAATCAAACACTTCTTGATCTGCGCACGTTTATCTGACAATTCCAGCTATGAAAAAAAAAACGATCGAGTGACAAAATCAAGCACTAAGAATTCACACGGAAATAAAAGGATATCGGCACAGAGTTTGGCCGGCACTAAGAGGAGGTACGCTAGGTCAACAGTGGTGAAGTGCTTGAATAGCACACCATTCCGAAGACAGAAAGCAGACAAGGTCCGAGCAAATTGGCGAGAGATATCAGCAGCGCGACCCTCCCGGTGGTCAATGACAGGTCGAAGATCCGGGTCAGCTCGCTGTCGGGTGATTACGTCTGAGCACTCACCGCTCCAAGAAAACCGCTTTCGTCGTCCGTGCTCTCATCGACTAAACCTACGGGAGCGCGCGATAGCGCGTCAGAATCTTCTCTCTTCTGGCCAGATTATACATAATGGTGAACTCAAATTCTTGGAGGTGAAGGCTCCATCGTACTAGGCGCCCCAATTGGTCGCGGAGGTTAGCCAGTGTCGGGAAATCGGCGCACATTTTTATCAAGCCGGCGCGGCGCGAGGCCTCCGCGGCGCCGCATGGAAGATTTTACGAGAAAAGCCTCCTTCCCCGTGCGGGAGAGCGCGTAGCTTTGTACACGTCGCCGTCACCCTCTTTCTCATCTCCCGGTGATGACGGTGATTCACCAGTCTGGAATATGCGAGAGCTCTCCAGAATTTTCTGCGGCTCCGAGCCAATGACGACGCGCGGCTCGACGGGAGGAAAAGGGAGCTCTTTAACCAGCGAAACCAAGTGTGTGCGCGCGCTAGCGTTAGCGCGCCTTAACAGACAGACGCGGAGCGCCCTATTTATGGAGGCCGCGCCGCTTGTGTAGTCAGTCAGTCAGCCAGTGTTTGCGACGTGTTCGCTAGTGCTTCAATAGAGAGAGAGTTTGGTAAAGAGCGGACACTCCCATAGTGCCCAGCGGCCCATTTGACTGCAGCGCACAAAGCGGTCGGCGGCAAATACTTCCGGTCTTGCTGAAAGGCGCCAATTTGAATGCTAGCATGCGCTGCGCCCTTCCCTGCCCTTTTGGCGCATTATATTTGTTTTACATGGTCTGCTAGTGATTCTATTTATTTTCAGCATGCATAAAAACATGCAAAATAGATTCCCAGTTCGTTAAACTGGCCATCAACGAAGCTGCGCCATAGCCGTTGCAAAACAGTATTGCAGAAAAGACGCCAAGTGCTTTGTGAAATGAACATTTATTTTGCTGCATATAAAACACATAAGAGATGCAACAGACGTAGACGGATGCATTGACAAAACTTGGCACACGTTAGGCGATGTGACGGTACAGAAAAATAAAAATACACAAGGCGAGAAACAGCACTTAGGTAGACAAAAAATCGCATAACGTTGATTTCCGAATTATGGCAAATAATTTGTAACAAAACAGGCATACATAAACTACACAGTCCCAGTCGCGGCTGCCTTAGCAAGGATAACTTGTATGGTTCAGGGCAGAGAGGAGTACTGACGCTTGGGGAAAGGCCACACCATTCACTCGTCGCATCTGCTGTGCTGCGGCCGCAGTCCGTGGGTCCATGCATTGCTGTTAGAAAATGAATGAACATGATGCAGAAAGTTGCAATGAAATGCAAGGCCACTGCACCGCGCACACATCTGTGCATGTGGGTGCATACTGAAGGTTGATGACCAGCAGTTATGGTCCATAACAGGAAATCTGTCATTCGCAAAATTGATAGAAAAGCTACTCTTGTAACGTAGAGGTCAGGAAATGCAGGCTAAACAAACCTATCTGAAAATGCATTTCTACAGTAAGTGAAATAACAGCGAATAAACTAACAATAATCCTCAAAAGCACTGAACAGCTGAAGCAATGAAGCTTGCAGTATAATAAAACATTTCTCACTTTAACGTTGTCCCGTTAAATGCAACGCGACACCATGCAAAACTAGCCGTTCGCAAAACCGCGGCCTGGCCTCAGCGCGGCCGGCGAGCATGCCATGTTGGCTTGCCCTTCATACGCGACTTTATGAAGCGCAGACCGCCGTGCTGAGCTAAACTGCCCAAAATGCCTCGCAGTTTGACAAGAATGAAACATCTCACCTTGCGGTTGCCGTGTTAAACGCGACACCACGCAAAAGTCGTTCGAACAACCGCCTCACGCCATGCCACATCACCGCGGCCAACACGCCTTGTCACGCCTGTTAGCTTGCCTTTTCACGTGCGACTTTGTGAAGCGTAGCCGCCGCCGTACTGAGCTAATGGCTAAACTGCCTGAAATACTGCTCAATTTGACAAGGAAGTCAAGAATGCAACATTTCTGACCTTACCGTCGCCCTGTTAAACGCAACACTTAGGAAAACTAGCCGTTCGGCAAACAGCGTCAGGCCTGGCCGCACCGGCCGGCTAATACGATATGCCATGTTGGCGCAACGGCGTGCCTTGGTGCCTTCACATGCCACTTTGTCCAGCGTGCTGAGATGAACTCTTCGAAATGCAGCTCAGTTTTGGAGGAACACAACATATTAAACCTCGCCGCGGTTGGAAACTGCCGGAGCGTCACGAATTGCGCCTTAACTTCTCTATGCCTGAACAGCCGGCGCGCCTGTTCACGAACTGCGAAACTTAATTGGCACCGGCCGGCGTGCTCATGGTAAAGTGCTTCAAATGCAGCGTAGTTCAGCAAATAACGTTGCTCACCTTGACTTCGTTCCAAAGCGCAGTCTTTCCGCGTAGCAGCCCTCGAGAGATAAAAATATGGGTCTGTGCCGCACAGGCGCGGCGAGCCACGAGCAGACAACCGCTCGCTCCCTTCGAGTCGACAACGCTCTGTCGTCTGCTCCGGCAGGCCACCGCTGCAGCGAGTGTCTTCGCGCGCGCGTCCGTGCATGTCCACGCTGGTGCCGCCATCCATCAATCGGCGGCGGCGCAACAGGTCGCGCGTCATTTCCTGGGGCTAGTTTTCGCCGAGTGTCCGCTCTTTACCAACTTCTCTATGGTGCTTCGACTTGACTCCCAGGGATCAACCGCTGCTGGCAAGCCCACGGACCTGCGAGGGAGCGACGCTCGTCTTGTATGGGGGCCACATCGTGACTCTCAAGGCGTCAGACTGCAACAGTGCCCGGTGAAAAATTTGGTCTTTGTTTATGTGTCTCTCTCGTATTTGATCTGTGTTGTAAAGCCTCTGTGCTATTGAATACATCTCTAGTTGTATGCTTAGCGTTAGTTTTCTGTGAACCTGTTGTCTGTGCAATTTTAGTGTATGTGTAGTCCTCAATACAGCCTCTTGCTGTATATAAAGTTTGTTTTGTTTGGTACTTCTGACTCCAACCCAATTACTCTGGCTTGAACCGGTGAAAGCTGGGCACCAAATGACCACCCCCTTCTGTCACAACAAGGTAGTTGAATTCCGGCTGAGCTTGCCACGCAGGTCGAGGGCATCTCCTTTGCGACCGGAACAGCTACCCCACTCACTCTAAGGGTGTCTGGGAGAGTGCGCACCGTTAATGGAGCATCGCTAATAATCCCTTCTAATTATTAACGGGTGACAGCCATTCAGCACAAAGGATGATGGTCGGTGACCACTTTAAACGGGCGGCCATACAGGTAAGGCCTAAATCTCATGGTTGCCCATACAACCGCAAGGCATTCCTTTTCCATAGTAGAATAGTTTGTCTCGGCGCGGGAGAGTGTGCGGGTGACTTACGAGATGACCTTTTGGACGGCAGCTTGGTGTTGAACGAGTACAGCGCCGAGGCCTACATTGTTGGCATCGGAGTGGACTTCGGTGTCAGCGACTTCATGAAAGTGCACAAGAATCGGGCTTGTTTGCAGTCGTCTGCGCAGCTCCTCAAAAGCCTTTTGTTGCTCGGCGCCCCACACGAAGTGTGTATCATCGCACGTGAGGCGAGACAGGGGGTCAGCAACCTTGGAAAAATCGGCGATGAAGTGGCGGTAGTTCTCGCAGAGGCACAGAAATCCTTTCAAACTTCTCTTGGTTGCAGGAACGGGAAATATGGCGACAGCAGAATGCGTGTCGAGGTCTGGCCTCACGCCAGCGGCACTCACGAGATGACAGAGAACCTTCAACTATTTGTAGTCAAAGTGGCATTTCTCTGGCTTGAGTGTTACTTCACCTGACGGAAGGGCATCTAACACTATCCGCAGGCGTTGAAGGTGTTCGGCAAAGGTTTGAGAGAACATGACATCATCGAGGTAAACTACACAAATCTGCCATTTGAGGCCAGCGAGGACTGTGTCCATCATGCGCTGAAAAGTAGCCGGGCTGAACATAAGCCGAAAGGCAGCACTTTAAACTCATACAGTCCGTCGGGAGTGACTAAAGCCGTTTTTTCGCGGTCCCGATCATCGACCTCAATCTGCCAGTAACCGCTCTTCAGGTCGATTGAGAAGAAGTACTGGGCGCAATGTAGTCTGTCGAGCGAGTCGTCGATATGAGGCAGCGGGTAGACGTCTTTTTTAGTGATGTTCAATTTTCAATAATCAACACAGAAGCGAAGGGTCCCATCCTTTTTCTTTACCAGCACGACATGGGGATGAGACCATCTCAAAGCATCTCCTGAACCTGTGTCTGAATCACTTCACGTTCCGTCGTTGAGATGCGGTACGGCTGCTGGCTTATAGGGCAGGCATCATCGGGCGTAATTATGCGGTGCTTCGCAAGAGGCGCTTGCCGAATTTTCGATGAGGTCGCGAAACAAGCGCTGTATTCTAGGAGGAGAGAACGCACTTCCCACTGCTGTGTTTCTGAGAGATCCGTACTAATATCAAAGATGGTCAAGTGATCGGCGCACATTTTCAACTGCTCCGACCGTTAAACATTCAGAAACGCCCGCTAATGAGTCGGCGAATGCGACTGCACTAGCGCGGAAAAGATGACGGGGTACGTTCGTTAATTTAGTCAGCAGAAGTTCAGATCGGCCGTCACGGAGGTGGATGAGGCTCCGCGCCGAGCTGATGTCGTGGGTGAACAAAAGGGACTGGTTCCCCTCTGCGACCGCTGTCCCGCCTCGTAGTTCGTCGCAGTTAACAGTCACAAAAACACTGGAACGTGACCGAATAGAAACGCTCTCGGCGGAAATTCGACGAGCGGCGTTCGCGGCCCTCGGTATCAGTATCATTAACGTTTTGGGTCAAAAGGTCACGGTGCGCTTGCGGAGATCGATGACTCCATACTCCCAGAGAAAATATACACCAAGGGTACTGTCACGTATTATGAGGCAGCTGACAACAAACGTGGAGTTGCGAATATGGCGGGCGTCAGCGAACCACTTCAGCAGTGCGTCCTCAACGTCCGCGTACGTCGCCTTTCCAAGGCGCTTTCTAGTCGTCGGGTCGGCATTCGCGATAGCCCCAAGAACCTTTTCCTTGCCCTTAGCAATGGTTGAAATGGTCGATTTCGACAGTCCGTACTTTAAGAAAATGCATATCATGTGATGAACCTGTGTTTAAGAAAGAAAGTGTGAAAGTAATTCTTGGAATGATGCCTCTGAAAGGAGAATGTTTCTTTGCGATAACTGATTAAGTAAGCGTGGCAATCTATTTTCAAATATGTGCAGCCTGTATGCGGTTCGGTATGTGTTAAGGTCTCAGGGATCTAGATGGCGGATTGCGTATGCTTGTTCTCGTTTTCGTAGACTAGCCAGTGAGCGAATAACACGTAATTTGGGAAATATCTCTTTTGTAAGCGCGATATAACGCGTAGTCAGGTAGCTTTATTCTGGGATTATTTTGTACTTTAAGAAAAATTGGCTGGTATGAAAAAGTTGTGGTACACGTTCAACTATGCGTAAAAAGCTTTTTTTGTAGCACATGTAGTTTTCGCAAATTTTCCTTTGTTGTCGAGCCCCAGATTAAAATTTCATAATTTAGGTGAGAATGAACAGGGATCGATATAATGTAATTTTCATATTGGTCAGTAATACATGACGATTACGATAGACTATACCGATAACCTGTGATAGTTTTGTTATATGATGATCGACGTGATCATCCCAGCTCATGTTTTCGTTCAAAAAAAAAAGCCTAATGTTTTGGATGATACGACACCTAACGGAACAAACCTGCAGCACATGTCTCTGGTAAAATAAACTTATTTATTCTTAGCTCTGAAACAGCTTTTGTTTTAGGGATATTTATTTCAAGTGAATTTGGTTGTGTCCATAAGTCTGGCTGAATCTATTAACTTGTCAATGCTATCACCTGATAGAAATATGCTTGTGTCTTCAGCGTACATAATAAATTTTACGATTGGGGCAATGCGGAAGATGTCTAATATATATATTAAAGAGAAACGGACCTAATATACTTCCTTGCGGAACACCACTCGAGATGGATAGAGTTTCAGAAAGAAAACCGTTTACACTGACTGCTTGTTTGTGGTATCGTAGATATGATTTCAATGATGCCACGGACTTCTTAATGTCCGCAGCCGCCATAGCTTAGGCTACGCCACACGTTAAGCACAACAAGGATGGATGCCTCTAGCTAAAGGAAAAACAATTTACCGCTTGCTAACGTCTGCAGCTGCCATAGTTTACTACGGCGCACACTCAGCACAACACAACGCACATTGCACCTCACACGCTGCGCACTGAGGGTTCACAACACACACTGAAGAAAGCGTCCGACGTTCTGTCTGCCACAGGCTGAGCTGGCTTGTCGGCGCATGCATAGTGCGTGCTGCTGCGAACGAAGCCGAGAAAGAGAGAGGAAGGGGAGAGGAAAAGCTAGGCAAAAGAATGGGCCCACTCTTGCACTCATCTCTGTTTCCCCTCTCCCGAACACTACGGCTGCATATGCTTTGTTGCCGGCCGTGGCCAAAGCAGTTCTGTCATAGAGAAAGAGATTGGTAAAGAGCGGACACTCCTATAGGGCCCAGCGGCCCATTTGACTGTAGTGCACCAACGGCCGGCGGCAACTACTTCCGATCTTATCGAAAGGCGCGCGATTTGAATGCTAGCCATGCGCTGCGCCCTTCCTTGCGCTTTTGGCGCATTATTTTGGTTTTATATGGTCTGCTAGAGTTTCTATTTATTTTCAGCATGCATAACAACAGGAAAAAGATTCCCAGTTCTCTAAACTGACCATCAACGCAGCTGCGCCACAGCCTTTGCAAAACAATATTGCAGAAAAGACGCCAAGTGCTTTGTGAAATGAATTTATTCTGCTGCATATAAAACACAAGAGATGCAACAGATGTAGACGGATGCATTCACAACACTTGACACACATTAGGTCATGTGCACAATACAGAAAAATAAAAATACACAAGGTGAGAAACAGCACTTAGGTAGAGACAAAAAATAGCATAACAGATTTCCGAATAATTGCAAATGATAAGTAACAAAACAGGCATTATACATAAACTACACAGTCCCAGTTCCGGCTACCTTAGCAAGGGTAACTTGTATTGTTCAGGGCATAGAGGTGTACTGACGCTTGGGGGAAGGCCACACCGTTAACTCGTCGCATCTGCCGTGCTTCGGTTGCAGTCCGTGGGTCCATGCAGTGCTGTGGGAAAAGGAATGAACATGCTGCAGAAGGTTGCAATGAACTGTAAGGCCACTGCACCGCGCACACATCTGTGCATGTGGGTGGGTACTGAAGACTTGGTGAGCAGCAGTTATGGTCCAGAACAGAAAAGCTGTCATTCGAAAAATTGATACAAAAGCTACTCTTGCAACGTAGAGGTTAGGAAATTCAGGCTAACCGAACCTATCTGATAATGCATTTCTACAGTAAGTGAAATAACAGCCACTAAACTAACAATATTCCTCAAGAGCACTGAACAGCTGAAGCAATGAAGCTTGCCGCATAATAAAACATTTTTCACTTTAACGTTGTCCCGTTAAATGTAACGCGACACCACGCAAAACTAGCCGTTCGCAAAACCGCGGCCTGGCCTCACCGCGGCCGGCGAGCATGCCATGTTGGCTTGCCTTTCATACGCGACTTTGTGAAGCGCAGACCACCGTGCTGTACTAAACTGCCCGAAATGCCTCGCAGTTTCAGAAGAAAAACATTTCTCACCTTGTGGTTGCCCTGTTAAACGCGACACCACGCAAAACTAGCCGTTCGCAAAACCTCACGCCATGTCACATGTCATCGCGGCCGGCGAGCCATATTGGCGAGCGCCTTGTCATGCCTGTTGGTTGCCCTTTACGTGCGACTTTGTGAAGCGCAGACCGCCGTCCTGAGCTAAACTGCCTGAAATACTGCGTAGTTTGACCAGAAAGTCAAGAATGAAACGTTTCTCACTTTATCGTTGCTCTGCTAAACGCGACACTTAGCAAAACTAGCCGTTCGGCAAACGGCGTCAGCATGGCCGCACGGGCCGGCGAACACGCCAATTTGGCGCAAAAGCGTGCTTTGGTGCCTTCACATGCGACTTTGTTAAACGTGACGAGCTAAACTGTTCGAAATGAAGCTGTTTCCCAGGGACACAACGTATTACACCTCGCCGTGGTTGGGAACCGCCAGAGGTACGGCGTAACGAAATGCGCCTGAACATCCGGCGCGCCTGTTCACGAGCTGCGAAACTTATTGGCACCGGCCGGCATGGTCAGCGTAAACTGCCTGAAATGCAGCGTAGTTAAGCAAAAAACTTTGCTCACCTTGCCGTCGTTTCAAACCGCTGTCGTTCCGCGCAGCAGCCCATGAGAGGTTTGTGCCGCAGAAGCGCGGCGAGGCACGAGCACACAACCGCGCCCTCCGACAACTTCTTGTCGTCTGCTCCGGCGGGCTACCGCTGCAGCGAGTGCCGTCGCGCTCGCGTCAGCGCATGCGCACGTTGGTGCCGCCATTCATCAGTCGGCGGCAGCGCACACAGTCGCGCGTCATTTCCTGGGGCCAGTTTTCGCCGAGTGACCGCTCTTTACCAATCTCTTTCTCTATTGTTCTGTCTCATTTCTTCATGCACATGGATTGCAAACGTCACGTGCTGGCGCGCAGCACACGTTAACCGCAGATGCGCACGTCTTTGGCGAAAGGCCGCGGTGTCGCCGAACTGTTCTCTCTCATTCCTTCCGTACGAGGCTTGAAAAACGTCACACAGCAAATGGCCGAGGGTGGTGCAATTGTCTTTGGGGAAGGTGCCGAGTTCAATATATTGAACGACCTGTGAAATTGGAGGTTGATATACGACGCAGCTTTCCAATACTTTTGCATGGGAATTTAAAGGGGATATTCCATGAGTTCGATATAATCAAAATTCAAATTATCCTGGTTTAGCTGTAGTCATTATCTGCGAGTTCTTGCCAAATGTACCTTATTCCATCAAATTTTTCGTTATTTTCGTTTCATTTCTCAATGTGTCCTAAGTAGATAGTGTTAAGTTTCGCCACCGACAAGTGCGACGGCTGACGCGGACACCGCATAGCAACAGGCACAACAGCGAGCAGTTCGGCCATTTCGGCGCCGTCCATCGGCCGCCGGCCCTCCCTCCCGCGGGCAAGTCTCGGCGTGACCTTGCCACGCGCCAAATGTGTGTGCGTGCATGTGTGTGCAAACGCTGGCCTAGCCCGGCACTCGAGGGAGTGCGTCGCCGTCGCCTGTCTGCAGGAGGTGGAGGAGATGTGGTCGCGCCACCTGCGATTGAGTCATCTTCTCTTGTCTGGACATGCAGGGCTCTCCCTTTCCCTGTGAACTGGCAAGCCTATAAAAAGCAGCGGCAGACGCCGCTGCGACAGAGGCTACTTTGACGCGCCGTTGAGACGACGCTAGACACCAGCTGTGTGAGTGTCTGTATTCTCTCCGGGTCAGCTTCTCTGCCCTTTCCTTCATGATGTTGTAGTAAAGGTTGTTTCGTTAGAAGAAGCCTCGTCTTTGCTGGGACCGTTGATGCCGTCCGCCGAGCCACGGAGCCGCCAGGAAAACGCTACCCAGGGGCCGTGAGCCGCATGTCATAACTGGTGGCAGCGGTGCGATACACAGGCGCACGCGACCCAAACCTAATAACTGGGGGCAGCGGTGGGATGTGCCGTAACCGTGGTCGGTGGGACGAGCCAGGCGATACCGTCGTCCAACAACCGGTGATCAACGGAGGGAGGACGACGACCAAGCCGTGACCGTGGTAGGTGAGATGAGCAACGCCTGACCGAGGTGCAACATCTGGTGTGAAGAGCGGAGATAACCCAGGCGTGATCCGTGCAACAAGCAGCTCGGCGGAAAGGCGGGAGCAGTGCAACGAGCCCTGTGTGATGACTGGTTGCCTGCAGCAGAACGACTGCATTGGATTCTTGGCTGCGAGGTTTGGTGAGTGCGGGATTTTCTTCTACTGAGTTTTGCCAGGATTTGTTAAGTAGAAAACAGAGCTGGTAATTGTGTTGTCATTGTTGCTGAGTTAATTGCAGCAAGGCAATTGTGGGCAGTAGAGAAGGCAGCACTAGGAACAGCCATGGATTTGGATTTGAAGTCGTTGTGCAAACCGAAATTGCTTGAGCTTGCGAAAGCGTTGGGTCTGAATTTGTCAGACAAACTCAGAAAACCAGAAGTGTTGAAGGCTATTCATGCGTTGGAAGCTGAAGATGACGAGCTTTCGGAATGCCTTGAGATCGTTGACGAACGTCAAGATAAAGAGGAACGTGAACGTAAGGAATGCCACGAGAAAGAGGTTCGTGAACGTAGGGAACGTCATGAGAAAGAGGACGCCCGCGTATGGAAACTGATGCAGCTTCCATACGTGGAATGGAATCATTGTGAAAAAGATTAAAGCTTTCAATGCCATTCAGTGTAACGGTTCAATACCGCGAGACGGTCCGCCACCGTTCCTCATCGCCGAAGACGTGGAAAAGATTAAGCTTTCAATGCCATTCAGTATAATGGTTCAATACCGCGAGACGATCCACCACCATTCCTCATCGCCGAAGATATATGGCAGAGTATTTGGCAGACTTTGAGAATGTCTGCAGAAGTAAACGTTTCGAGCGAGATACTTGGGCGCAGAAGTTGGTAGCTCTTCTCTCCGCTGAAGCATCGAAAGAAATCAAGCGATTGGTTGGCGAGCGCTTGAAAAATTACGATGAACTAAAAGAGTCATTGCTGATACGATATCAGATAACGCCTCATGAACTTCTGAAGAGGTATGAGAGCGAGAAACATTGTGACGAGTCGTACATTGATTTGGCGTATCAGTTGAAAGCCGCTGTAAGCAAATGGCTAGACAGTGCGGAAGTTCCGGAGCAAATCGAACTTGCACCGGAGAGTGAACGAGAGATTGGGGAAGCGGCCGAGCAACGTGACCGCAGTAGCGAGCCGACCGAGGCTCTAACAAAAGAATATCGTGTTACCTTGGTCGAGCCACTAGCTGAGAAGGTTAGCGCCGGCTCCAACGGCGAGAAATCCACAGGGACCCTGTCAAGCGAGGTGAACTGCATGTCGACCCTATTAGCTGTAGGA
>JAJIZL010020825.1:1136-18889 GCA_023969395.1 Amblyomma maculatum | reverse complement strand
TAGTGCGCAAAGCATAAGGAGAGGGATAGGGTATTTAGAAAATCGAGTGACTCGTGCTCGTATGTTTCTTGGCATAGAAACAGGAAGGTAAGGTTGTTTCGGGAAACGGACAGCCGGAGCTTCAGTGAAAAAGATGATCTCAACGGTAACAGTTCAGTTCAGTCGTGTCCGACTCTTCGTGACCCTATGGACCATGTCACGCCACGCTTTCCGGTCTCTCACTATCTTCATAACATCACATAACTTCATCTGCAGTGCCTCGAGGATACCATCTAACCATCGCGTTCGCTGCCTAACCTTTCTCCGGCGACCCTCAA
This sequence comes from Amblyomma maculatum, assembly GCA_023969395.1. NCBI lineage: Eukaryota > Metazoa > Arthropoda > Arachnida > Ixodida > Ixodidae > Amblyomma > Amblyomma maculatum. The sequence continues at coordinate 18,572 of JAJIZL010020825.1, read as the reverse complement.
CCTTTCCCAACATCAAATCTTTCTCCAGCGGCTCCTCTCTTCTCATCAGATGACCAAAGTAGCTGAGTTTAACTTTAGAATTTGACCCTCCAATGAGCAGTCGGGGTTTATGGTGGACAATATCGACCGATTTGATCTTCTGGCAGTCTAAGGAACTCTCAAGAGTCTTCGCCAGCACCACAATTCAAAAGCCTCAATTCTTTGGCGGTCATCCTTTTTCACAGTCCAACTCTCGCATCCATACATCACAACTGGAAAGACCATAGCTTTCCAGTTGTGATGTATGGTCAACGGTAACACCAATGGCTTAAGTCGAAGCCCCTAGCGTAAGAGGAAGCCTGTTTTCACTTGTTGGTGTGTTTCTTCCTGACATAAGGTTTTGAACATTTGTATTGATTATCTTTGTTTGAAGTAATGTTTCTTTTTTTGAAAATGCGATTTTCAAATTTGTGGATGCGTTCCAAGTGCTGCTGAGCTGCCCTTTAATATAGACGGGGGGCTTAAGAGGGAAATAGCCTGGCATGACTTAGTGAAGATTGTGCCGTGCTTGCTGAATGAACGGTTGAGTTTTTAGCGCGGTTGTGACGTTGTGGGTTGTCAGAAAGCTCTCCTGAAGACAAGTTGCAGAGTGCCTTGGAAACCCGGACTTGCCAAGGAATTCTTCAGGCTGACTTGCTCAAGAGAAGCAGATTCGGACGACCCCGGTCGGCTAGCAGCAACATCCCAATCCCTCCGGACAGCTGATGCAGTCCCCTGCCCTTCGGGATTTCCCCTTCCCGGCGGGGCAGTCTGTTACGTTTCGCCACCGACAAGTGTGACAGGTGACGCGGCCACCGCATAGCAACAGGCAGAACAGCGAGCGGTTCGGCCATTTCGGCGCCATCCATCGGCTGCCCAACGGTTCCTCCCGCGGGCAAGTCTCGGCGTGATCTTGCCACGCGCCAAATGTGTGTGCGTGTGTGTGTAAACGCTGGCCAAGCCCGGCGCTCGAGGAAGAGCGCGTCGCCCTCGCCCGTCTGCAGGAGGTGGAGATGTGGTCGCGCCACCTGGGATTGAGTCATCTTATATTGTCTGGACACGCAGGGCTCTCCCTTTCCCTGTGAACTGGCAATCCTATGAAAAGCTGCGGCAGGTTTTGCTGCGACAGAGACTACTTTGACGCGCCGTTGAGACGACACTAGACACTAGCTGTGTGAGTGCGTCTGTATTCTCTCCGGGTCAGCTTTTCTGCCCGTTCCTTCATGATGTTGCAGTAAAGGTTGTTTCTTTGCTGGGACCGTTGATGCCGTCCGCCGAGCCACGGAGCCGCCAGGCCAACGCTACCGAGGGGCCGCGAGCTGTATGTCATTACTGGCGCCAGCGGTGCGATACACAGGCGCACGCGACCCAGACCTAATAATATATTCGTCTGCTACTTCTAGTACTTCGCTACCTATTGGTAAACTGCTATTCCTTCCCGAGGCTGTCAAACATTACTTCTGTCTCCTGCATTTTGATGATGATGATGTTGGATTTTAATGGCCCAAGGGCGACTCAGGCCAAAGAGCGCGAAACTCAAGGTTAACGGTGTACTCAAGTTTGCATAATGTGATAGTCGTAATGTTTCATGAAGGGATAAAAACAGTGGTGTATAGGGCCTAAAAATGCATTTGCTCTGTAATATCACTAAAAAAGTGGTGTAGAGGGCCTAAAATTCATTTGCGATGAATAATGAGCTGGGAAAAAATTTAAGAAAGTATATGTAGATGCTTTAAAAGATCTCATCCGTCCTCTCAAGGAGGAACGGGCTGAGACCCACGTCGATGAAAAATTCCATGTAAAAAACCTACTTCTGATAAACATTTGAGCACCTGATTTAAAGGAAATATTGGATTGTCACCAATAAAAATGGATGGTTGTGTAGGTATTTGAAGAGTGTACAAGGAGGGAAAATGATGTTTTCTTTCTGGATCCAGTTGTGCACATATACTTAAAACATGAATGACAGTGAGCCGATCACCACATCTCAAACAGTGCGGTGCAGGAGAGTTAGTTAAAAGATATGTATGCGTTGTGTATGTGTGACCAATTCTGAGTCTACACAGAGCTACTTCTTTAAATCTGTGTTGTTTTTTTTGGTGTACCTGGCAATTCTTGGCTTTATTGTGTGCAGTTTATTTTCTGTTGCTGTGTTCCATTCCTCTTGCCATTGTTGCCGAATCATGTTTTTTATGTGTAGCTTGAGGTCATGATAAGTTATCTTATCAATGTCTGTGTCATTTCGAAGGACAGCTGACGCAGCAAGCCTATCAGCTGCCTCGTTACCCGGTATACAGCGGTGGCCTGACACCCAACACAGTGTAATTTTAATATCTACTTTATGGGCAAACATAAGGGAGTTATAAAGAGAGTTCAGGACTGGGTTCTTGTTATGCCATTTCCAAAAGGATAGGGACGTTAAAACACTGAGGGAGTCTGTGTAGATGATCGACGTCTGTATTTTAGTTTCTATAATGTGTCTCACAGCTAAAAGGATACCATGGCATCCAGCAGTAAATATACTAGTATGTCTGTTCAGGGTTTTTGACTGTGAAAACTGTGGTCCATGTGCTGCACAGGAGACTTGAGCAGACTTCGAAGCTTCAGTGTAATATTCATCACAAGTGTACTTCTTCTGAAGTGACATGAAGTGCTGGTGTATGGCAATAGGGGATGCATGTTTGCCCACTTCAAGAAATGACAGGTCACAATTAACAGTGTGCATTTCCCCAGGAGGAATTAAGTTTTTTATGGTAGTTGTATGAAGACTGGTAACTGGAACGTCCAGATGTTCAATATGAGTGGCAACTCTGATTGGGTATGGTGGTGTCAGAGATGGTTTTCTTGAGAAACGTGCAGTGCTAGTTTTGTCAAGCAGGAGCCGGCGACATGGATGATCTAGTTGGCATAGTCCCTTCATAGCATAAGTTACACAAGTAAATTCTCTTCTTCGTTGCAGTGACCATCGGTTCGCCTCGACATAAAGGCTAGCAAGTGAGCTAGTTTGAAAAGCACCCGTGGCGAGGCGAAGCCCGAGGTGGTGCACGGGATCAAGCAATTTTAGAGCAGAGGATGATGCGGACCCATAGACCATCGAGCCATAGTCAATGCGTGATAGAACTACGCTATTCAGAAGGCTTAGAAGGCAGTCGCGGTCTGTGCCCCATGAAAGGTGAGAGAGGATTTTTAGCAGATTCATTGCTTTGAGACACTTACGTCGCAGCTGTTTTATGTGGGCAATGAAGAAAGTCTTTCATCAAAAACTACGCCAAGAAATTTATGTTCCTTTTTAAGGGCTAGGCTCTTACCATTCAATGTGATGTTGGGGTCCGGTCTGACGCCACGCTGCTTAGAGAAAAGTGCACAAACACTTTCTTCAGAATTAAATTTAAACCCACTGTCATCAGCCCACCTGGACAATTTGTTAACACCTAGCTGAATCTGTCGTTCACAAATGGCCAAGTTGCAAGATTTGATGCTTATCTGGATGTCATCAACTAATACAGAGCAAGAAATGGTTTTTGGCAACACACTTTTTAAGAGTTCATTTTGACTATGAAAAGTGTGCAACTGCGAACACCACCCTGAGGGACACCATTTTCCTCTATGTACTGCTTTGAGTATGCATTGCCAACACGAACTTTGAAGGATCGTTCAGACAAGTAACTTCGTATTGTATTCAACATGTTCCCTGTGATACAAAGAGAGGAGAGGTCGCGGATGATACCATAGCGCCAAGTGGTATCTTATGCTTTTCCAAGATCGAAAAAGACAGATAAACAATGCTGTTTGTGTGCAAAAGCATCCCTTGCATATGACTCAAATGCAATGAGCTGATCAGCTGTTGACCGCCCAGCTCTAAAATCAGCTTGGTTCTGATGAAGAAGACCATTGTATTCAAGGAAATGTAGAAGGCGGCGATTTACCATTTTTTTAAAAAAGCTTGCATAAGCAGCTGGTTAGAGCAATAGGCCGATAACTGGCAGCAAGAGTGGGTTCTTTTCCGGGTTTTAATATCGGGATAATGATCGCTTCCTTCCATGCTTTAGGAAAGCGTCCTGCGGCCCATATTTTATTATACAGGCAGAGTAGGGTGTCAAGCGTGTCCATATGCAGGTGTTTGAGCATTCCATATGTGATCCTGTCAGGACCTGGTGTGTTCCCACATGGGCAAGTGCAATCTTCAGCTCCTGCATGATGAAAGGGCTATTGTACCCTCCTGTGCACGGTCTTTTATCACATATAGGCTTCCTCTCCTCAGTTACCTTGTGCCGCAAAAAGGAATCTGTATAGTGCGCTGAGCTGAATACATATTCGAAGTGTTGCCCTAGTGTGTCTGCTTGGTGTTCAAGAGAGTCACCACTGGTGCTGACAAGGGGCGTTGGGATTGTGCTATATCCTTTGAGTGCTCTTATTCTGTTGTATACTTTGTGAGCATCAGAATAAGAGTTCACAGAAGAAAGGAACGATGACCAGCTTTCTCGCTTGGAGATGCGTCGAACACGTTTGCCATTTGCCTTTGCACGCTTAAATTCTATTAGGTTTTCAGCCGTGGGGTATCGGCGTAACTTCGACCATGCCTTGTTTTGTGTTTCACGGGCAGTCTTACATTCTGCATTCCACCACGGCCTTCGTTTGTTTCGTGGCTTACTTGATGTTTGTGGGATGTGTGTTTCTGCAGCATCTATAATGTGCAGCGTGATCAAGAGTTGGGATTCGTCAACGCCTAAGGCAGTAACTGATGAACAGGGCAGAGCTGAGTGTTCCCTGAACATCTCCCAGTTGGAAGCATATGCTTTAAATTTCCTGGGACTAGATGCATTTACATTTTTATTGCCTGTGTACTTCACAAAGATGGGAAAATGGTCACTTCCATGATTGTCAATAACAACCCACTCTGTAGCTGCCAAGAGCATCGGAGAGCCAATGACTAAATGAATGGCTGTGTACGTATTATGAGCTGAGCTGTAGTATGTTGGCTGTTTTGAGTTGAGTAAACATGATCCTGAGGACAACAAAAACTTTTCAATTAGTGCACCTAGGAAGTCCGTTCTTGTACATCCCCATAATGGGTGGTGGGCATTAAAGTCTCCAACCAGCAGCCATGGTTCTGGGAGTTGGTCAATCAGCTTTTCAAAAGTTTTGTTACATAGTCTATGATCTGGCGGAATATACCGCGAACATACCGTTGGTATTTTACCGAATATTAAGGCTTGTATTGCCACTGCCTCTAAGTCTGTGTTAAGCGAGATGTTTCGACAAGCGACTGACTTTTGTGTTACAATGGCAATGCCACCGGAGGGGTGAGAACTGCCTTGCCTATCTTTCCTGAATACGCGATACTGCTTGAGAAAACTTGTCTGTTGGTTTCAGATGCATTTCTTGCAGACAAACTATGTTTGGTTGGTGTTCGGCGGGGATTTCATATACGTCATCCAGATTTTTTAGAAGTCCTCGACAGTTCCAATAAATGATGCTCTCGATAGCCATTTTGGTAAGTGCGGAAAGAATATAGAGTATGGTTAAGATTCGCCACCCTTATCAGGGGGCTTAACTGGTGTGTGTTTTTTTTATTTGAGGCGGTCTAGCAGGCCCCGCCTTCTCATTGGCGGACTCCCTAGGCGCCGCTGACGCTGCGGAGTCCATGCTCACCTCCATCGCCTCTGGTGAAGGTATGGAGGCAGGAGGTTTTTCAAGAGGAACCAAATCCCTCTCAGATGTCTTTGGTGTTCCGGACGTCTGGGGAAAAGTGACCTCCGGGATTGCAAAGATTGGTGCAGCCGGTGGCTGCTTAGTGAGGAGCCGTGGTGGGAGCACGTCAGCAGCATTGCACTGCGTGCCCACCGTTACTAGACGCGGCCTGGCCCCTCTGCAGGCTGCGTCAGCATAGGGAGCGGAGGAAAGCATTCTGTGCTTTTTTCGCGCCTCTCCGTATGTTATCTTCTCAGTTATCTTTATATTGATTACATCCTTTTCAGCCTGAAAGGCTGCACAGGATCGGGAGTATGCAGGGTGGGTGCCCTCACAGTTCACACATTTGTAGTCAGTTGCACTGAATTTATCGGTTGCATGGTCATGTGCGCTGCATTTTGCACATGTAAGGCGTCCTCGACATGTCTGGCTACCATGCCCGTACCGCTGACACTTGAAGCACCTGCGCGGGCTTGGTATGTACGGGCTAACTTTGCATCGGATGAATTCAACATTGATAAATTCAGGAAGTGTGCTCCGGTTAAAGGTGAGAACAATATGTTTCGTTTTTATTTTTTCCTTCTTTCGCCTGATTGTTATTCTTCGTACTGCTGTTACACCTTGGTTCTGTTGGCCCTCAAAGAGGTCTGATTCTGTTTCGTTTAGGAGATCTCGCTCAGAAACCACTCCCTGGCAGCTGTTAAGACTGCTGTGGGGTGATACTTGAACATCAAGGTGAGCAAATGTTTTTGTTGTGAGGAGGTTGTCAGACTGACTTTTGTCTGATACCTCTATTAGCAGGTCACCAGATCCTAGTTTTTTCGCTTTATAGTTTGCCCCAATGGTGGCCTTCAGAGAGTTGGCAATCAGAAAGCTCCGACAAAACCGCGAAATTCTTGCTCGACGTCGGCGAGTTGCAGAAGTAACCGCCAAATCTAGTAATTGCCCAACACAACCGCCTTCATTCCGCACAACAGGGCCATTTGCTGCCTCTTCCCAGTGTACCACAACGCCCAATGATAACTCTGCAACATCGCTGCTCCGCTATATGGTCAACCAGTTATCCAACCTGACATCTGTGATACTACAGCGCTTGGACTAGCACACAAAAATGGCGAAATCCGGTCGTCCTGGTGTACTACAGTGGAACTGTAGAGGCATTTCCACGAAGGTTGCCGAGCTCAGGACCCGACTGCGATTTAACAAGCTTCGGGTGTGGGCTATGTTACTTCAGGAAACGAACGCCTTACCATCTATTCCTGGCTTCAGCGGCTACGTGTCTCCTTCAATGACCGACCGTCGCGTGCAGACTGCTTCTCCCCCGGGAAAGGCGGCGATATATGTTGAAAAGAGTATTCCTCATGTACGCCTTTCTCTCGAAAACTGGTGCACATCATACCAAGAGGTAGTAGCAGTTGCTGCGAAATTTCTGAAAGGAACCGTTGTTCTTGTTTCTTATTACGTTAGACCGGCTGGAGGCACTTCTTCCCGTATTAATCTTGGCTGGTTATTAAGTGTTCGTCGGCAATACCCCGGGTGTCCAATTTTAGTCGGAGGCGACTTTAACGCCCCTCACCCAGATTGGGGGTATCCGACTGCAAGCCCTCGTGGTAGGCGTGTGCGGGACGCCTTCACTGATGCCCTGTTTGTTCTGCTTAATCACCCTGGGACAGCAACACGGCCTGTGCGTCACATACATAGTGCTGCCTATGCTCCAGACTTGACGTGGTGGTTGGGCGCAGGAACTCCCTCATGGCACATGGAGCCGGACTGCTGGGGAAGTGATCACCACCCTATCCTCATCGGTCTCCATCCCTCCCGCCTCCGCCCTTTACGCCGCAAATGTTCTGTGATAAACTGGGACAGCTTTCGCTCATGTCTCGACAGTATGTCTTCAGATTCGCCGTCACTCCTTGTTGACCGTATACAGAGAGCACTAAACAGCGCTACGACTACTACCTGGATTGATGTAGGTCGACCGGCACCAGATCTCGGCCTGCTTAACTTGTGGGCAGCCCGCCGTCAGGCTGAGCTGGCTGCTACGCGAGACCCTACTTCGGGGCAGGCACGTACACGACTGAATTATCTTACCGCGAAGGCTCGGAGATATGAACGCGATCTATCGCGACGCCAGTGGCATGCATGGTGTGAACAATTTTCTGATAAATCATCGAATGCCTCACTATGGCGAACGTTTCGTGCAATGGAACATGGTCGTCGTTCTACTGACGCAGCAGCAACAGCATGCTTTGCGGCTAATCTGTCGCCGGGTGATTTCGCCAAAGAAGCTGCTCGAAAATTTTTCCCAAAATACGATATACTGCCTCCTTCAGCTGTAAACCTTAATTTGGCAGGTATCCCTGCAGACGCATGGAAACTACCATCTGCTGCCGACGCAGATGGAATTGCGAGCCCCTTTTCGATGTGCGAGCTGCTGGCTGCAATTGACGATGCGAAACGGAAAACAGCGCCCGGCCTGGACAAAATTCAGTATGAGGTTTACAAAAACCTCAGTACTGCTGCACTTCCTCAACTACTAGACACCATAAACAAAGTGTGGCTTGATGGTGTCGTACCCGAGAGCTGGAAAACCGCTGTCGTGATCCCTATTCCCAAACCTGGGAAGCCTCCAACGGACCTCGCCAACTTGCGACCAATCTCCTTAACATCAACGCTTTGCAAGCTCGCAGAGAAAATGCTAGCCACACGACTTTCTTGGTGGCTTGAACAGCACGGTTTTTATCACCCTGCTCAAATTGGATTTCGTCCATACATAGGTAGAGAGGACGGGTTGGCTGTCTTGGCCTCAGCAGTTCTGTTATCTACCCGCAGCCGCGATGTACGTACCATATTAGCAATGGATGTTGAAAAGGCATATGACAACATCAGTCATGCTGCAATCCTGAATGCCATTGACATGCTCCATCTCCCTCCGAGAGTACGCACTTTTGTCGCATCATTTTTGGACGGACGAAAATTTGCAATACGCCTCAGCGGTGACACTGTTGGTTCATTCGTTTCACTACGTGGCGTGCCCCAGGGATCAGTATTGTCTCCGACGTTATTCAATATTACTTTCATCCCATTGGCGTGGCGCTTACATGATATCCCTGAAATCAAGTTTTTGCAGTACGCAGATGATATCACGGTATGGAGCACTCACCATGATCTTCTCACTCAAGAGGCCGCCCTTCAGTCAGCATTAGACGTAACCTCTGATTACGCATCCTCCATTGGCCTTCAACTTTCTGTGTGTAAAACTTCATACACGTCAGTCGCCAACCGCTGGGGACGCCGTAAACTTGCCTCAAATCCAATTCGTCTCTCTCTATCAGGCACCCCAATACAAGAAAGTTCGAGCCTGAAAATTCTGGGCTTAACAATTCACCAATCAGGATCAGCGACTGCTTGGCTCTCTCAGGCAAAAAAGCAAGCACTTCAAACTATAAGTTTAATAAGAAGAATTGCACCTAAAACGGGTGGCGCTGGCTCGTCTGTTGCACGCCAGTTAGTAAGGGCGGTTCTGCAGCCCCGTATTGTTTATCAGGCCCAGTTCCAGCATCTTACAAGGGCACAATGGGATCGCCTTGAAGCCGTAAATCGAGAAGCTATGAGGACCATAACATGCCTTCCACGAATCACACCGGTCGTAGCTTTACAGGAGAATGCGCAGCTCAACACCATCGATGAACTGGTGCAGCAGCGCCGAGATGCTCGCAGACTCAAGGCCACTTTGTCACATTCAACGTAAGCACTGAGGGCGTATGCAACGTCACACATTATTCTTCAGCCACCTGCGCCAGTTCTCCCTCCCTGGAAATTTATACAGTTAGGAGACAACAAGCCAACTGACATCCGCAGACCGACGTCTGCCAACTCTGCATCGTTGCTACGCCAGAGATTTGAAGAGCAAGATACTAACCTGCCTCAAGATTCCATAGTAGTGTACGTAGATGGAAGCCTGCAAGGCTGTGAAGCCAAAACGGCAATCCACTGTCCACGGAGACCTAGCCTGAATCAGACAACTACGTTTCAGCTTTCAGAACCACTTACATCTTTCTGCGTTGAGCTTGTGGCAGTTCAAGAGGCACTCTGCTCCGTGACTTCTATAACCATGCTCCCTACAGCCCACATTGTCATCCGCACTGACGCACTACATGCAGTACGTCAGCTCCGACGTGTCAGCCGCTGCCCTAAAATTTGCCAGGACATCCACCAGCTTGCGGCGCGCATCCCACAGTCAATACGCATTGAGTGGGTCCCACGGGATCTGCTGCCTTCCCAAAGTCAAGCTGATTTTGCAACCCGCCTCGTGAACCAAGACGCATCAATCCCACGGCTTCTCGAAGTCGACGACGCTACCCTCCTTTTGTCAAGAAAGGAGCACCTCCGGCGCCGCACACGTGCACTTATCCCTCCGTGTGCGATATGCCTTCCCCGCGGTCTCACCCGTGCAGAGGAGGTTGCGCTTAGGAGGATCCGGGTCGGTGTTGCCCTTACACCAGCAGTAACTAGGACGTGGTCATACTTCCAACACTTATATCCACGCCCAGGATGCCCGATCTGTAACAACGAAGATGTCGAGGCCGACATCCACCACTTGCTGTGGGACTGCCCAGCACTCAAGCTAACACGAATCCGGCACCTGAGAATAGCTGGCCTTTCAGCAACCAATCCTGCCTCATACGTCACTTGGACGCAGGGACCTCATCATCGCTCACTTCTGGACTTCATAAAATCAGCCAACCTATTTCCATTCATTTAATCATTTATTCATCCTTCATCTCATAACCTACTGATGCCCTGAGGCAATAAATATCGACTTAAAAAAAAAAAAAAAGAAAGACTTACAGTTTATTTACTGGTTTAGATTCGGTTATAGAGCTAAAGACAACGTATTTTGGAAAGTTCTCAGTTGGTGTCGTGATTTTTTGCGTCACTTCGGTTCGATTCTTTTTCGAGGATCGATCAGGTTTTTTTAAAGGTAGTTTTTCCATGCAGTATGGATAGTTTAAGGGGTCCTAATATATGTCGCCTCTGGTTCACCCTTATACGCAGAGGAAGGTCCCGGAGCCCCTCGCAGGGTGTACAGGCGAGGAGCCCATCGGCCGAGACTTGACCATGGCCTCGACCGTCACCGTTCAAGGTTTCTTCCCTCCACCTCTCAACCTATCGCCACGGTACGGATTACAGCTTCGGTATGGGGGCTCAGGGTACGTGGTGGCACCAAGCACCAACACCTAGTTTACACAAGGTGCCCTTGCGGGTGCATTTTGATGTTTAGGCCTACATTTCTGCTTTTCCTGCCTAGGTCATGATTCATTCTTTGCAATGGGTTAAAGTGTTAAGCATGGAGGTTAAAGGCAGAGTGCAGTTTCTCAAAGCGAAATAAACTCCACAAGATTACAGAAATTGAGAGGTTGTCCGAGAGGTAGAAAGGGAGAGAGTGTTTACAGTTTACCAGGTTTGTTGATGCCGGCATCTTTGAAACACGAAGCTTGGGCTGCACTGCTGACTGGGCGTGTATGTAAAGCATCTGCCGAGCGAGCTGCGCAGTGCAGCAAAGTGTCAAATTCTTTCTAGCAGCATGCACACCGGTGCCAGCACATTGCCTCTCCCCCATGTCTTCTATAGGCCATGGTGTGCTGGCATATCAAGTGCATGCCTTTTAGAGGCTAATGTATAGCCTTGACTCAAATTTGTGGGACCTGCTACCGAAACGCTCAAGGGGTCCAATAGCTGAACACCACTGTTCAACATGCACAGTGCTACAGGGTTGCGTCAAAATGGAACTGCCATGTTTCCTTTTGCCATTTTTGTGCGCTACCACTTGCATAGCCATATGAAAGAGCTATTTGTGTATGGCATTAGCTGATGAAGGAGAGTTGAGAAGGTACATGTGTTTTCCTTTTTCAGACTGTGATGCAGTACATAGCAAAACATCCGAAAGCAGAAGTGCCTGACGAAGTATGAGTTCAGTCATGCCGCCAACATCTGCGATGCTTCTTCATTGAGGCCAGCCAGCAAGGATGTCGCAGGAAACACCCAGTCGCCGATGATTCCAATAAAGCTGGAATTTGAGCTGCACTTTCTGTATGCTGCTTATTCAGTGCGTACTTCAGCAGGTGAGTAATTTCTGCTGTTACCTGAATGCACAGAAGCTGCAAGCTAGCATGCTCACTATAGCAGGTTGGTTTGTGAGGCTTAATGCCACAAAGCAACTCAGGCTGTGAGAGACACCGTAGTGGAGGACGTCGGAAATTTCGACCACCTGGGTTTCTTTAACGTGCACTGACATCGCACAGTGCACGGGCGCCATGCTTTTTGCCGCCATCGAAAAACGGCCGCCGAGGCCGGGATTCCATCCTGCGTGCTTGGGAACAATAGTCGAGCTCCGTAACCACTGCGCCACCCCGGCGGGGGTATGCTCACTATATCACTTAGCAGGTCAGCAAATATAGCATCAGCTTCTTAGCCATCTGGGAAAATAGGGGCACTACCAGTATTCTGTATTGTCTTCACCAATGAATCGTAAATATATATGGTACACAAGATCCAACAGTGTGCTGTACATACCTACATTGCTATCCACCATCTGCCCAACACCCTCCACCATGCACACCATAACAATAATGCACACCATCCATCATCAGCCCACTGTGACAGTATGCCCACTACCATAATCCACCATGATGGTGGTTCCAACATAGCCACCACGAGATAGATTTCCGGCAGGGAAGCCGCATTGTGTGTCACACTTTCTCCGGCAAGTGTGAGTTTGGGCGGTGCACCAACATTCTTTGGCGCGTGTTCATGTGTCTCATGACAGATGGAATGAATGCTAGAAAACAATACATCGTGCGAAATATGACAGATCTCGCGCATAAATATCGCGAACAACTTTCGCCCACAAGATTTTGCTCCATGAACCTAGAAAGGCTTTCGCCTAAAAGCGTGTCCTCTTACACCATGAGTGCTACTGATGAGATGATGCTGAGCACAGGTTTGAATTTCACTCAGGGTAAGCCGCTGGACACAGTGAAGATGACTTGTGCTATGAAACAAAAACGGTTAGATGCGCATGATTAAGATCTTCAAGAGGACGTCTGAACTAACGCGGTCGGGGCTTTTTAAAGGAATGCGGATAGAAGCATTGTGAGTGCATTCTTTCTGAAGGTGAACAGATGACTGTCGATTCGTTGCGAAGAAGGAGGTTATTGCCATTTCCCCGCCTAAAAACGAAATGCAGTTCAATTAAACAAAATTTGACGACCTTACCGGAAAAAAAGTCGCTTCAGAAAGTAATCAAGGTTTCCGATCATTTCAAATCGCTTTTCACTATTTACAACAGTAGGGCGCCGACAACATTCCTAATCAATTTGTTAAAAGTTATTCGGAATGGGTAGCTAAAGGCCTGCTTCTGATATACCAGAAATCACTGGATACTGCCGATAATTTAGCACAAATCTGGAAACACTTCAGTTCAGTTCAGTCGTTCAGTCGTGTCCGACTCTTCGTGACCCTGTGGACGATATCACGCCACGCTTTCCGGTCTTTCACAATCTTCCCAACATCACATAACTTCATCTGCAGCGCCTCGAGGATGCCATCTAACCATCGCTTTCGCTGCCTACCCCTTCTCCGGTGACCCTCAACCTTTCCCAACATCAAATCTTTCTCCAGCGACTCCTCTCTTCTCATCAGATGACCAAAGTAGCTAAGCTTTAACTTTAGAATTTTACCCTGCAATGAGCAGTCAGGGTTTATGGTCGACAATATCGACAGATTTGGTCTTCTGGCCGTCCAAGGAACTCTCAAGATGCTCCGCCAACACCACAATTCAAACGCGTCAATTATTCGGCGGTCAGCCTTCTTCACAGTCCAACTCTCGCATCCATACATCACAACTGGAAATACCATAGCACGAGTTATACGTATCTTGGTTGGCAAACTAATGTATCTGCTCTTTACTACGCGGTCAAGGCTAGCCATGGCTCTCCTAGAAGTATGCGTCTCCTAATTTTATGGCTGCAGTCCCCTTCCGGGGTTATCTTGGAGCCCAAGAAGAGAAAATCTGTCACATCTTCCACTTTTTGTCCCTTGATGCTCCAGGACTTGATGGGGCAAGACGCCAAGATCTTTTGTCTTTTTAATGTTCAGTTTAAGCCCAAACTTCTTACTCTCTTCTTTTACGCGCATCAGAAGTGTCTTGAGTTCCACTTCACTTTCTGCCATTAAAGTGGTATCATCCGCATATCTAAGGTGGTTGATACGTTTCCCAGCAATCTTCATTCCAGCTGAAGACTCGTTAAACCGGCCTTCCTTGCGATGCACTCAGCATATAGGTTAAATAGGCAGGGCGACGGTATGCAGCCTTGTTTCACTCCTTTCTCAATCGGAAACCAATCAGTAAGACCATGCCCATGCAGTTCTGACTGTGGCCTCTTGCCCTTCAAACAGGTTCGTACACTAGTAACCCTAATAACTACCGTCCGGTTTCTCTTGCCTAAAAGAGTACCCAATATTTTAGAGCATATAATTCTCAAACATATTGTGACTTAAATGGAAGAAAATAGACTGCTTATCAAAGCTCAACTTGAAATTAAAAAATGATTATCCACAATAACTCAGCTGGTGGAAAGCATTCATGATGTAGTACCCATGATTGATAAATGATACGTTCCTTGGGCTCTCAAATGCTTTTCAGCATGTGTCCCACCCAAAATTGATCAGAATATTATTCCGGTACTAGCCTAATCACTTGTCAGATATCAGCCGACAATTCCTTCATTTCGAAGGCTGCACTTCAAATGATATTCAAGTAATGTCAGGAATTCCGTAAGGCGCAGTACTAACACAATGTTTTTCTAATCTAGATAAATGATAGCACCAACAACACAGACATCAAGATCCGCATGTTTGCCCACTATTGCGTAATGCATAAAGAAATTAACACTCAGCAAGACCACCTTGTGTTAAATAATGCCCTTGAAAACATAGGCGCTTGGTGCGCCGATTGTAAATGGTACAAACTTTAGGAAAATCAGTAGCAATGAGAGCATAAAGAAACAAAATGCGATTGACTTCCCCTTGCAAACATTACCACTCTTGACGGGCACAAAGACCTCGGAATCTCCTCGGATTGATGGTGGGACAAACACGTGTTATATTTAGCAACAAACTCACTTGACGCCCTTCGTTCACTAAGACGTTCCATATTCACTTCACGTGAAGTCAAATTACTTACGTGCACACTCCTTGCATGATAAGTCATTGAACACAATATACTATGCTGGTTTGCTCACAAAACATTTCATATCTAATTCTGAAAGACTGCACCGCAATGCTGTTGGTTTTTAATAATAATCGCCACTTTGATTCCCCATCTGAACTTCTAAGAGGGCCTGAGCTTCCCGCTATTTGTTGTCGCGCTAAGAATACCCGCCTAAAATTTACTTATAATGGTCTGTCCGGAGCCCTAAACACTGACCCTAGCTTCATTCTTTCGACAACACGAAATTGTAAGACACAACATTCTAACCACATAACAGGATATCGATTACTTAAGTTGTTTTTCCGCAAGCAATTCTAGGTTGAAATTCATTGCCGCATAAGATAGTTATTTGCACATCTCTGAATGCATTTGCTTCGGAGTTATCTAGTCATTTCTGAAAACATTGTTCTTTTCGCTTTGTCGGTTTTTCTGCCCTGAATTTCTTTTGCATTGCTTCCTTGTGATAGGCCTATCACAGCTGCTTTTATCCTTGTCGTTCATGTTGTCTATTTATTTATACTATGCTTCCCTTATGTGCTTGTTTTCACTTGCCAAATTCGGCCACAGCCTCGTTGAGGATAGCAGCAACAACTAATTAAGTAAATGTCCCTATATTAGTTGCAAATATTCTAGCAGTTCCCTTGCTCATAAAATACCATTACTTTATGGCACAAGTTCAAAAAGAATTTTTCTGTTTCTGCACTTTCTTTACAGGCAACAAAGACTTGTTACAAAAGTTGAGCCCGCAATCACTCTAGCCACAGTGCCACTGCCGCATTTGTTCGTAACCGACAGCCGGACATCAAAATTATTATACCTACAAACAGAAGGGATCATCATGGTACATACTTACTGCTTGACAAAAATTCCCATTTTAGAAATGAAACTGCAGCACAAATATTTTTCCAAGATATTCCAGTGCCAAACCTTCAGAAATTTAAAGAAAAAGTATCCATGAGAAACTGGCAGGATGTAGTCCTAAGTAATGATGCTGAGGCGGCATACGCCTTATTCATAAACAAGTTCTTGATGAAGCATAAAGAATGCTTTCCATTAGAAAAATTAAGACGCTCAAGCAAAATTAGAAAACCTTGTATTACTATGGAAATACTCGGAAGGATAAGGGTGAAAGAAAAACTATACCAGAAGTTTTTGAAATCAGATGAACTTGACGTGCTTAAAATATTTAAATTTTATCGGAAAAACTAACGGCTGACATTATACAAGCGAAAGCAAACTATCTCAGGGATTGTTTTTCTGCTTGTTCTAAAGGGACAGAGATAACGTGGAAAAAATTAGTGTTGAATAAATATTTCCAGCATTGTCCTGTATTACGCATCACTGCAAATAGCGAGGAGCTATCAGGGGGTCGCCTGGCCAATGAATTTAACAAATATTTTGTGGAAATGCCAATGCGCAGTGTTGATACCAACGCTTTAAAGTTTGTCACTGGTAGCAATGATAAATCAATCTTCGCAGTCTGTTAACGTTCATGTGGTCAGATTCGCATTTCTAGAAATAAATAACAGTGCAAGTTTAGACATAGATGGCATACCGGTTAAATCAGTTAAACATGTCTTAGATCTGCTTCTGCCCTCCCCACGCACATTTTAATCTTTGTCTTTCCCAAGCTGGTTTCCCAGAACGCATCTGAAAAGCATAAGTCATAGTCATAGATACGAAAGGCAACAAAAATGACAGGGAATTACAGGCCTGTGTCTATTTTGCCTGTTTTTTTCGGAAGCTTTTGCGAAAATTCTGCGATAAACATTATAGACTATATACTGAACTCTTTGCCTTCCGAAAAAATCGGCCAACAGAGCTAGCTTTGTTAGAACAAAACGAATTTATTTTGAAGGCATTTGAAAACAAAACGTTAGCTCTTGCGATTTGCGTGGATATTAAACAAGCATTTGATTGCTTGAATCATAACTTGCTGCCAGAGAAAATAGAAATACGGTTTCCGTGGAGTAGCGTTAGATCTAATGAACCCATATCGGAATAGCCGACTACAGTTCACTTACCATAATGGCCACTGATCAGATATTAAACCGATTCTATCAGGGCTGCCCAAAGGGAGCACCTTAAGGCCGTTCTTATTTAATATATATATCAATGGCATCATCAACTTTGATGGCATTTCACAATTTGTGATCTATGCCGACAACACAACACTGCTCTTTTCCGCTGTTACAGCGGAAGAACTTGCAACTAAAGGTAACACCGCACTTCCAAAGCTAGGATTATGGTCAATGCGTAACGGGATAGATATTAACGTCACTAAAACAAAGGCAATATTTTTCCGGCCACAAAGCAAGATTAATCCACTGATCAAAATACCATGCTGAACAATAGTAAGATAGATATACTTAACACTTTCAAGATCCTTTGGGTGACATTTTCAGAACCGCTAACGTGGGGCTACCACATTAATTACATGGTGTCCAAACTTT
>JAJIZL010020824.1:19060-33283 GCA_023969395.1 Amblyomma maculatum | reverse complement strand
ATGGAGGCGAAACGAAGAGGCGTCCGTGTGCTGTGCGATGTTAGCGCACGTTAAAGATCCCCAGGTGGTCTACCACGTTAAAGATCCCCAAGTGGTAGACAGAAGAGTAAATAGACAAGAAAGAAACGGAAGAGGGAGAGAAAGACGCGCGCCGCAACCACAGCCGTCGTCCACCACCGCAACGGTGGCGGGTGCAATGACGGCCTACAACAGATAAACATTCTGTGGCAGGCTAGCCCACGCCGCAAGCGCCGGTGACCGACCTGTCCCAGCCCCATCAGGGGAGTATATGAGATGGGGCACCGTTTTTAAGCAGATGGTATGACGTCACATAGCGCGCAGCGCCCCTGGTGAGAGGAGCGAGAGTCAGGCCGCGGCCGGGGCTATGCGCCGTGCAAGGCGACGGCGTGTGATGGGGCCCCGTTTTTACACAGATGGTATGACTGGTATGACGTCACATAGCGCGCAGCGCCCCTGGTGAGAAGAGCGGGAGTCAGGCCGCGGCCGTGGCTATTCGCCGCGCAAGGCGATGGCGTGAGATGGGAGGAGGAGGAGGAGGAACATTTATTTCCACCTAATATGGCGCGGTAGCCACCTCCGGGTCTGCACGCAGGCGTCCAGGGAGGCAGTCTGTCGTACCGCGGCCAGAGGACACCCGGCCCCGTCTAGGAGAAGAGGTCTTCAGCCTCGGCCGCCAGGCGGACAGCGAACCGCTGAGTTTTTTCATCGAAGCTTCTTAGCGTGGTCTACCATTCATCGCTAGTTTTAACCGCGTTACGCCCTAGGGCACGAACGCATCTCCATATTATGTGATCTAATGTTGCCACGTGGCGGCAAAATTTACACATTTCGGTTTCTGCACCGTCCCTCTTCCGCCCTCTGGCACCCGTCCAACTCCTCCGCAGGGGCCAAAAGAAATTTCGAGCTTGGAGTCTTCTCCAGTCGTACGATTCGTTTTTACTCAGGGATCTATCCAGTGGCGGATATATCCTCCGGTCTTTCTTCAGATTGTCGGTTACATCCCTAAACATACCGTGTGCTGGGGTCCAGATTATGGTCACGCTTTGGCGAGAGACGACTGGTTCAGAGTTTTGGCAGCACGATTGCTGACTCTACCCTTGCTAAAATTCCTAACCGCCGCTTTGCTATCGCTGATCACGTTTTTCACGCCTGGTCGTGTAATGGCAATGGCTATTGCAATCTCCTCCGCCTCTACCGGCGGTAGATCTCGGTTTATTTCGGTTCTTATGGCGATCCCGGTGTCCAATAGGGCGACCGAGGTTACGTCGCCTTCTTTCCCGATCGCTGCATCGGTGTAGGCGACCGATCCCGGTGGGAGTCTGTCCAATTTGTTAGCGAGGTGCTTAGCTCTGCTTTTCCTCCTCCCCTCGTCGTTCACGGGGTGCATGTTCTTTGGTATGGGCGAGACTTATAGATGCTTTCTGATTTCTCGATCTGTGCTTTCTCTGACACTTTCGCCTTCCCTGGGCGCTGGTAGATCTCGGTAAAGATCGGTGTAAAGTTTACCCACTCGATGATTTCTCTAGCTGCCGCCGTTCCTGCGAGGCGCTCTCTCTGGGACAGCCCAATCGCCGCAGCTAGCTCTTTCCACTGATTATGCAACCCCATTTTCTCTACAATGTCGTTAGAAGTAGTTACGGGGAGTCCTAGAGCGCACTTCGTGCATCTCTTAATTATGGTGTTTAATTCGCGTTCTTCGGTCTTGTTGATATTTAGGAATGGAGTCGCGCGCAGGCTCGTGACAAAAGCTTGTACGAGTCTGAGTCTACTAGCCTCCGTGAGACCACTCCTTCTGTTGGACGTCTTAAATACTCTGACTACGAGCTTTGCCTGATCTTTTAATTTCTTAATCAGGCTTTTGTTACTACCTCTGCGGTTGATAATCATACCTAATATTCTAATTTCATCTACTTTCGGGACTTCGTTCCCGTTGACTTTAATTTTGATATCTGGAGTTAGCTTCCCGCTACTGCTGGTCATTACCAGGAGCTTCAATTTTTCTGGCTAACAGCATAGACCTACGTCCTCTGCGTGTTTGCTGATTATATCTGCTGTCTCTTGGAGCCTGGATGGGATATAAGAGTCGTTCCCTTCGCACATCCAGACGGTCACATCGTCCGCGTAGATGCTTAGTTTTAAGTCATCGAGATGGCCAAGCTTACAAGGGAGCTTCCTCATTACGATGTTAAAAAGGAAAGGTGAGAGTACAACCCCCTGCGGAGTGCCTCTGTTATCCAGCGGGAACTCCTCCGAAATTAAGCCCTGAAAGCTGATGATCGCCGTCTTGTCTCGCAGGAATGATCTAATGTAGGTGTAGATTCTTTCGCCTACTCTTAGGTCAGCGAGCCCGTCGAGAATGGCGTCGGGGCTGACGTTGTTGAAAGCTTTCTTAAGATCTAAGCCTAGAATAGCTTTCGTATTTTTTTCCTGAAGTCTCTGACTACATCGTTATGTAGTCTGAGCAAGGTATCTTGCGTACAGATACCGGGCCTGAATCCGACCAATTCAGCCGGCCACGCATCCTTCTCTTCGGTGTATTTGTTAGCCTCCTCTGAATGACTTTCTCAAGTAGTTTGCCTACGCAGGATGTTAGTGACATCGGGCGGAGATTCTCCAAGCCCGGTGGTTGTCCCTGCTTGTGGATTAGGGTGACCTTAGCCCTCTACCACTCTTGGGGTACTTGACCACTCTCCCACACCTGATTTAAATATCTGGTTAGGGCATTGATCGATTCGTCGTCCAGATTTGCGAGCATCTTGTTATTTACGAGGTCCGGCCCGGAGGCCGTGCAGCTCCGCTCTAACTTCTGCCACTGTTATGGATGCGTCAAGCTCGCTGTTCGCCGGTTTGTTGTAATATCTGTAATGCGCTGTGGCGGGGAGAGCTACGTACGTGGACTTTAGCTTGTCAATGAGCTGCTTGTCCGTACCTTTAAAGTTATACCTCGCCTTGACCTGTTTTATGTTGGCGGCCGTTTTTGACTTACTTGGGTCTATCAGGAACCTGTGCAGTTGCCAGGTCCCCGTTTTTACACAGATGGTACGACGTCACGCAGCGAGGTCACACGAAAGGTCAAGCGTGGCTATGCAGCCACGGCATGGCAAAGGCTGAGGTGGTAGCTAAAGTAGTAGTGCTCCGCAATAAAAGAAAAGGGAGAGAAAGACGCGTGCCGCAACAACAGCCGCCGTCTACCACCGAAGCAGTGGCAGGTGCAATGTCGGCTTAAAACAGATAAAATTCGGTGGCTGGCTAGCCTCTGACGCAAACGGCATTGACCTACCGTCCCAGCTCCGGAGGGTCAGGAACTGCCACCCTTCACCCTCAAGATGTATCTCAGTGATCCTAGCCACTTGCGTGTGTTTCTACAATGTTCCCAGGTATTAATAATTGCTTCACAGGAAGGGAAAGGGCGCAGTATCTGTCACACTTGCTTCTGTGGACACATGAACCTCGCCGTACTGGAAGGGAGGAAGGTGGGAGTGAAAGTCGAAAGAGAGAGAGAGGAGCCGGTAGTGGAGGGCTGCATAGTAATTTCGACCACCTGGGAATCAACGTGCGCCGACATCGCACAGCACACGCACGCCCTCTCCGTCGCCACTATCCATGCACTCACTTCCACTGCCGCAGAGGAAGTAGCCATCACCCGCGCCATTGCCAGCACACAAGCCCTTTTCATATTTAGCGACTCTAAGACCGCAGTCCGCAACTTTGCAAAGGGTAGAATCTCTTCCTCTGCGCTCAATATCCTTAAGCACTCCTCCCTCCCTTCCCGATCTATCCAACTATTTTGGGTTCCGGCTCACGCGGGGCACCCAGGAAATGAGGCGGCAAATTCTATCGCTCGCGAAATGACCGACCGAGCTGGCCCCCTCCACCCCGGGATGGACACGCGTGACTCCCTCCTCACCTTCCATGACATCACCCTCCACTACCGCAACTCCCGATTATCCCTCCCTCCCCCTCGCAAGTCCCTATCTAAAATCGAACAGAATACGTGGCGCCATTTACAGAACCACACTTTCCTCTCTCCTGCATGCCTTGCCCTTATTCACCCCAGTGCCTTCTCGCCCCAATGCACGCTTTGCAGCTCTCCGCGAGCTCACATTCTTTACTCTTGTCCGGCGCACTTTCCCCCCGCCTCCTGGCAAATAAACAGCCCGCAGCTGTGGGAGGCTGCTTTGGCCAGCTCGGAGCCGCATATGCAACAGCGGCTTACGACCTGGGCAGCGGAAGTCGCCGCGAGGCGACCTGGAGGCCACGACCAGCAGCCTTAAGGCCACCCACGGAACGGCGGCAACATAATTTTACTTCTTTAATTTTTTTTTTGGCGTTCACTGAGTAAAGTTTGTACCACCACCACCTCCTCGTTTTGACATGGGCCTGTCAAAACATATATGTGATCCCCAAAATTTGAAACTCGAGTGCGGAGCAATGTGAGACTGCTGTCCAGTGACCGCTGCGAAGACCAGCAAGGTCTGGTACAGCGAGCCCCACGGGCAACAGTAGCCAGCGGAGCCCTGGACTGAGGGCGACCGACCATAGTGCAGAAGTGGACGAGGTCGACGGAGAAGACTCTTGTGGATTCAACAAGCTGACATCTCTAAAGACGTCCCAAAAACCGCGAAGTAATATAGGGCTAAAGTTTTTCCTTCCTTCCTTCGCCTCCATCGAAACGTAGCAGCCGAGGTCGAGATCAAGCCGGGGTGCTCCGGCACAGTAGTCGGGCGTCTTACCATTGCACCACCCCGACGGGGCTTCCAAGGTATGCAAGTCATCGTTTGCGACTTTATCTAGATGGTTCTTCGCAGTCTTGAAGTTGAGCGCTGATGTGCGTGAGAGGCATTTTTTATTCGATGACGTTTGCTGTTGCCCTAATGTAGAGATTTTGAACGCTAACAAATACCAGGACAAAAATAGGCGACGCACACACACAACTGCTATGTGTGTGTGCGTCGCCTCTCTTGTTCTTGTATTTGCTTGCGCTTAAAATCCAAACTTCAAGATGAACTACCAACTTGCCAAACAGGAAGCTTTATTGAAGTTAGCTATTATCGCTGCCGCCAAATAAGTTAGTTCTTATGCGGCGCAAGTCAGTCCATTAAAGAGTTTCTTTAGTGCACTACCAGACTTTTAGTTTGTTGTCGCTGGCCTTGTCACCGCTGTGTGACAGTATTTAGTATTATTAGGGCAAATGTCAAAGACGATTTCATCGGCGCACCCGTTGGTTTGTATGGGAAGAATACTAGGAAGGCTAAAGTTTAAAGTATGTAGCAAAGTTTGGACCAGAAAAACCTGCGGAGTGTCAAATTAAGACCAACGGGCAATGAACAAGAAGGTCGATTGGGAGCCGGAACGGACATAGATCGGTGCAAATATGACTAATATATCCTCAGGTACATCTGAACTGTTAGAAATTGTACTCTACATAAAAATGCTTAAAGCACGTTTTTTGAAAGAAAATTTTTTATCCCATGCAAGAAAAAAAAACTGATTTATTTATAGGAAGGGAAAGGCGTGGTAACTGTCTCACTTGTTTTCTGTGGACACCGCAACCGCACCGTAAGGGAAAGGAGGAAGGTGGAAGTGAAAGTAGAAAGAGAGAGAAGAGGAGCCGTAGTGGAGGGCTACGGCGCAATTTCGACCACCTGGTGATCTTTAAGGTGCGCTGACATCGCACAGCACACGGACGCCTCTTCGTTTCGCCTCCATCGGAACGCAGTCGCCGAGGTCGGGTTCGAACCCGGGTACTTCGGCACAGTAGTCGGGTGTCTTACCATTGCACCACCCCGGCGGGCTCCCAAGCACGAAACGAGGCGCTTCTCATTCTAAGAGGAAAAGCGGGGGGGGGGGGGGGGGATTTCATTGCTGACACACTGTAGAACAGCACTGACAATAACACTATTATTGGACGTACATACATAACATAAACCATTAAAAGCACATCTTTTTACAGACCGGCAGAGACGACTGATTCGGCATAACATGTCTCTGGCACGAGCCCCTTTCATGGCAACATGGTTAATTCTCAATCGTCATGTACAATTATTATCATAAATCACACCTAGACATTTTAAAGACTAACCTGAGCAAATATTTGTCGCTGATATATTAAAGACAGATGCAAGAGATTTTTTTTATTTAAAGCAAAGACTGCGCTCTTGCTCACATTTAACGTGAGTTGCAAGCTATGAAGCCAATTCCTAATAGAGTTCAGTAGCAAGCGGATATAAAGGGATTATTTATCTGACGCAGCCGCAAAAAAAAAAAAGCGATATTATCTGCATATCCGTAAGTGCGGGCTTCATGATTAATTGGAACTGAGCTGAGTAGTGTGACGAAAAAAGCAGGTGAAAGGACTTCCGCTTAACGAACTCCCCTAGCTTCTTTGTGTCAGCCAGAATGGAGGAGGGAGTATAGCAGACCACTTTCAAAATCCTGATTTTCCAGGTTTTCCCTCATTATTTTAGTTAAAATTCTCTGACATGTGAAGAGGCTCAAAAATGTAGCTGCTAACGATAATAAAAAACAATGTTTAATTAATCAAATTCATTAAAATAAATGCAGTTATGGATACAAAATTTTAATAGATGAAATCCGCAAATATGTCACCAATGATGGCTGGGCTGCGCTTACGGCAGCATTTGGTCACAAGCGTAATCTCAACTTATGGACATGTAGTGCATGTCGGCAAGATCGGAATGACAACCCTAATGGGTGGGATGCATGCATGGAGTAGCCACACTTTAAATGTGCATTGTGTGCCAAGAAATTAGGCGTGGTTTTATCGAAATTGTTATGCGTGAATGTTTTCATCAAAATGTGCAGATATTAATTGTAAACTTTCCAAAGTAGTAATTTGTACAGTTGCTGTTATGTGCAATATAACCTGTTTTAAATAAATTAAATGGCTTTCTCTCCGTTGGACTCTGCATGACATGAAGCCTTCGTGTGCCTATATAAGGGGTGTATTTGAAGCATTATGTCACGACAAATGAAAAAGACGCAAAGATCCATAACTTGTATGAAAAAAGGGGGTAGGAAGGCAGGCAGCACTATTTTATTATTGAAAGAAGCGTAAGAGGAACTAATGGCCCCCTCACTATATAGTGTTGTTGCAAAAAAAAAAGAAATGTGAGGAAATAAAAAAGGCATAAAAAGTAATAAGTTGATTGGACGTGTGTATCGAACCGAGTTACTAGCACCTCGGAGTAGTGTAATGCTTTGATGGGGCATGCCCGTGATAAGCACCGGAAAAATAAATAAATAAATAAAAAACGAGAAATTTTAGGGCAGACTACAAAGAAAACAGTGTGATGTAGTTCACTGGACACGCGAACGGCCCCGCCACTGTAGTGCGCTGCTGATACGGCGCCCCTCACTGTAACGCCATTGTTAAATTACCTGGCCCCGTCACCGTAGTCCGTTGCCGTTAAAGTGACGGGTCCCCTCACAGTAAAGCCCTTGTTAATGTGTCACCGCTAAGTCACCGCCAAAGCCGAAACACGTTTGCTGCAAACACGAATCGCTGAAACGAAAGCCACCACCAAACGGTTGGAAGGGTATGTGATTGATTGATTGAAACTTTAATTTACACCGATTTAGGAGGCCCCCTACCCCCCCTCCTGGCACACAGGCTTGAGGAACGGGGGCTGGAACCTCCGCGACTAAGGACTGTTGAATATACATTGGTTATTCGCGGCCTCAGCTACCAGGCGGACGGCTTTTGCTGGTCAGCGGGGACTTCACTTCGCAGCAGGGTTACTTCGCAGCAGTTGTCCCTAGCGCCCGGACGCTTAGGCCATTCCCAAAGTATACTGTCGAGGGCCCCCTCGCTTCGCAGGCTTTACATTTATCATTTTTTCTTTCATCTATCTGAGTGTGAAATAACCAGACTGGGTTCGGGAAATTTCCGGCTTGTAATCGCCGCCAGGCTATGGCCTCTTTATTATTTAAGCTAGGATCCGGTGGTGGCATCAGACGTGTTCCTAATCTAATTTTCGATTACTTTTTTTATAGGTTTGCAAACGTTCGTCCATCGCCTGGCAGTCGGGCGGCTCCGCGTTTACCCAGAAGTAAAGATCTCGGGCTAAATCATGGGCCGCCTCGTTGCCGGGGACGGACGTGTGTGCTGGGACTCAAATTAGGGTGATTTTGCGATCAACTTTAGCTGCAGCTGTTAAAAATCTGCCGGCTTCTTGCGGGACCCTGCTTTTTCCAATATTCCAGAGAGCAGTTTTACTGTCGCTAAAGATCAATCTAGCCTTCGTTCCGACGCAAGCGAGCGCTATTGCGACCTCTTCAGCCGTGTCTATGTTTCTGCTTCGGATGGTGGCGCAGGATATGTATTCTCTTCGCAAAGTTCACTCCAACGGGACCTGACCGAAACATCCCCAGAGGTTATGCTGCACGCTAACAGTGTCACCGCCAGGACGAGAGGCAAGAGAATGGCTACTCAGGAAGGCAAGTTCTCATTACTTCTACAGAGGTGCGTCCGTACTCGGGGATCTCCTGGCATCGACAATGTTTTCTCGCACAAGCTAGATTCCGCTGAGCATTCCCTCCTTAGTCGTGGACTGAACATTAATGCCGCGGGTGCCGCTAGTCCTGCAAGAATGACCTATACGGTCGAGCAAGCGGTTCGACAGGTTGAGCCCAGTCCAGATGAGGCACGTTCGCATGCCATTGAAGCCCTTGAAAAACTGTCGCAAACGAAAGCTGGTTCCCTAACGCTGCCGGAAAAGAAAGCCATCAAATAGTTGCAGACAAACGGAAAAATCACAATCTTACCCGCCGACAAAGAAAACACCACCATCATTTTGTAGCGTTTCGATTACATCGCGAAGATGTCTGCACTTCTTGAGGATGCAGACATCTATATGAAGCTCAAACGCAATCCAACAAAGAAAATGGAATTGGAACGGTAGAAGCTGTACTGAAGTGTTCAATTGCATACCTCCTGAGAGGAAACACTTGTACAGCAAGCTTCTTTGCCACAACGGCTCGGCTCCGCGATCTACTGAGCTCCAAAAATGCCCATGCCAGGTGTAGCACTGCGACCAATCGTAGATTGCGGGCGTTCACCTCACTATACCCAGTGCAGGGCGAAGGCCTCTTCTGTATTCCTCCAATTAAACCAGCCCTGTGCTTGCTTCATCTATTTAACCCCTGCGAACTTCTTAACCTCATCCACCCATCTAACTTTCTGCCGCTCCCTGCTACGCTTTCCTTCCCTTGGAATCCAGTTTCATACCCTAAGCGACCACCGGTTACCCTTTTTTCGTACTATAAGACCTGCCCATGCCCATTTCTTCTTCTTGACTTCAACTAGAATGTCAGTGATTTGAATAATTTCTCTGACCCACTCTGCACGTTTCCCATCTCTTAACAATATCCCTGCTACTTTTCAGGCAGGCATTAGCCACTATACAAATTATCCCGTCATCTGCTTGAAGCCCTTCACCTACTAGATGAAAAAACGACATCGCACGTTAAGAATTCTTGCCACTTTGTGGAAAAGCTAAAAAAGACATCAATTGAAGACAAGGACGTCATGGTTTCATTTGACGTGAAATCTATGGTCACGTGCGTCCCGGTGGACGTCGCAGTGCAGTGCGGCAAGGAAGCGCTTTCTGTACGCCACTCTTTGCCTTCATGGACTCCGTTCGACGTGGAAGACCTATGCTGCTTCTTGAGATCTTACCTCAACACGTATTTTGTATTCAGCGGAACCTTCTAGGGGCAGCGCTTCGGCACAGTAATGGGAGCTTCGATCTCTGTTGTCTGCGCCAACCTCGCATTAGAAACCATTGAGAAAGCAGCCATTTCCACGTTCCGACCGGCACCGGAGCTATTCCTGTTCGATGTGGACGGCTATTTCAGTATTACGCGCCGCTAAGATCTGCAACCTTTTCTACGTCATGTATATTCAGTCCAGCGACCAGTGCAATTTACCGTAGAAGAATATGCCTACGGAAAATTCATTTCCTTGATCCCCTTGCACAGAGAAAGACAGCCATGTTTGGAACCTCAGTACATCGAAAGCCGACGCACACCGGGAAATATCTGAACCTTCAGTCCGCACACCCAATTGGACACAAGCGGCCAATTGCCAAATCTCTATTTATTCGCGCTTTCGCCTTATCTTCGAGCTACGAAGAACGCCGCTCGGAAATCGACAGGGTGAAGCAAGACTTAAAAAATAACAGATTTCCGCAGCAGCTAATGAAAAGCAAAGAGCGCTCAGCTCATACCCCCCGATGTGGCCAATGGCAAAAAAAAAACAAAAACGCTGAATCCAAACTAGCGAGGAATATCGTATGCTTCCGGGATGAGTGAAGCGCGGTCCCGCATATTCAAAAGATAGGACGTTCACATTTCTCATATGCCAACCAGCACGTTGCAGCAACAGCTGGTCCGGTTAAAAGACCGTCTAGATATGTCAAGATACCCGGGCGTGGTGTACAAAATACCGTGTGGAATCTATGACGCTGCCTACATTGGCGAAACCGAAAACTTCAAACGCAGGCTCAGAGATCATCAGAATGATGTCACGAACGGCTAATGCTTTGGTGGAACACAGCGAATCAAAGGGACACAGCATAGCTTGGGACGAAGCATCAGTCAATACAACAGAGAGAAACGTATCGCCCCTTCTTTTAGAATCGTTTCATATTCATCATACTAAGCATGCTCTTAACAGGAGACGTGGAAATCTTCCAGAGATCTACAATTGGACGCTACGAAATTTAACCGTATTTAAGGAGCCGTCAATCATGCAGCCCTCTGTGTCATCAAGGGACCCGTACGGGCTCCGAAACGTTATGTTTTCGTATTTCAAAACATTTTCGCAAGTGTATGTTTGTTTCTGCAATTTTTGCTGCTCGCCAAAAGGTATTCCGTAAAACCAGGGACAATACCTTGTCAAAGTTCTGGACCCCGTCACTTTAGTCACTGCCTTAAGATTGGGTGACTGATGTGGTAGTAGCCGTCCAGCGCGGTAACATGCATTGATTTGAGTTATCAAGGTCAGGGAACTTGGGAATTTTAGTGAATCATGTTTTGTTGTCTGCCTATTGATGATTGAATGGTTTGCGTTGTTGCTTGTCTTCTTTAAATATTTTATTTTTTTTTTCAATATATTTCAACTGCGAGTAAGCGTCTGTATTGCTCCCTTTAGGTCCTCGTTTTTTCTCCCTGCTACTTTCATGATCACATTTTACCCACTAGCTAAAATCGCCATTTTCCAGCAAATCACCTTAATTCACTCCATACAAAAAACAATTGACAGTGCTATGCTAAATTGCCGCCAGCAATGTCCGATCGGCTTCCTTCACCAGTTTCTAAGAGTTTATGTTTAGCTCTTAAATTAAGCTAGCGGTCAAAACAGGTATAATGCAACTACAATTCTATCTGCACGAGATAATAAAAATGTGGATATTTTTACTTTCACATATTTCACTTATAAATACTCCAAGAATAGTGCCAATTCCTTGTTTCTAGGAAATGGGCACTACGTACGTAACAGAGCTATATTCGTGACAAGACTAAATCGCTCAACTTTTTATTATTTCAGTTCATCAAGTACTGCGACACCAAAAAGAGAAGCTGGCAACATCGACGGTGTGCCGTTTTTGAAATTTCCTGAATGATACTCTCGTTTGCAATACGGAAATCCAATCGTATTGTTATGAGTGGAAATCACGCCAATATGCGTAGCACCATTCTGAGATCGATGGGCACCGCTGTTGTTGTTGTTGTTGTCCAAATAACTTATGGCACATACCCACAAAGGGCGATCGGCCAAGAATTGGATAGCAAAGAAAAGGTTTTAAGTATACTTGCATAAAAAATAAAAAAATGATTTGAGGGGTAGAGGAAACGAAACAAAACGGAAAATAAGTGAAATATAAAATGAAAAGTGGTAAAACTCACGGGAGATTGACACTACAATTGTAGAACAAGTGATGTTTAAATATTTAGCAAGGCAAACGATTTCATTCCAGTAAAAAATTTTGCATGGCGGTAAAAACAGACCTGTGACTGCGCCCAAGGATGGTGGCGCCAAGTGATGACAATGCCGGGCTGCTTAAACTAAGGCCAAGCTGTTGCAATGGCCTTTCCATCAACTGTATTCTCAACGTAGTGAAGCGGCGGCAAAACAATAAAAAGTGATCTAATGTTTCTTGTTCATCGCAAAATGCGCAGACGGGAGACAGTGCCAAACCAGACCTGTAAAGATAGAAATTTAAAGGTGGGATACGGCATCGCAGCCTTGTTAGAGAAATCTCAAGTTGCCGTGAATGACATAATTTTCTATTCTAAGAATACTTTAGATGCAGGTAGTCATCAGATCTTAAAAGATGTCCATTTTTCATATTTAATAGAATGTTTCTCCGAAACCTCGTTGCGGTGATGTACGCTGTCGCCGGAAGGATAGATAATACGGGGCCATTGAGGGACTCTTTTGCCAAACTGTCAGCATATTCATTTAAAGTCACATTGCTGTGGCCTGGTACCCATACCATATGTACAATTTTCAAATTTCTAGGGATCAGGGAGACAAAGGTTTTTACTATTGCAGAATCCACCGACGAAGAGAGGGCGGAACACAAGGATAGAGAGTCGGAAATTACAGCCACTTTAGAAAAAAAAGGAGTCTAATTTCCGTAAAGCGAGTACCACCGCCAGAAACGTCGCTTCAAAAATAGGGGTGAAGTCCGGAAGCCGGACAGAAAAAGACCAGTCTAGCCGCACAACTCAACACTGAGCGTCGTCTTCGTCCACACCCTAGACACTTCTTTCTTCACTTGCTGAATGCCAGCATGATACACCACATAACATTACCCGCGCCGCAGAAGCACAGTCCCGGTGCGTTCTAGGTAAACGAAGCAGGGCGTGAATAATACGGCTTAAGCCGTGTCACGTGCACAATGTCGAAAGCTTGTGATGCAGAAGGCGTCGGGTTCAAAGGTTCGATTTCGTATGGCACGTCGGTGACTCGGCGCACAATACGGTAGGGGCCTGTGTAGCGTGGTAGGTTTTTCGCACAAGCCCACCCGCCGTGATGGGAGCCAGAGCAGAACGAGAGAGCCTGGGGAGTAGTGCACATCGCGATGGCGACTGTTATAACAGGATTGCTGGGAGCCTTGGGAGGTAAAGAGCCTATCGCGAGCAATATGGCGAGCATCTTTAGCGCAGGATATGGCATCACGAGCGTAAGTACTATTTGCGGCTTCGGTAGTGGGTAGCGATATATCAAAGGAGAGTAATGGGTGTCGTCCACAGAACAGATAAAAGGGAGTGTAGCCAGCGGTATCATGACGAAAAGAGTTATAGGCAAATGTTACAAAGGGTAGAATAATGTCCCAATCACGATGGTCGCCGGAGACATACATTGATAACATATCTTTGAGAGTACGGTTGAGGCGTTGCGTCAGGCCGTTGGTCTGATGATGATAGGCGGCGGTAAATTTGTGGCGGACGGAACACACATGAAGTAGCTCGTCAACCACTCTGGAGAGGAAGCAGTGACAACGACCCGTGAGTAGTTCATGAGGGGTACCGTGTTGTAGCATCACGTCGTAGAGGAGGAAATCGGCGACATCTCTAGCGCAGCTAGTCGGGATTGCGCGGGCAATGGCATAACGCGTAGCAATATGTCCGTCAAATGGTATTGCGTTAGTTTACCCCCAGCGTATATATATAAATCACTGTCCATCGAGCTTCATGTGGCTCAAATGACAATACATTTGATTAGCTGCTGCACAAGAATATCTCATTTTGGCGATGATGTTGTGCTCACTGACACAGTTTTGCCAATTCTTTGCAGAAAAGCCAACCCAGCTTCGTAATAAGTTTTTAATTAAAAAAACAGCAAAAATGCCACTGGCTTAGCTAGGCTGTACCAGGATATATGTAGCGAGAGGTACGTTTTCTTAACTAAGCTTGTTGTGGTTATATATGTTTACAATGAGAGACACTGGGTATACACATATTTGATTCATTTTGCTTGACATGAACGAATACTGCCCGATGAATTGAGAAGAAGCTTGCAGCGGTCTCAATTTTGTGCATGTAGTATTTCGATTTGGCAAAGTCTCCAAACTCAAAATTTCATAAATTGAATTTTCATCATCATCATCACTTTCATTTTCATTGTTAGATAAATGTACATGATTATTAGTATTACTGTTAGATAAATGT
>JAJIZL010020824.1:0-19050 GCA_023969395.1 Amblyomma maculatum | reverse complement strand
ATTATTAGTATTACTGTTAGATAAATGTACATGATTATTAGTATTACCGAAGGAGGCCCCGAAGTATGAACTGTCCAGTGGAACTTGTATGATAAAATGAATAAATTTAGCGGGTAACTGACTAGACAGTTATTTAAAAATTAATATACAGGCGTGCAGATAACAAATTATAGTACTAACAATAATATATAATACAATGCAAAAGAGAAACGACAACGATTACTCACCGTCCTCAAGTCCATTTTGTGTCAAAGTCTCGAACATCCAACACAGGGGTCCAAACGGCATGTTCTCGAAGTTTGCTTCAAATGTCCGTGTAGTAGATGCATTTTCGGACACCTACATGGAGTGCTCAGTGACACGATGTGCCTTCAGATCCTTATCTGTTGGTTCCGGTTGACTAAACTCTTCCATAGGCCCCATCTCGGCGGGTATGCGTCTATTACGCTCGGAAGTCTGGCACCAACGTTTGGCAACCCGTTCCTCTGTCTGTTCAGGAGCCTCCGCTGCTCTCTTCGCCTTCTTACGCCGATTCTCTTTTTGCTGCTGCTATGCGCCGCTTTTTAAGCTTTGCCGGCAGCTGCGCTGCACTGGAAACGAAATGAAGAGACGTCCGTATGCTGTACAATGTAGTGCATATTTTAGATGACGGAAAATGCCCACAGCCTGTACATTACCTGTGCCGTTTCGGAATTCGGCCCAGCTCATTGAAGCGGAATAGGCAGCAATATCTTTTGCGATTACTCACTCCTCCGCGAAATTTATTATCTCCGAATAAAAAATAGCCATCTCCAATGTTTCTCCCCTCCCTATCGACGCATCCTCCTCCTCTGGGTTCCAGCTCACTGCGGACAATCGGGCAACAGAGCCGCCATCCAACAAGCCCGAGATCATGTCAACAGGGAAGTGGACGGCCTGCCCTCATTCCGCAGATCGAGGGACCACCTCCTCATCTATCACAACATAACTATGCATTATAAAAACTCCCGCAAATTCTACCCCCCCTCCAAACCATTCTCTCACCAAACCAGGACAAGTAGTTTGGCGTCGTCTTCAAATCTTCACAATGCCTTCTCCTTTCCTGCTGTCACTCATACATTGGGGGTATAATCTCCTGACTGTTTATTATGCCCAAGTACTAGCGATGATTTCAGGCACACTCATCAAATTTGCCCTATTAATCCTCAAAACCTTTTTAGAGTAGAAACAGAGGAACGATGCGCGACCGCTTTGCTCATGTCACAACTGGAGCCACAGCTCCGCATCTTGGACTGGGCCTTGAAGTTTACCACGGCATAAACGTACCCGGTGATCTATAGCAGCCCGAGGGCCTGTCGTCATGCTGCTCCTCCCCTTCTCCACCATCGCCGAGCTGGCGCAAATAAAATTTTACCTCTACCACCGCCTGCGCAAGTGGTCGAAATTACTCCGTACCCCTCTACTACCGCTCCTCTTTCTCTCTTTCCACCTTTAGCCCAACTTCCTCCCTTCCATTCAGCGCGGTTCAAGTGTGCATAGAGCGTGTGACAAATACTGCTCCTTCCCTTTGTTGTGAACCAATCTATTGATAATATTATTATTATTACAATCCAACAAATCGCGTGTAGGCAAATCCATGTCTCGTTCAAACTATAATGAAAATGTGGCCATACCTTAATCAACTCCTACGCAGCCAAATAAAGTGACGTTAGTAGTCTCTTAATAGCTGTCTGTAAGTAAGCCCCCATCCTGCACGGCTTGGTGTGTTCTACCTTAGGGCTATTTATAAAGAGAATGACGTTTAACTGAACAAGTATTCTCTGTCAAAACGTTCACTATATTTTGGGAGTTTTCAGATGCGTCAGTTGCAATTCAATGCACGTTAATGCTGCTGGCTGCCGCCACTAGATGACTGCTTTGTAATTCTTGTGCAGTTAACAGCATATAACAAATACCGCTTAGAGAACTTGTTTTATGAGTGCGGACTGAAGACATTTGCCCTCTACAGAAGAAAAGAGGATATATACCTTGTGAAGAAATTATTGTGTTTTATATCCTATATGCCTGCAATGAACATCTAGTCGAATGTCACCGATATATTAGATCAACAATGCAAAATGTCATGGCTGTGCACGTTTTTCTGTAGAGGTTGCAGTTACCAGTTAATAAAAAAGAACAACTGGGCGCAAGCCGTCCTTGAAATATCTCTGAATAACCCTTCTCAGCGGCTAGCGATTACAGCCCAAAAGATAAACGGCGTATGCACCAAAAACTACGAAGGTAAAGAGTGAACGAACTACGGTACACCCGCCATTTCGTTCCTTCTTGACATGCTACTCGCCATGGCACTACCTCCATTAGAAAAGCACGCGCAAACTTTTCCATAAGGCTTGTAAAAGCACTACGTACATGCCTCTGATGTTAGATATGTAGCGCCTGCTTCGACAGCGCGTAAATATACTTGGGATCTGGCCACGTGCGCATAGTCGCCCTACTGGCTACTTCACCAAACCAGACGAACCCTTGAGCTTATTCGTTAGAAGCTGCGTTGTCCCATTACTGCTCTCCGTACAATATTGCGCCCACTGCTTGTTTTCCACATTACTCAAGCGTTGGGTGGCATAGGCTCAGACTCGCATACTATATTCAGTGACCCGCAACTGAGCGTAGTAATAGCTGTTTTCTCTCCATTTCTTTCTCGCGTATTTGTAGCTAATCTCATGACGTCATTTTTGACAATGCTGTTCATGTGACTATATTTGAGGTTACAGACGCGATTTACTAGAACATAGGACAGCTGAGGCAATACGGGCGTATATGGTCACTGGACCACTCAAGAAAAAGGCTCGTGCACGGGCGATCAGCCACGAGGAGAAAGCGTGGCTTGCGCTCCGTATTGATCGTCTTCCTTACAATGCGCACTGGGGGACGATGCTGCCGTAGCCATCAAAGGCGCGAAACTAAGGAACGAGACGTAAAAAGTGAATAGTGTACAAAATTCTCGTTGTACGTAAACTGTGCGTTAAGGGAATGCCTCAAAATTCTTCGGCAATTCGTAAGGTTCGCTTTTTTCCCCATTATTTTTGAAACAGTGTTCTTTACGACCTAATTAGTGTGCCTGTCCCTTGACCAAATCTCATGCAGGTACATGCAGTCGAGACCTTAATGGCGCGATTACTGGGGCGGTCGATGTATGGCTGCTTTGTATTTTCTTCGGTAATATACAGGTCTGTGATTCTACACGCAAAGTTCTAACGCCTAGCGAGCGACGCATATTGCAACAATACGCGATTGAAATCGGAATCAAGAAAAACATTTGTTGGGCTAGTTGGTGTTTTGATCATCCATAACTACAGCGCAAACGACAGGACAGAGATAAACGAGGAACACCACGCTAGTTGGTGTTTTGATGATCCATAACTAATTTGATGATTTATCTCTCTCCTGTCGTTTGCGCTGTAGTTATGGATCATCGGAATCGAGAAGCTCCATACCTGAGAGCGACCGCCATTTTGAAATGCTCGTGTGACATCACAGAGGATACGCGATGTAGGGTCATCTGTAATATGCAGGCTGCACTATCAAATGACACGTCTCTCTATCTCTCTCTTGTGGACGATTGACACAGTGGCCGTTCCTCATACAGGTGTGCTCGTTGAAGATGTTACTGCACGAAAGCGGTGTAGCGTAAAAAGGCATGTTTTCTTCGGCGTAAGGCACGATCGCAGTCAGGGACCTGCACGAATATAGGTTCCATAGGCTATCGATGCTCTGATCTGTCGCATTACACCAGTAACGACGCCAGCATGACTAACGGTCACCTATCACCATAGTGTGGGGTTTCCGGCCCCGCGAAGCCGCCGGCACTGATCAACGAACGGCCGCCCGATCTGCTTTGGTCGGATAGCGATCGGCCGAACGAGAAATTGACCTGATGAGTTAACGGCTTCCGCGGCTGCGCTTTTCTGTAGCTTAACTGTGTTGAAAAAGGCAAACAAGTGGCTACAATTTATATGTTCCCCCTTCTCCTCAGCAATGGCCTTGGCCACAAATGTTAGTGCCAAACTACCGACCCGTTCCGCGACGAGTAGGCCTAGCCCGAGTAGGCAGGTTCCGGGTGTAGAGTTTCGGCGATTACGAAACGCGCATTCACGAGCTTTAGCGGTTGCATGTGGCCATCGAGTGTAGTTATGACAGTAGTGACCCTGTCATCATCATCATCATCATCAAAACGTATTTCCACCGAAATGGGACTCCTTTTTGGACCCCCCCCCCCCCCCCCCCCCCGGCACGCAGGCCTAAGGGAGCCCTGCTCAGCAGCCTCGCAAACTAAGGTCAGGTGTAGAGACATTGTTGCTTCACGGCCTCAGCCGCCGAGCGCGGTTCTCGCAACGCAGCAAGGTCTACCAGGCTTCTCTATATCTTGCTCGGCGCCAGGGCTGCCAGCACATTCCCAAATTATGTGGTCTCAAGTGCCCCTTGTCTAAAGTGACATTGCCTTGCTGAGCAACTCGGGGGATGAACTGCAAATAATAATTGATGACCTAGACAGAAAAAGTAGAAAGGTAGGCTTGAAAATCAATATGCAGAAGACTAAGGTAATGTTCAACAGCCTCGGGAAGGAACAGCAGGTTACATTAGGTAGCAAAATACTGGAAGTAGTAGGCGAAGATGTCTACTTAGGACAGGTAGTAACCGCAGATCCGAACCATGAAAAGGAAATAATAAGAAGAATAAGATTGGGATGGAGCGCATTTAGCAAGCACTCGCAGATTATGACTAACAGCTTACCGGTATCGCTCAAGAGGAAAGTATACAACAGTTGCATCTTGCCTGTACTCACCTATGGGGCTGAAACGTGGAGGCTAACCAAGAGAGTTCTACTTAAGTTGAGGACAACCCAGAGGGCTATGGAACGAAAAATGGTAGGGGTAACATTAAGAGATAGAAAGCGTGCTGAGTGGGTCCGAGAAATAACTCAAGTTACCGACATTCTAGTGGAAATGAAGAAGAAGAAATGGACATGGGCAGGACATGTAGTGCGAAGAGAGGATAACCGATGGTCGCTGAGGGTAACAAACTGGATTCCAAGGGAAGGAAAGCGTAGCAGGGGGCGGCAGAAAGTTAGGTGGGCGGATGAGATTAAGAAGTTCGCAGGGGTCAAGTGGATGCAGCTAGCACAGAACCGGGTTAAGTGGAGAAATATGGGAGAGGCCTTCGCCCTGCAGTGGGTATAATCAGGCTGATGATGATGATGATGATGATGAAAGTGCCCCTCTTCCCGCATGTTATACAATACTGGTCTTTCTCCTCTTTAGAAATTGTCACGTATACCCAGAAGGGGCTTATATGATTCCCCCTTGCAATTTTCTCCACGCGATTGCCTCCTCGTTTCCGAGGGAACGGTCAAGCAGCGGATAGACCCTCCTGCTTAGCTTATAATGTTCCGTGATCTCGTTGCCTGTAATCAAGCTATCTTTCTACTAATCGACGACTGCTTACATCACAAAGTGCGTGCACGTTGAGCTTGAAGGGTCGATGTCGCCGTCTGGCGAGCGCTACCGGCACTGTCGGTGCCGCTTGTGTTAAACAAACTTGCTGAGGATTTCGTTCATCGGCGCAATCCTGCAAGACTTTCGGACTAATTGGTGTATGTTTACTGCGTTTACGTTGAAGCACTCACGAGACATCATTTGAATTGGGAGTCGGTCGCAGTCACGTGCACTGCCGCGGAGAGGCGAGACGCAAAGACGGCGGCAGATGGGAGGCTCTTGTTCAGTGCGGGCAGTGAAGCCCGCATTCGAATCGCGTTGTGTTTTGCGATGACGGGATTTAAAGGGCAGTGGCGACGCATTTTTGTGCGCTCACCGTGGCCAGGGTGAACATAATTTGCAAATAAAAAAAAGGTTTACCAGCCGAAACTAATTAAGTTTGATTAACACGCGCATATAAAAGCGAGTCAAGGGGTACCGTTTCGTTCAAACGTTTTGACTGTTTGTTTATTATCGCAATATATGGCCTCGCGATAACGTATGCTTTTCTGGGATTTCCTCTTAGTTTTGGATGGAAAGAACGACGGGCAATAGCTCAGCAATCAGCAACACAACGCTAACCCCCCCTCCTTCGCTGCGCACATGGCAAAAGAAAACGTTGGAGATGCGCCTTTTTTACGCGGGAGCGTGTTGTTGCTAAACAAACTCACTCTTATAACTCAAGAATAATATGCTTATGATTGTATGCTTAAATAGTACACCATCAGGCCATCGATTTCGGCCTCCTTGAGAATCTCAAGACTAAGCCCAAAACAAGTCAGAGGATAACTCTGGTAGCATATTTTAGTGAAGTCTTGTCAAAGAAAAAGAATGTGTGGGAATAAAATATTTTCACTCCAAAAAAAAAAAAAAAACAAGCTCTCAGTAACCACCGTCCACAGAGCGCATGCAAGAGCGCAGCCGACACCGAAAATAGCAGACATGTGGATGAAATCTCGTTGTGACGTCAGCGACTAATAATTGCCAGCCCAGAAAACGTTTTTGGTAATATAAATTAAGTTTAAAACTATCTACTGCACCAAGTGAGACCGAATTTAGAGTCTTTGTAATTTAACGTGTGTGTAGTGGAGTGCAATAATCAGTTTATGCTCAAAAGTTAGCTTTCGTGACTCCTTTAATATTGAATCTAGTTAGACGAGTTGCGAAACATAAACAAGAGCAACCAGTCTCCTAACGTTATTCCAGCATATAATTATTATTATTTTATGTATATATTATTGGTTGCCTACATCTATTCTCGATATGAATCACAAACTAAAAGTCTTGCCACTACTACTAAGCGCCTTAAATGGTTTTATTTACGTTGTCGCATTTCACCTTCTCATTTCAGTCAAATTTATTATCGAGTAATTCATTCCTCAATTACCTATGCCGCCCCGGCATAGTAGATTTCTTGTCCTCTGTCCAGATTCAGAGTACGTGTCTTCATGCAACGAATAACACTCCTTGCTCTTACTGGCGTCTAGGCCACCAAGCCTATTGCTGCTCTTCATCGTTATGTAAATGATCGTCCATTGCCCTTTTATCTAGGTCAGTTATGCGCCGAGTTCATGCGTCCAGTAGTGTTCAAAACACACTACAGCAACCTATAATATAAGACAACATAAGCTATAACCCTTTCGAAATTCACTCTCTTTCGTTTTAATTTTTTAAGTCACCTATCAAAAAGCCATGTTCTATGTTTGTCTATAGGCATTAAATATTTATACTGATGGCAACTGCACACATCACAACGCAGGCGCAGATTGTTTGTACATAATATGTACATAATATGTCTTATATGTCGGTTGCCTTAATTTGAAAATCCCATGCAGTACGTTGACCTTGAAGCTTTCCATTCTGATGCTGCTTATGCTCTTAAAAACCCTTCCGCAATGCCTATTGTTTTCTATACTTATTCTATATCTTTCCTATCTGCCATTTATTCATTACATTTGCTTAAGCATAGGCTTGGAAAAGAAGATTGCGGAGAGCAGGCGCGTTCCACGCCTGCTGCGTTCAATCGATGTCCACTCGCCCGTCGGTCACTTCGCATGTTCTAAATAGCTTTTGATTCAAGTCCAGCAAGCCACCAAGAACCCGTAGATACCACAGAAGACCAGTTGGGCCAAGTTTGGCTAATGTACGGCGCTTTCTCTGTTTCAGAACATGGGCGCCGGGCTCAAGCGTAAGGCTTAGCACCAGTGCAGAGCCACCAATGCGGCGTTCGTCACAGACGGCATGCCTCACGCGCGAGAGTACGACCCGGACAGCATGCATATTTTGGAGATTTTGACTGCGAACACATCTTTCGACCATTCAGCGCAAACCGGTCATTCAGCGCAAACCGGCGGCATTGCGCCGCGGTTAGTGACAGGAACGGCCACACCACCAAATCGGCGCTGTGCAAGCAGCACCAACCGAAACCCTGCAAACCTCCGGGTTTACCAAAATTCAGCACCGAAGAAGCCGACGACTTGGTGAAGCCCAAAGGCCCACTCAAGCTTTCAAACTTGAAGGGAGGACATCACATTGGGGAAGCTCGTTATGCTGCTGCTGGCATTCCACGCTCGTCTCAGGCACTTATTTGCCCGGTGTGCGATCAAAATATTATTCTCATCAAAATCCGAAATGCTCAACTAATCAGTCAAGTCCTTTTATTCACTAACCTACGCATCGCTGGGCATAACCTTCAAGTTCAAACTGGCCAAACGATGACGCGTGACGCGGATAGGATAATATATGAAATACGTTAATTTCTCTAGGAAGGTCTTGGCTAGTAGCAGAAGAGGTCAATCTTCCGTCTTCGCACCGGGTCGATGCCCCTATTCCAGGCCCCCGCTGAGCTTCGCTGCTTGCTGGACGTGCTGGATC
This sequence comes from Amblyomma maculatum, assembly GCA_023969395.1. Lineage (NCBI taxonomy): Eukaryota > Metazoa > Arthropoda > Arachnida > Ixodida > Ixodidae > Amblyomma > Amblyomma maculatum. The sequence goes on along the minus strand of JAJIZL010020824.1, from coordinate 10,666 downwards.
AGACCTAGTTGGCAGCTCAGATCGCCGCTGGAGAGCCGGCTCTCCCACTGTTCCGCACTCGGGTCTTTACGAAAGCTAACGTTATTTCTACATTCCAGTCTACCTTACAACCCCGAAGCCAACATCATCAAACCTCTGTAGAACCCGATGCTCCCGTGGTGGCCGTACGGACCCTTGGCGGGTCAAACATGGCGGCAAACACGTTTGAAGGCCGTGTGGTACCATTTACAGTTTTTTATTGGGTTGGAGAAGTTCAAGTTCGCCTCTACCGCAAAACTGCACTAGTCCTCGCGTGATGCGGAACCATGGGCCACCACGCAGATATATAGCTTCAGTCACAGGCCAAAAGAGGGCAAATAAGGACTGGTTGGTACATGATTAAGAATCGAGTAAAACAGCGCTAGGGATACGTGAACGACGGACAATGTCGTTCACGTCTCCCGTCTTACCTAGCGCTGTTTTACTCGATTCTTAAGCACAGGCCAACAGCTGCCAAGCGTGCGGAATAACTACGACAGAACAAGAGTGACAACCCCAGTGCCTCGTATGTGGAAAAGACACTTGACGGGCTCCAAGACGACTGCACGTGGAAATACCCCTACAGAACGAAAAACAAGCAAAAATCAAGAGGGCCGCGAGTTTTCAACTAACACCGACCTAGAGGAGGATGAGGAGCTGCGGACCCCAAATCCAAACCAAGTCGCCGGTTAGCCAACCCACACAATACGCACCCGCTGCGAGGCACAGAACACCAAAATGCAGTCATCCACTGCACCACAGTGTCAACCGAGAAGCTACCGGAGATAATGGAAATGCGGCAAGCTGGGCAGATATTGTCGCTTTAGTACTTCCCACTTTGGTTGAATGCACGACCTAAAGCATTACTAGCGATGTATACCCAATACCCCGTCGAGACATGTGCTATGATGCCGATAATAGACACACCTGGTACCACTACCGCCATAACCTCGAGCCCCAGAGCAGAGTCTCTCCTACTCCTGGAAGCCCCTAAACCCATGTAGGTAAACCAAAAACGGAATTTTAAAGCCAATGCACCACCCCCAAACGATGCCCAGCATGATGCCTCTCAGTGATCAGAAAAAACTACATCGCCAACCACACCAGTCGTCGCTCAGTACAACGCAGCCCCCTTTCAGTTCAATATGTATAGAACATTTACACCAAGGACGTTCAAAAATGGGTGAAAGCGATCTTTCACAAAACCTTAAACAACTACCTCGGTCCCCTGGTGGAGAGATAGCAAAAACAATTTCTGGAATCTATTTGCGCCATAGAAGGTGAGTAGAAAACTATTTCTTCTTTCAAAGCTTAACACCATGAAATGAGCAGCAACAGTAAACTTTCAGAAATCAAGATTCGGAGTCGCACAACACTGCTCAAAATAATAAGCCATACAAACAGCAGGTCGGTTACACAAAAACTTTGAATGGGGTATCAACACTTGGGTCCTCGTCACTACCCTATTGCAAACACCAGCGTGTCCCAGCATCTTCCAGTGCAAAAACCAGTAGGATTTTCGCGCTGGATTTGCAATGGATCTGCTGGGTACGCTGGAGTTCTGCGATATTCACTGGATCAGTAAAGGGAAGACACTGGTTGCGCTGTTACGATGGGAGAAATACGCTGGGATTAGCTTTTTGACGCAGGGTGTGTCGTTGGCATCCGCGATACACTGGAAGAAGCGCTATATGTGCGCTGGAGCCCCACTGGTACCAGTATAGCCGGTGCTGCTCGCAGCGTCGACCAGTTAGCATCCGTCAGGGGCCAACATGGCTACAGCGTACTCGCAATCGACCATCGGTGCGCATATAATATATATGGTTCAAGTAAGCGCTTTTTCCAGCGAAGTCGTTGCGCAGCTGTAAGAAAACAAAGGCAGTATCTTTTTTGTAGAGTTTTCATGTTTCGATAGGTCGTTTCGGAGCGTTTCGAGAGAGACCAAGACCGCCGCGCCTCTGATATCTCATGAAAAACTGACGATTAACGTGCAACTAAAACTGGAATTGAATAATGTGGGCTACCATGCATAACAAACTTCACAGGTGATCTTAAGGGCACTCAACATAAATGTTCAATGCGGGCTCAATCGCAGGCGAGTGTCGTCAGCACCGCGGCCCAGTATGAACAGCATAAAGAAAAAAATAAAACGAGGAATAGAGTAGTTCACCGAGCGATGGGCCCATGAGAGAAAAAGATAACGACATACAGCGCTTGTAGTGTATAATATTTTGCGTGTTTCTCAAGCTTTTGCGCTCCTTCTTGCTCTGCGTATAAAGCAACTGAGCCCTCGGTCGTCGCAACGCTTTCCGAAGTGTTTACATACAAATAAGTTTAGTTACATGCAAACTAGTGTCTTCGCCGCTGCGCTTTCTGGTATTGAAGCTTCGTCGCACTTTTTTCCTTGAAGGTTTGTACTAAAGCTCCGTGTTCAGTGAAAATTACGCCCATGATAGCAGAGCACCACTGCAGAGTCGGCGTTGGTAAATTTGTCAGCGATGTCAAACTCAACATGTTAAAGTGATTCCAGTGTCCAAAATAGCGCGCATAGGCATCCAGAACATTAGTTACAAGTTGTGAGAGCAGACAGCAAGCTCCAATGATCAAGAAGTTGTAATTGTTAGAGCGACAGTAATGGGGCCTAGCTGTAGACTGCGAAACATGAAGTCCCAAACTTATAAATGCGGCCATGACATAAAATTCAAAAATACTTCAAAGATTTTCAGTGCTCGGCGTGGCCGAGGTTAGCGTAGAGAGCTAGAGATTAAAGGGGTACTGATGTACCGAGTTCGAAGCGCGCTAAATGCCGCCTTTTTTCTTTTTGTTTTTTTTTTTGTTTTACTTTTTTTAGCTTTTGTTTTAATCTGCTTAAAGTGCTTCGTTACTTTTTAGCTTTTAATTTCTATCCTAGTCCTTATTTTCTCCTGGCGACCAGTGCCGCCAATGCAGAGCGTGCCAGTATGCCGCGAGTCAGTGCGCCTAGTCTACAGCGTTATACTGGGCCGATAATCAGGTATGGCGCTGGGGCGCTGGAAAACATTGGCACTGGTTTTTGCAATAGGGTAGCCTGCACCCTCCATGACACCTCAACCTACGGTTCATATCCTGTACTGGGACTTCGAGGGCTCAAAAAAGAAAAGAGCATTACAAATACTTAATGCCTTGAACCTCAAACAGGAAATTGAAGCCCTTCAGGACATTGTCTCCGACGCAAAACGTACCTCCTATAGCACACGGCAAACTAACCTTTCTAAGTGTATTTCCGTTCACATGTACTGCTCAGCACTTGCAATCGATTTAGTACCCATAAGAATGCACCTTTATTCAACTATCACCAAGTACGCGCACGAGTTAAAACGCCTATGTGCTAAATGTCTAAAGTTGGCCGCTGCACCGAATGGCGACCTTTGACGAGATCTTTCAAAAGGCTGCCATAATGGCGAAAGCAAATCGTCTTGTTCTAGTCGTGGATTTCATGTGGGGGAACATTATTGTTGCGAGGCGGCCTAAAAGTGATATAAAATAATATGCCGGTGCCCGTGCCACTGGGTATAACGGGCTACATGGGGGGGGTACAGTAAAGAAACAGCAAAACGCCGTAAATTACCAACAACCATTTCTGACGTCGCCCTAACGTTACTAATTGACCCGCAGCATCCCAAGCGAATCGGAAACAGCACATTCAGAGATACCTGCCCTGAGCTTTCGTTACTAAATAATTTCTAACAATGCGAATAGCCCAATACGCAGGAAACACTAAGCAGCAATCCCTGCATACTCCGAATAAGCTTTGCATCAACAACACCGCACACGCCGGGGACATGCTCGCATCACGCATTGGATGCGGTTCCGTGCCGCGGAGACACATCCGCACCACAAAAATTGACGACTACGAAACGTGGAACTCAACCCTCACCAACACCAACGACCACCTCACACGTACACCAAAAACCTCTAAAGATAACCCCGCGATTGCTAATCACCCCCTCCATATCTGAGAGGCCAGATGAATTCTCACACGGTAATGATAAATGTAACATAGAACGTCTCACACGGAAATCCCAAGACAATGCTTCCGCTCTAGCTGAAAGCAACTGGCTCATCCAATGCGGCTCGCTCAATGGTAGCCCTGGCACTAAATCAACCAGAACCTCCTCTAATGCCTCCTAAATCTTGAAGAGAGCAAGATCATAACCTCAGAAAGGCACTGCACAGGTTCAAGGGGACAGATGATCATGAACTGTCGTCCTTGTCGATACCTACTTCTACTACAAGAGTCTGGCCCCCCAACTGAATACGGAGGCAATGATAATCCAGAAATCGACTGCGACTTCGACGTCAGCGAAATGCGAGCCCCATTTATGGCAATGCGCCGTGGGACAGCCCCAGGCCACGGCATGATCACGGTTGGCCTCCTTGCTAACCTTTACAGTGAAGCACTTTCGCACGCATTTATCAACGAGTGCTGGTGCTCCGGGAGGCCACCACAAGAATGGAGGACGTGAGCTTCATACTCAAACCAGAGCAGGCAATTAGCACCGTTATTCTCCACCTGATATCCCTCGCACCCTGTACGGGCAAGCTTATGGAGAAAGCAGCACAGATCTGCCTCTCTCGCTACCTTGAAGGCAGCAACCTGCTGCTCCACTGTATGTTTCAGTCTCGAAGCCAATTGTCAATCCAAGGTTTCCGCCTGCAACTCAAACATGAGGTCATCAAATTAGCCCGGAAACGAGCCCTACGCGTTATATTGAAACTCGGGTCAAGGAGATGAATCGTTAATGTCAGGCACTCCAAAATATTGAGATAATCAACAAAGCACGGACTGCGGTGTTGGCACCTATCACTACGTCAAGCAATTACTGTAAAATCGTCAAGTACACATCAGAGTGGACAATACAAAATCCAAACCCATACACATGGGCACGAGGAGACACCAAAAGGAACCGTGGTGTGCCCCACTTCTTTTTAAACCTGGAACTTTTCTACCTACCGGACCGCCTCAACGTCATAGAATGCAGACGCCCATGCTCTGTATGCATTTGACATCACCATCTGGGCAACATTTGGTAACGCAGGACAGATTGAGGATGCACTCCAGGATGTCGCTAAATCTGTGCAGTACTACGTCGCCGACAGCTGATCCAACTTTTCTAAGTCAGTACTAGTCATGCGTTCCCGTGGTAGCACAGAACAGATCCAAATTAGGATCCACGACACACACATTCCCGAAAAGACACCATTCGCGTCCTCGGCCTGTACATTTGCAACAAAGGGGTCAGCGCGACAGCTATCGCTAAGCTTCAGAAGATGTATTAAAAAAGCAGAATAATCTCACGTATTGCGAACAAGGCGAATGGTTTAAGAGAGCGACACGCTGAGACTAATCCAGGCATTTATTGTGAGCCGCATAACCTACGTAACCTCAAACCTCAATTACGCGTAGACGCGGTGAGGTGGTCTACCCCTCACCGCGTCTACCTACCGGCTCCTTAAACTTAGCGCCCACAATACCATCGACGAACTCATAGAGGCTGATCTTGTAACGCAAACTTTCCGCCTCCCTGGTACCGCCATTGGACACCATATTCTTTAACAGCTCGGCAATAGCCTTCGCAGCTTCACGAAGCAGAAACAGGACATACCATGAATGGAGGGGAAACTCCACAACACGCCCCTACTGCGCAATATGCATCCATAATATCACGAGGCAGAACGACAAACAAGACCAAGGATGATAGATAAGAACTACTCCAAGGACAAAGCAGCCTTCTTTGTGGATGCTGCGGGTTCTTGCGAAGGCATCACAACCGCAGCCGTCACTCGTCTGCCCATACAGTAGCGGGGCTGACGGCTAGAAATTCAGACGTCACACAAAGGGAGGAGGCAGCGATCGCTTTAGCCGCAACACATACCGATTCCATAAACATCGTCACCCACTCCGAGACTACAGAAGCTACATGCGAGGCAGGGTTTCCCCTTTGGACTGCAAAACCCGTATCCCTAGCCAGACACGAGGCCTCAGACTAAGAACTGATATAGGTACTTGGTCATCAAGAAGTAGAGCGAAACGAGTGCGCACACGCCGCATCCCGACCATTCCTCTCCCGGGATCCCTAATCACTCCCCTCACATGACCACTATCAGTGGTCATGTGAGGGGATATGTATTGTTACTCACAATTACATATCATATCCTAATTACATATCCTAATCACAATTACATATCACGAGATACTGCAACACGTTCTCTTAGCGAGACGAACATTCCCAGCACCTAGTAAAGGACTCAATAATTCAGAGTAGTGTCACCCCAGGCGTTTACAAACATAGTCCTAAACAGCCCAGCTAGACTACATAAAATTAGTCCGGGTACTTTCTCATCCAAATGCCCATTTTGCGGCCAAGAAGCAGACCTTTACCATATGGTATGGGCTTCCCAAGAAAACCAAGTCATAGCTCACAAAGAAAACCCAACATGGGCAGATTTGGAGGTGGCCCTGTGCAGCTACGACCTTGAGGCAGAAATGACATTGCTAGCGGGAGCTCGGTCAGCGGAATCAGCCAACTGAGTCCAGGACAGAGCACCCGACCAACCTCGCCCTAAACTATACCTCACGTGACACAAATAAAGGTTTTGTACTTATACTACTAAGCATAGCCTGATGAGATGTAGTTGATGCTTATTGATCTTCTGTGTTTTCTTGCTCTATTCATGTTATTCTATATCGGGAGTCACTGTGAAAATTATGATGTGGTAGTCGACCTGATGGCTGATAGATGAGGCCTGTATGACTGATTACGCACTTCTACACTTTCGCGTCGCTGTTAACGTTCACGCAACCTGCAGATCAGTTACGGCTGGTCGAGCGGGCTAAGCTAGAAGGAACAGCCAGAGGGCTCCTGGACTAAGAGGTCCTCCTGGGAGTGTTTACATTTTTTTTTTAATAAAGTTTTTTCCTCCTCCTCCTCATGCTAAAATCGTTGTTCTTTTCTATTGTGAAGCATGGCGCGAAAATAATGGTATTACAAAATTATTTAATTTGTGACACTCCTAATATTCTATAAAGTTTTCAGCCCCGTAATACGTTTATAACTGTAATCACTAAGTGTGGTAGATCTTTCTGTTTTAAATAACTTCGTCTGTGCTCCTTGTTACTTCGTCTCTGTAAAAAGGTATGGAAAGACGTTAGTCACTACATCCGGGAATGTTTCATTACTGCTACGTTTGTTTCTAGTATGAAATCTTTTCTCATCAGATGTTACAACCTCTCGTTACACGACCTTTCTGAGAAACCCTGCGCTTGTACTATTTTGATGTAAATGATCCAACACAGCACTATACCTACTCTAATGGCTAATTTTTTATATTTTTTTCGCATTTATTGTAAGCTCACATGCAAAATGTTTTATTTATCTCGCTGTCTTTCATCTTAAGCGTTCCTTGATTTTTTTTCTTTCCTATATCCGTTATTACTCCTCGGAATAAGCTCGCTATACAGGAATGTAACAATTTACAGTTGATTTCCTTTGCGTTACTCCGTAATGTGATGTCCTGTGATTCCCCTGTCTCTTCGTCCTTGTAATCCATTGTCTTCATTTTCTCTTTTTTTTTTCTAGCAGTCTTTTGGCTGGGTGAATTTCTGACATGCTTTTCGACTTTGCGTGGTCACGGATGCTGCCATCATTCATACATTTGCTGTTGCAAGCATCAGAGAATTTGATCCTCTGCTTGAACGTTCGTGACTGTGACTGGTGGTAGCTAGAGTGTCTTTAGTGTCCTGCAGAGCCCCTACCATGCTCAGCACAGGATAGGGCTCCGTGATTTTGTAGTGCGCTTGAGTGCTTTAGGAATATGCACCCTCTCTGCTCGTCTGGAGGCGCCCGTGACAGCTATGCGGAAGCCGGTCACGCTTAAGAGAGCAGATTGTTTGATTACTTTGTTGAAGACACGGGCTCGATGATGTAGAAAGGTCCCACTAATTGAAATAGAAACAGAGAAAAATAATTTGAAGTATTTCGTGGGTTGCCGGCTTCTTGATATCTGCCAAGTGGAGAGATGATAAAAAGAGAGAGGAAATAGGAGCAAAAAAAAGTGGAGGCACTGCGTGGCTCGCCGACTTTTGATATCTGCCAAGCTGACAGTCGTACGCGCGTACAAACAAGGAAGGCTTGTATTCATTACTGAAGGACTGTTCACGGAGAAAGCCGTGGCATTCATCGCGAAAAACTTCAGAAAAGTTGACTTGAAGGGCAAGAAGGTGAAGGAAGATCCAGTTGTATTGCTGGGCCACCACAACTTGGAGAAACTAGCGAGTGGCATCTAGAAGACTTGAGAAGCTCGCCTAGCAGCTTTATTCCACGCGAAAACCCGCAAGGAAGGCGTCGCGTTTCTAGAAAACATATCCGAGTGGAATTTCCCGGCAATCTTTGATGACCATGCATCTGGACCAGGTGGAGAGTCTGATTTTGAAGGACATAATCGACACCTCTAATTCTGATACTGATAATTCTGATACTTAGCAACAGCAACCCAGAGCAGTGTATCGCCTTCAGCGTAAAAATTGAGGACTTGTTTGGGTGAATGCAAAATATTGACCTAATGAAAAGCGTCCAGGATTGCGTTTCGGAGAAGAATGACGTGGCTACATTTGCGTCCCGGTGTGGGTTATCTGTTTGGTTATTTTTAGAAATACTTGTGCTTTATGTTAAAGCTGTGGTCATAGGGTGGAGGGGAAAGTGAGTCACTTTTGTATGGGGTCACTCGTAGCCCCCGTCCTTACCGACATTTTTCAGGCCAAGCTAGACAGATCCAGAGCAGAAAACTGGTTGGCTCATTTTAAAGGTATGTAGATATCCAGATGTCCTATTAAGTGTTCTCTCTAGAATTGAACTAGCAACGAATAGTCGTCAACGTCCTCAAACGATTAAAAGAGTGTGCCCTTGGTTTTCGTTTCATAATAGAAATATATAGAGATGAAAGTTCCAATTTCTTTATTTGCCGTTACATTTTTGAAACATGGGTATTCCATTCCAAAATTATAAAGAATGAGATAGTTACTATCAGTCTTAAACCGGCCATCTCCAAGTCCTGCCCACATGCAATCAATGAAAGTCTTGCGTACCATTTGGAAAGGCTAAAGGTAGTGGGTACTTTCAGCGTGTAGTCTTGGTAGCTTGTATGAGGCTGGCGAGAAAGATTAATGACAGGGCTGCGATCTAAACACCAGAAAAGGAAACGTCGCAGTTCTGCCGTTATACCATGCTTGAATATTGGCTCATGGGTTTACTGCAGCAGGGCGTTACAGCATTCCGGTGGTACTTTTCCCCCGCCTAGAAATTTGACAGCAATATATTAGCATATGCAGAGCCAGAAGGATGATGGCGGCAAAAGAAAAGAACGCAAAAAAGAGTCCAGTATTAGGCACATAGCCCAGTTACTTCTTATGGAAGGAGAATTGCCTTTAAGTTGTCGTTATCCTGTGATACATTGTACGTCGGCGAAAATGAACGATGCATCAATGGATTGGATGAACATCGGAGGTTACTCTGGATAGAGCCTCTTGATGACCTCCCTAAACAATGCCGCACATAGAGCACGAACGACAAGAAAAGGAAGAGCCAATGCAGGCCTGTCTTCGATAAAACAATTATATTCAGCACAGAGAACAACTCGCGTGTTAGCTTATGGAAGCTTTTCATATGCGTATCAGTGGAGGTACGTGCGTCATACTTTTGTCCGCTTCTCTGGTAGGCAATTTAGGTTCTTGGCCACTTCCGGGATACACAGGGTAATACATATTGTCATGCGGTCAGTCCTAATCTGCTTTGGTTTGTATTTCCTATTTACTCCAGAATATGTGTCGAATAAACTTCAGTTATAAGTTAGCGCACGTCCTTTCTTTCTCCGCTGATCCTAGTGTCTATGAACAAACGATTTCATAATGCATGTCGGTCACTTTTGCTTACCAGTGTAGCTTCGCTTCGGTACCATGCATGCTTGCGTGAAGCGAGACCTGTCTTTTTATGACCCCTCTGTGGTGCATCTTTGCTCACCGAGTCTTATGCCGGAAGAGCTTGCAATATTTGCGCAAAGGCTTGCAGCATCTTTATTTCGTTCATTTTCATTTAATAATTCGTTAATAAATATTACATTCTTAATTCACCTTTTCTTTTCATCATTTTCATTTATTATTTCGTTAATAAATATTACATTCTTAATGCACCCTTTCCTTTCGCATTAGAGATTTTGTGAACACAATATTTTGCATTCAATGACGTTTTATTGGCCGGATTGTAACCATTGCAGCCCAAGGAATCCCCAGCATCATTACAAATAATCTTACCCGATGGCAGCTGCATCAACATTTTTCCCGGAAGATTTTTCATCTCATCCGTTCACCTTACCTCCTGCCGCCGCTGCTGCGCTTGCCGTTGCTTGGACTCCACTCTGTCATCCTTCTGGGTAACATAAGAATTCGTGTGATGCATCAGCGTGGCTCCCAGAACTTTGATATTCCTGATGGTAGCAGCTTCTATTGCACATGCCGGAAATTTGAGGTACGGGTATATTTAGAGATTAAAATGTTTCACTGTACTGCCTTGCAAGGAAACAAGTGCGGCGTCTTAACTAAGTTTTCAGGGCACAA
>JAJIZL010020822.1:57069-70904 GCA_023969395.1 Amblyomma maculatum | reverse complement strand
CTGACCAATCGAAAGATTCGTATCCATTGAGTACTGAGAGCATGAAGTTCAGAAAATAAACTACTAGAATATATTTGAACACTCGTGCCTCGTTATCTGGAAGTAGCTGTCTCATGTTTTGTTGCTGGCTGAGTGAGATTAGGCAAATGATTACTTCTCAAAAGTAGTTTTCCTGTATACTAGGTGGCTCAGTGGTAACGGGGCTCAACTGCTAAAGCCAAGGGTGTGCGATCAAACACAGGCCGCCTCCACTGCTTTTGCTTGTAGGCGAAAGGAGAGGGGCTCATGTTTTGCACGATTCCAGCTCGCGCTTAGGAAATTCAGGTGGTTGATGTTTTGGTAGCCCACTTTTACATTGTAGCTCATAGCCCAGGTGACTTTGGGACGTATAAGTCTTGTAGTCGAGACCAAAGCAAATTTATTTTCTTCTTTAGAAGCGCACATTCAGACGAACAACATCCCAAATCAGACGAAATCGTGGTTACGAAACCGCCAATGTAAAATGCACACCACCTGCTGAACTTTATAATGTCATTAAATTAGGCTGCATTCTAGAGAAGAAAAACAAACAAATGCACTTTTAGCACCCGCCTACTTTACACAACAAACGTATTTTGCGCTATGTATTTTATCAACTCACTTTGCCTCTCCTATTTACCTAGCTAAGAGAAATATATATAGGTTTTCTAAGCACATAACTTCAGTGCTCCTGGAAGCTAGTGCTGACAAAGCGATAAGAAATTATTAGGCCTAAACATACTTTCTCTTCTGACCTTTCAAATTGAAGCTTCTTTTTTTGGCCTGGCACTAATTATTTCTGTTTCTATACAGGAAATAAGTCACAGAACGTTTTATGCGAATACTTATGCAGTCGACATGTGCGCAGAAATCACGCTTGCCAGTCAAAGCAAAGTTCAGGAAGTTGAGCTATGGAACCACCACGCAATGACATCGCTTCAGTTCCCCGCAATGTAGGAAGCACCATGACAACGCGCACTTCTTCTTTTCGCATCAGACGTATTGTCATCAGTAATAAACGCTTTGCGCAAGCAGCACATCATATTAGAAGGTATTTAGCCTTCGAGACTGCATATATTTAGAAAATAAGCTGCTGTGTTGACTAGGCTATGAACAGAAGGCCACTATATCACTATATTATGCACGCTTTTATAGCCCAACGCGGCTATTTCCCGAGGCGGTTGTGATATTCTTGCCGTTAGTCTTTCGCAGTCTGCTGGCTGTTCGTTAGCATGCGTGCTTTATGACGCGAGTTTCTACGTCGAGTTCAAAGAAAATACAATGTACAGATAGAGATGGGCTCTGAAGTCTTCTAAAGTAACCTAATGTCAAGATATATTAAGTTGCTTTGCAGAAAGCTGCTTCCGAAATCCATCACCCGTTCTTCGCGAACTGAGCCTTTCTTCTATCGGCAAAGAGGCAGGGATTTTCTCTCTTCGAGAGCATGGACCTTTCAAATCACTAACAGGCATACATTTTTCAGAGCGGAGCGTAATTACCAGGTCTGAATACTAACAAATATCTGATATAAAGTATATGATACATCCTTAAAACGATGTTTAGGTTTCATGCAGGGATGCTAAATAAACACGGCTATTTGGAGTCGGACTCATCTCAGATACCTTTTGAGCGCATTCAAAAATGACAAAGCATCGTAAATGCCAGACTTTGCAGTGCATTTTAGGTGATATGTAGACGGATAACGCACCCCTAGAAAAAGCTCAACATATCTCCTCAGACTCTACGTGTGCTTTCAAGTTGATGCATTGGACATCGGGTATATTAGAAGAGGCATTTTAGGTTGCAAGAGTGATTGTACTTCGTTCTTAAGAGCATTAGTCAGCTGATAAGAACAACATATGCTCCTAAGTTTAACTTTATTTGTCGAAATGAAAGTCGACGCATCGCTCCAAATTGTATAAGTTGAAGACATCAGGAAGGAGCCCGTGGAGGCTACTCGGCAGCATTTTTTCTTTACGAGCCTCTTCAACGCACTTTTCGAAAAAGGCATGGTACGCGGTTAACAATTTGTTATACTGTTTTTGAATTCCTCTGAAACGATTATTTCCCGCCGGGTTAGCCAAGAGGCAAGAATGAACATTTATTTGAAAGCGTAACGTACACACAGTAAATTTCTGTAACGCTACGAACGTTTCGCATCATGTATTGTAGTGAAGAAGAGGACAACATAGAAATGCGGAGAATTACCAAACCAGCGAAGTATAACAGCAATTTTTATTTTCCACATGCACATTACTATCGAAACTTAACAGAAAGTACTCTTACTCCCTGTAAAATACATATGTGCACGAGTGATGCACAGCCTGGTTACCTGCTCCCTGCTTGCAAATTATCATTTAGTATATTCGATGAATGTCATAAAGAGTTTTTGATCTGACGGACTCACAAGTATTCTAAAACAAAGTAGTCACTGGTTAATGAAGCGTTCTCTAAGAAATGACTGCAATCGCTTCATTTTGTTTTATAGCACAGGAGTAAAACTGCACTGGCTTGCTACTAGCACTACTTAAACAGGCCGCACTTAGTGATCAACCGATTATGACGTCTGTTAAACAGCTCCTCTCTCGAGCTGTGCTTTGCATGTTCTACGTGCGCAACAGCCCAGAACACACAACCACCACATTTTCCTCTCATGTTTTGCTAAATGCCCTAAAATACACGTTGCTCCACCTCAGAGGTAACCCCTCACCAACCTTTGCAAATCTTCCGATGATGACTGTTTAACCTCCACACCATGGCTCATCATCATCATCATCAACCTGACTATACCCACTGCAGGGCGAAGGCCTCCCCAATATTCCTCCACTTAACCCGGTTCTAATGGCTCGACCTGCAACCACATCCAAAGAGATAACCAAATTGCTACTCCACCTAACTGACATTAGGATTAACGGTAAAGCTTTCGTCATTGTTTTCGCGTTCGCAGGAAATGATATGACTGAAAACAAATACGTAGAGATGGCGTGCAAAGCTGGCGTAGGTTTGTCACGAAGATTCGAAAATTAAAAGCGCATATTCACCGAGCCATTTTTGCATTTGCACTAATTTAATAGGCTTTTCGTCAGTGCAAAAAGCATGCGAGTAGAAGAGTCGTGGTGCAGCCACGACGTGATCAAGACCGCCGCAAGCTGAGAAATATCTCTTGCATTCAAGGTCATTTCAAGTACCGTAGCAATTAATGTCATTCGACTCGACTGCCCAACTCACGAAGCTATCTAACGACATTTGTTTTATTTGTTTCAAAATGCGAGAAGAGACTGCATCAACCATTAGCCTTTGCCATCTCTTTGCTCCGCCTACCCAGACCGTTGCCACGTGCCTGCATTAACTTTGTAGCAGTTGGCTCAAATGCACGCAGCTCGTTTATTCCTGCTGTTTTTTGTTTTCTGAAATAGGTCTTGCAATTACGAGAAAGGTGCCTCAACATCATAGTGTGTCACCCTTAGTTTACCACGTTGGAATACAAATTGCATCAGAAAGGATGACTGCACTCCAGAACTAATGCTTTTGCAATAGGCGCGCTCAAATGATTAATTATCGTTTGTGCGAGATGACATAAAACCTGCTCTATATTTACAGCGTGGTTTACATAGTTGGCCATCCCAAAGCAATAGACACCGGCTGGGAGAGAAGAAGTAGTGGAGTGCACTGGAAGCTTCATTCACATGGGCTTTTTAATCGTGTACTGATACCGCAGAGTACAACAGCATGGCCACGTTCGAACCCGCGTCATGCGGCGTAGTGCTAAGGTGCTGAGTAGTGCTAAACCCTAACCCCTGGGGCACCATCCTTATTATTTGTGTTAAATGTTGAATTTTCCGCTTAGAATGTACCGTATCATAATTACGCTGTCGACCAATACGCTAGAAACAAATAGGGAAACATGCGATGTCATGCCCAGTAAGAATTAAATTTAGTCATGTTGTTGACATCCGGAAGCACTTGCGTTTTTTTTTTCGAAATCGCCTCAGCTTGTCCGGTATAACAATATTTAGGTTTAAGCCATTTTATTCTGAACAATGCACGGTGATTTTTCTTATACTGAAATTATCCTACTATGCATTATCCTACTACCAGTGACATGGACTGCTGGTTCCATCGTTTCGAGCATTCCTCCACATTTTGGTCTGCACTGATACGTCGCCCCATCGGGTACGCCTTTACGAAGTACGCAATGGTCGAGTGAGGTCAGCGGGGCTAGCAATACACTTGTTGCCACTTTCACTTACTAAAAGCTCTTACTTTGCTTTTAATATTCCGTGCAGTCACATATGGAAAACCTCTGCATGGGTTGCCCGTCACAAGGACAGAGAAGTCTAACAGCTATGTCACGACTGCGCATGGGCGATATAGTGGCAGAAAAAAAGGAGCGCCCCTTCATGGATCCCTGCCTTGTCGTGGCGGAGGGGCTTGCGAAACTCGATGAAGTCGTGAGCTCTGCTGTGTAGGGACACCCAAGATAGACAGGTCACGGCAGAGAGTTCTGATGAAATGTGATTCACTGGCGAAAGTAATGGCAACCCACTCCTGTATTTCCTGCCAAGAAAACCCTATGGCCAGTCACAATACTATTAATGATATGGCGCCAGAAGATGAGCCCCCAAGGTTGGAAGGCGTCCCACATGTTACTGGGGATGAACAAAGGGCGATTCCTAGTAGCTCCAGGACGAATGAAGCGGCTGGGCTTAAGCCAAAAGGACGCTCAGTTGTGGATGTGTCGGGAAGCGACCAGAAAGTCCGATGTTGCAAGGAGATATATCACATAGCAACATGGGATGTAAGATCTATGACGCAAGGTAAACTGGATGTCGTCAAGCGAGAAATGGACAGATTGAACATTGATATCTTGGGTATCAGCGAGCTCAAGTGGACTGGAATGGGCGAATTTAACTCCGGCGACCATTATGTCTTTTATTGTGGGCACGAATCCAAGAGAAGAGTGGCGTCGCTCTCATAGTAAACAGAAGAATGGGCAAAGGAGTGCTAGGGTACAACCCCAAAAACGGCCGAATGATTTCAATTCGAATCCAAGGTCACCCTTTCAACATAACAGTTATCCAAGTCTATGCACCGACCACTACTGCTGAAGAAGCTGACGTTGAGAGATTTTATGCGGACCTACAATGCCTTTTAGACCGCACCCCATCATCAGACGTCGTTTTTCTCGTAGGAGACTTGAATGCTAAGGTCGGGAGTGAAGAAATATCCGGAATTATAGGCAAGTTCGGTCTTGGCGAGCCAAATGAAGCTGGGCAGAGGCTAGTATAGTTTTGTCAAGAAAACAACCTGACCATAGCGCGTACTCATTTTCAACCGCACAAGAGGCGCCTGTACACATGGACTTCACCGGACGGTCTGTACAGGAATCAGATCGATTATATTCTTTGCTGGCAGAGATGGCGAAGCGCTATACAAGCAGTAAAAACAAGGCCTGGGGCCGATTGTGGCACCGATCATCAGCTTCTTGTTGCCAAAATTAAGCTTCGATTGAGGAAAACGCAGAAAACTAGAAGGCCTTTCAGGTATGATCTGGATCAAATTCGATTAGAATATGCTGTGGAAGGGAGGAATCGATTTCAAGAATTACATCTAGAAGACAGAGAGCCCGAAGAGATGTGGACTGATGTTCGTGACATAATACAAGAAGTTGCTACTAAGGTAGTTCCAAAGCAAAAGAAATGCAAGAAAGCAAACTGGTTATCTGAAGAGGCTTTGCAAATAGCTGAGGAAATGAGGATGGCAAAAGTTATGGGGGAAAGAGAAAGATACAAGGTTATTAATGCGGATTTTCTGAAAATAGCAAGGAGAGATAAGAATGCCTTCCTGAACATACAGTACCAAGCAGTTGAGGACAACAGCCAATTACGGAAGACAAGAGCTCTGTATAAGAAAATCAAAGATATCAAAAGAAGCTTCTGTGCTAAGCTGGGCATAATAAAGGACAAACGAGGCAAGGACCTCACTGAAGCCTCAGAGATAAAGAGATGGCAGGAATACACAGAAGTACTGTACATGAAGGACCCGAATGTGCAAACCCAACATAAGACGGTTGTGATTACTGATCTCGAGCAGGGCATCCTGAAGAGTGAAGTTGAATGGGCATTAGCCAGCCTTGCTAAGAACAAAGCTAGCAGAATTAATGGCATTCAAGCTGAGTTGCTTCGAAACTTCAACCATGACGCTGTTAACATTCTGCATACATTATGTCAGAAGATTTGGACAACCCTGCAGTGGCCACAGGATTGGAGGAGGACAGTTTACATCCCCATTCCAAAGAAAGGCAGTGCCAAAGATTGTTCTAACTGTCGCACGATAGCGCTTATTTCGCATGCTAGCAAGGTGATGTTGATAATCCTCCAAGGTAGGCTGCAACAGTATGTGGATCGGGAGCTTCCGGAAGTGCAAGCTGGGTGTCGCAAGGGCAGAAGAACTAGAGACCAAATTGCCAAGCTTCGCTGGATTATGCAAAAAGCAAGAGTTCCAGAAACCAATCTACTTCTGCTTGATTGATTATGCGAAACCGTTTGACTGCGTAGATCACAGCAGATTGTGGCAAGCTCTTAAAGAGATGGGAGTTCCAATTCACCTCCTCTGTCTCCTCAGGAACCTTTATGAAGGGCAAGAGGCCACAGTCAGAACTGGCCATGGTCTTACTGATTGGTTCCCGATCGAGAAAGGAGCGAGGCAAGGCTGCATACTGTCGCCCTGCTTATTTAACCTATATGCAGAGTGCATCGTGAGGAAGGCCGGTCTGGACGAGTCTTCAGATGGAGTGAAGATTGCTGGAAAACGTGTGAACAACCTTAGATATGCGGATGATACCACTTTAATGGCAGAAAGTGAAGTGGAACTCGAGAGACTTCTGATGCGCGTACAAGAAGAGAGTGAGAAGGTTGGGCTTAAATTGAACATTAAAAAGACAAAGATCGTGGCGTCTTGCCCTATCAAGTCCTGGAGCATCAATGGACAAGAAGTGAAAGCTGTGACAGATTTTCTCTTCTTGGGCTCCAAGATTACCTCGGAAGGAGACTGCAGCCATGAAATTAGGAGACGCCTGCTTCTGGGAAAGAGAGCAATGATTAGCCTTGACCGCCTAGTAAAGAGCAGAGACATTAGTCTGCCAACCAAGATCCGTATACCTCGTGCTATGGTCTTTCCAGTTGTGTTGTATGGATGCGAGAGCTTGACTGTGAAAAAGGTTGACCGCCGAAGAATTGACGTGTTTGAATTGTGGTGCTGGCGAAGACTCTTGAAAGTTCCTTGGACTGCCAGAAGATCAAATCAGTCGATATTGTCGACCATAGACCCTGACTGCTCATTGGAGGGTCAAATTCTAAAGTTAAAGCGCAGCTACTTTGGTCATCTGATGAGAAGAGAGGAGTCGCTGGAGAAATATTTGATGTTGGGAAAGGTTGAGGGTCGCCGGAGAAGGGGTAGGCAGCGAACGCGATGGTTAGATGGCATCCTTGAGGCACTGCAAATGAAGTTATGTGATGTTAGGAAGATAGTGAGAGACCTGAAATAGTGGCGTGACATGGTCCATGGGATCACGAAGAGTCGGATACTACTGAACGACTGAAGGCCTGAACTGAACTGAAATGAAAAAAGGAGCGAGTGCTGTCCCTTCATGTGGTGTCCATTCTCCACTTTACCCAATCGCGGGCTCTGTGATTCATTTGCTGATCCTTTTGTCATTTATCCGATGTCATTACGTTCGCGGTTGGGAGAGGAGGTCATAGAGCGGCCTTGTTAGATTGCCGGTTATAACGGACTACCGCAGCGCTGCTGCTTCTTGATTGCCTTATTTCAGTCATGGTCACCCTTTGCTGTAGCTTCTGTCCTGGTTTTTAATTTCAATTTTAGGGGGATCAAAAGTGTTAAACCACTTCTGTAAGTACTAAGTTCTACAAGGTTTCTCTAGTTGCCTGTATCGCGCATACTGTTTTATGCACTGTGCTTATAATTAATTATAGTAGAGCGCAGCGAAATAAATGTATTGAACAAGCAAACTCGGTGGAATATGCTTGCATTTATATTTGTTACCTGACTTTTTTTATATACAAATTTTATTATTATGCCAAAATAACATCGCACCCGACGTTAGCTAATAGGCTCAATAGGACGCTGAATCTCTTTGTTGGCTGTCAGGTTACGCATTAATAAATAGCATGGGTTTGAGCAGCAAATTTTCAGAATACTGTAATTTATCCAATATGGCTCTTCTTTTATATAAAAACGCATGTGTTTCTTGCTGCTCATGGATAATTTGCGCCTAAATGTATATGTTAGCTCCCTATTCAGGCAGATGAGGTGCAAATTCTTTAGACGCTTTACTAAAAAATGAGGATAATGCTTTATTTTGTTGATGCTGTTAAGCTGCCTTGATTATTGTACTTTTCTTTTTATTATGCCATTGTCTACCCTCACCGCAATTTTTTATGACATTTAGTTTATGGTATTCAATAACATAGACCACTGAAGTCAGTAGACGTTTGCCAAAAACAGCCACAGTGCACAAATGCTCATTTTCCTTGTTATTGACGCCGTCAGCTTCTTTACAGTGACTAATATCAAGCATCGCACTAGTTACCTACAGTAGTGCTTTAGGCTCTTCCTACTTATAAAAGGGCAGAAGCCATGTAATATTATCCTGCTTTTGCTTCAGCCACCAGCCTGACTGACGTGCCTTCTCAGAATTTTATAGGTAAAATTAAAAAGGAGAGCATTGAACGAATAAGATATAAGCTTGTTGATGTTAGGAGATGCTACAGCGAAGCGAGGCGGAGATTATAACGGCAAGATATGCGTTCTTCTTATTCCATGTTGCATGGTTCACCTATTCCATGTTTCGCAAGTATCACAATTTTTACACTGTTGGACAAGGCCGTTCCTGAAAAAAAAAACACATTCGAAAATACAAAGTCATTGCATTCCTTACAGCATATTCATGCTCCGGGTAGTCTCTTATGAGGCAGCCGTCTTTAACAGCTCTGTTGCATTTATTTGCGTGAATTTTTATGCTGCTCAGAGAAACGTGCGTACCGGCATAAAGATATGTGTTGGACGTAGGTAGCCTGTAGCTGGTAAAATGATGCATCGCTAAGGCAATGCATATAGCAGTAACTTAAAAATTCACCCTATCCTCTAAATTCCAAGAAGCTACCTATATTATAAGTGCTATACTGGAAAATTATAAATTCATCTAGGCTCTGACTCCTGGGTCCTTCCTGTCGGAAGTATTGATATATTACAAAAAGGACTGTAACGCATATTCTTACATCGTACGTCATCGAAGTAGTACACTACGCCGGGAATAACGGCCAAGATGCTCCGAATTAGGGCTAGCGCTCTCTAAATACCGAAGGGCACATATCGAAATTAAAAGCGCCCCATGCCAGCCGTGAAAGCAGCCATTACCTTTGATTTGGGGGACAACGGCACCTGTCAATATCCCTTAGACAAGTCCAGCTTGGAAAAGAATTTCTTGCTGCCTACCGAGGCGATAAGGTCGCCCGCAAGGGGTAAGGGCTCGGCGTCATCTGCGATGCCTTCGTTTAGTTTCCGGAAGTCAATGCATAACCGATGCGTCCCTTCAGGCTTGCGTAAGGCGATCACAAGGGTGTTGTAGGGCTACTCTGATTGCTCAGTGATATCTAGTCGGTGTAAGTCGTCCAGTTCTGATGCAAGTGACTTCCTCAAAGCGAACGGTAACTGATATTGCTTTACATTTATCGGCCTCCTGACGCTCTGTAACTTCAGTTAGCATCCGATCAGCGTGGTCTTTTCCACAAGGTCCGAAAATATACCTTCGTACTGTTGCAGCAGTTTCTTGACTTCGTTTCTCTCTACGCAGGTAAGTTTGTCGGAAATGTGTACATCCTTGACAGACTGCGTCAGGGAGGGCTTAAGAAGCTTTCTTTCCTGCGCCTGTGTCTTCTTCTGCCGATATTACTGCACCGACGGCTGCCACGGTGGTTTCGTCTTTTTTTTTTTTTGCTAGTATTTCTTTAGCATGTCAATAAGGAATATTTTTTGTGACATGGCACTAATCCGCTTCATAGTCGACACCGCCCCTGCGGCTGATTACGGGAAAGGCCCACTCCATTGTATGAGCAGCCTATTGTGGTCTGTAGGAAGAAGTATAAGAACCTGCTTTCCCGGTTTGAGTGAGCGTTTGCCGCACTTGATGTCGAAGTAGCGTGTGTAAAACTCTCCTGCGCGCTCTAGGTCTTCGTGGGCAAGTGTACAGGTATTATCCAAGCGTTGAGGTGCCGGCTAGTTGGTAATACATTTTGGAATAACAGCGCGAAGGACGAGGTTGAAGATCAGAAGGATCCAAAAGGTATTATCCAGTCTGTCCCGTAGAGCAAGCACATACACAGTTCGCAAATCGTCAGGGACGGTTGCATCAGGCAAAAGCTCTCGACGTAGAGCCAGAGGTCCACGAATGTTTTGCCCATATAAGAATTCAAATGGGAATTATCCGGGTCTTTGTTCGGGTACTCCCCTGTATGTGAATAAGAGTGGATCCAGGTAGCGATCCCAATCGGTCGGCCTCTCTTGACACATGCGTTTCAGCAGCTGTTTAGACGTGCCGTTAAACCGTCCGACTAGGCTATTAGCGATAGGGTTATAGTTAGAGGTATGCAGCTGTTTTACCTACAACAAACGGCTAACCTCTTTCTTACTTCAGACATAAAATTAGTGCACCTGTCACTGAGTACATCTCTCGGCACTACTACAAGAAAGAACATTTCAACAAGTGCTTTGGCTACTCTTTCAGCCTCTATGCTAGGAAGCACGACTGCATCAGGGTAATGAGTGGCATAGTCCACCATGGTCAGGATGGTCAACAATGTCGATCGCCGCCCTATCAAACCGGGTCTCAATGATGGGAACTCGGACCAAAGGCGCTCGTGGGGTGTGACCCTTCGGAGTGGTACGTTCGCATAGATCGCAAGAGGCAACGAACTGCTCAGCGTCAGCCTGCATTTAGGGCCAGTAGAATTCTATCTGCAGTTTCAATTGAATTTTCGTCGCGCCTTGGTGACCTCCTATCAACCCATCATGTGCCAGCTTGAGAATAGCTGATCTGCACTTTTGGGGCACAACTTGAGTGTACTGCCTACCAGACTCGGTGACGTATTTCCTTTGAAGGACGCCGTTAGCAATGAACAACTCGTGACTACCCTTTCCCTTCTTCGCTTGCGGCGGGCTCATGCGATCGAAGCATGAGCGTAAGGTAGCGTTATTTTCTTGCTCTTGAATGAACTCTTAGCGGCATACAGTAGGGAGACCTTGCAGGCTTTTAGGCTTTTTCAGTGCTTTATCCTTGCTTGTTGGCGCTCTCGTTACTACCAGGCAAGCTTGAGTGGCATCTGAAATGGGTGCGTGGGTCTTGGCGTCAGGCTGTAACTTTTCAACTTTTATTGCAGAGAACCTCGTAGTCTAGCTTTCTTTTGCCTTGTGCCAGGCTGGATCAGTGTCATCTGCTGGTCTAGCACTTTCCACATTTCCCAGCACTAAATAATACAGGGGATTCTCAATGCACTTAGCGCGAAGCCAAGTACGGGGTTTCGGCATCAACCCAAGCTTGAGGGCATTAGGATCGAGCGGTCAAGCAAGTAGACTTGAAACTGCGTATCGGTGATATCTTCTTTCCATATCGCGTCCTTCCTTATCACTACAATGTTGCAGCCAGCGTCTTTCAGGACTCGAACTGCCCGGTCCCCAATTATGCCGGCGACGACAGGTAAGTATTCCCTAGCTGCGCATTCTTTATTGGTGAAACCAGCGTTGATAACGGAGATCTTCCCTCCATCCTTATGTTCTAGCTATCCATTCTCAATGCATTCTGCAGCGGACTCCTGATTTTCTGCTCTCTGTTTTGGGGCCCCCCTTGCCCAGCATCTCGAGCTTCGATGACCTGGCTTGCCGCATTTATGGCATTTATTAGGCAGTCGCGATCCGTCAGTGGCAGCGGCCTTGAAATTTTCGGCTTGTTGTCCAGTGCGGAGACAAATACAACGTTTCACCACAGTTTTTTTTTTCTTCTCGTTTGATGAATGAAGCAGTTTCTTTTCTCTCAGTAGTCTTGGAGATGACTTCTTCGGCCTTATTCCTTTGGGTTCTTCGCTTTCCGAGGTTCGACCAGCCATAGGCCTCCACATACTTTTCTGCCTTTGCTACTGTTTCCGCGATGGATTTGCCCTTCCTTTCTTTCAAAGGCATTTGTAGCGGCATGGCGCAGTTAGACATCAATTTTTTTTTATCAGGTCAAAGAGGTCTGCGTACTTTTTCTTTGTGTCCGACAACTCTATGCATCTGTTAAGGATGTTCTGTAGGCGAGTCATGAAATGTGGACACGTTTCCTCGTTCCCGGGACAAGCAGACCTGAATTTTTTCCTTAACCCTTCCTCTGTCATACGGAAGCAAATCATGGGTGCCTGCCGGAGCTTATTGTAGTCCAAGTGCTCGGACGCCGACATGCGACTAAAAACGCCCAGCGCTTCGCCGCTTAAACACAGACTAAGGGCTGTACCTCAATTGTCGCGAGGCCAACTCTGACTCCCAGCGACGTGCTCGAAACGCATGAGGTAAGCGTCAGTGTCGTCCATATTCTCATTAAAAACCGGCCAAACCTTGTGCGCACTTATGCTTTCGGGCCGAGCAACTTGACTCTCCCCTGTTTCTGACCCTGTCTCTCCGGTGCTATTAGCGTCAGTTGCCGGACTATTCGGTAGGTCTCGTCGGAGCATCAGCAACTCCTTTTCTTTCATCTCCGCCATCCGGAGTTGGGCCTTCTGCTACCCTAGTTCCTTTTTATTCTCCATCCCTGTCTATCGCAAATCCTTTTATTTCATCTCTGGCATCCATAACCCTTTCTCTTTCTCAATCTCAGCCATCGTTTAGACTATTAGTGTGCCTTCTGCAACTCTATTACTGCCTGCTCTTTCCACCGCGAACGTTCCTCATAGCGTTCCTCTCAGCAACGAGCTCGCTCTTAGTCTACCCATTTGAGCAGCTCTTCACCCTTATAGCCAAAATTTCGGGCATACTCAACGAGTTCTAACTCTGCTTCGGCCATGTTAGGTGGGAAGCGTTATGCAGTGATAGGACACACACTAAAAGAACATTGAACCTACTCTCTCTCTCACCGACACTTAGTTGACCAGTCCTGTTCACGGACGTCAATTATCTCACAAAGCCCCGCCTTTACGGTCAAAAGAGGCGCGGGATCCTCTTTATCGTTGCTCGTCATTCCTCAATAAGGTTTGAATCACTGTTAAAAGTTATGCCGGTCAATTCGTGAAGTACAGCCTTTGTCAAAAGCAAAGAGCCCAGGAGCCCAGGGGGTCTGCTTCTGAGACATGTAATAGCGCTCATTTAGTATTAGTGGAGGTCTCTCCCATCGGGCCGGTTGGGGCAAAAAAAAATCTTACCGTCAAGAGATTTGAAACACTGGAAATGCTATACAAGCATCACGATGGGGCTCGGAAGCAGACCCCCTGGGCTCTACACTTTTGACAAAGACTGTACGTGTGTCGGTGCGTGATTGAGGAATAAGTTCATGAGTCATTTTATTTTACGAAAAATTGAATATTGATAGACAGTAGTCCAAATTAAACTGAATAATATTGTTACGTGGAAGATTTACAGTCCCAAAGCTGTCCGCACAACTAACGTTGATGAGGGCACCGTTTTCACAACACTCAGCGTCGTCGTCTTCTCGGAGTCTGTTGCACTTCTTCATCCTCATCACGAACAGCGAATACAGCTAAGTAACACTACCCCCC
>JAJIZL010020822.1:17588-56969 GCA_023969395.1 Amblyomma maculatum | reverse complement strand
GTCCCGGTGCGGTCTATGTTAGCGAAATAGAACGTTGATAATAGGGCCTTAGACGGGACACATGCACTTTTTCGGTGGTCGGAGCTGTGGACGGGGACTTCGGAAACACAGATTCAACTTCGTAGGTGACGTCGGTCACGGGCCGCAAAGCACGATAAGGGCCAGTGTAATTTGGCAAAAGTGGTTCATACAAGCCCACTAGACTGCATGGGAGCCACAGCAAAACGAGAGATCCAGGAGTGTAGTGAACATCACGGGGGCGGCTGTCGTACCGGAACTTTTGGGAGTCTTGGGATGCAGAGAGCCTGGCATGAGCTATCCGGCGGGCATCATGAGCGCGGGTGACGGCATCACTGGTTTAAGTACTGGTGGCGTCTGCCGCGGGTAGATAGGTGTCGAAGGGTAGTAACGGGTGTCGGTCAAATAATAAATAAATGGGGAGTATCCAGCGGTAGAATGGACAGATGAATTGTAGGCGAATGTGACAAAGGGGAGATGAACGTCCCAATCTCGACGGTCGTCAGACACATACATGGCCAGCATGTCTGTGAGGGTACTGTTTAGACGTTCCGTGAGGCCGTTGGTATGGGGGCGATATGCAGTGGTGAATTTGTGGCGGACGGAGCACGAACGGAGAATTTCGTCAACCACTCGCGACAGGAAACAGCGGCCACGGTCAGTTAGTAGTTCACGAGGAGCACCATAATGAAGAATAACGTTTTCTAGAAGAAAATAAGCGACGTCTGTGGCGCAGCTGGTCGGGATGGCTCGGGTAATAACGTACCGAGTAGCGTAATCGGTGGCGACGGCGATCCATTTGTACCCGAGGTGGAAACTGCAAAGGGGCCAAGGAGGTCAACGCCTATACGGGAAAACGGATCAGTTGGTATGGGTACCGGCTGCATATGACCTGAAGGCAAAATTGTGGGCTTCTTCCGACGCTGACACATTTCACATGCGGCAATGTACTGCTGGACAGAGCGGTAGAGCCACGGCCAGTAGAAACACGGGAGCAGGCTGCCGTATGTGCGAGAGACACCCAAGTGGCCAGCCATGGGCGCATCATGGAACTATTCAAGGATGGTGGAACGCAGCTGTTGGGGAACGACGAGCAAAAGTTCTGTGCCATCTGCAGTTCTGGACTGCTGCAGCTGAGGCTCTAGGGGAGCACTTCAGGTGAGGGTCAAAGGAAGTACCTTTGAAAGACAAACAGAACCACCTTTGCAGGCTGCGAGGTTCGAAACTGGGTTTGGGCCCACTGCGGAGGAGGGGCGCGCAGCGGGGTTTACGGAGCTTCTCCCAAACGCACACCCCTGGAAAAGCCGAGCGCCAGGCCGGGGGACGCTTGTACCCATTTTTACCGGTGGGTGTCCGGCGGCGAGTTTCGAACTAACCACCTCCCGCAGCCGTCGGTATAGGGTGTTCTCGTGGAGCACAAATAAGGCGAGAGATGGGTCAGGGCGGTCGGAGGTAAGACGGAGGATAATGGAATGCAGAGAAGGATCTAAGTGCTGTTCCTTGGTAATGTTAGCAAAGGCGGAGACAGACAAGGCACATGCATCATCGTCTGAGTCTGTAGGACTAGGGGAGTCGACGGGATGACGTGACAAATAGTCTGCATCTTGGTGAAGCCTGCCGCCTTGTAGACGACGAAAAGGTGTATTCTTGTAATCGTAGCGCCCAGCGCCCCAAACGGCCAGTAGGATCTTTGAGAGAGGAAAACCAGTACAAGGCATGATGGTCTGTTATCACAGTAAAATGGCTTCCAAACAAATAAGGGCGGAATTTCTTAATAGACAAGCGCCAGGCACTCTCGCTCTGTAATAGATTAGTTTTGTTCGGGTGTTGAGAGGAAGCGGCTGGCATACGCAATCACCCTTGTACGGCCGTGTTGTCGCTGAGCGAGTATAGCTCCTATTCCATGGCCACTTGCGTCGGTACGGAGTTCAGTATTGGCGGAAGGGTTGGAGTGGGCCAAGACTGGTGGAGTAGTTAGAGCAGCAATAAGCTCTGAGAAAGCTGCAACTTGTTCAGGCCCCCGATAAAATGAAACGTCTTTCTTGAGGAGTTGGGTGAGCGGACGAGCAAGGACTGCGAAGTTCGGGACGAATCGCCGGAAATAGGAACATTGGCCAATAAAGCTTCGGACATCGCTGGATGAACGCGGAGTAGGAAAATATCTGACGGCACATACCTTGTCAGGGTCAGGCTGAACGCCGGAAGCATTAACCAAGTGACCAAGCACTTTGATTTCCCGATGGCCGAAACTGCATTTATTTGAGTTGAGTTGAAGGCCGGTGCGGCGGAATAGCTCGAGAATTGTAGAAAGGCAAGAGGTGGCTGTGAAAAGTGGACGATAAAACAATGACGTCGTCTAAGTAACAAAGACAGGTCGTCCACTTGAAGCCGCGCAGCAATGAGTCCATCATCCGTTCGAAAGTTGCAGGGGCGTTACATAGGCCAAAAGGCATGACTTTGAATTGATAAAAGCCGTCAGGGGTGATGAACGCTGTTTTTTCACGGTCTCTCTCGTCGACAGAAATCTGCCAGTAGCCGGAACGAAGGTCGATGGATGAAAAGTAGCTGGCTCCGTGTAAACTATCATGCGCGTCGTCGATGTGCGGAAGAGGATATACATCTTTTTTGGTTATCTTATTCAAGGGATGGTAGTCAACGCAGAATCTCCAACTGTTATTCTTCTTGACCAACACGACAGGGGATGCCCAGGGGCTACTTGAAGGCTCGATTATGTCGTTCGCTACCATCTTTTCGACCTCCGTTTGAATGACGCGTCGCTCGGCAAACGAAACACGATAGGGCCGCCTGTGAATAGGACTGGCGTCACCGGTGTCAATGCGGTGGGTGACAACTGTCGTTTGACCCAATGGGCGGGTACCGCAGTTGAAAAGGTCACTGTAGGTAAACAAAAGCTTGTGTAACTCAGCGGCGTATTCAGGTTTCAGATCAGCTGCAATCATGCTGTTAAGTGGATCAGAGCGCGATGTGGACGACGAGGGGTTGTTGGCAGGGACGGCAGTTGCATGATCTATAAACAGAGCTGAAATGGCACAATCGGTAATCGGGGACAGCGCAGCTAATGAAATTCCCTCGGGCTGAACTTGAGTTGAAAAGCTGAAGTTAAGGACAGGGAGAGTGGTGCGGTTCTGGGAGATGTGCGCAATTAGATGAGGAAGGGTGACGTGCCGCTGCAGCATGACATCAGTAATGGGACAAGCAAGATAATCGCCATCTGTGACGGATGGAAATGGCGACATAGGGATGTAAACGGCAGTTTCAGGAGGAAGGCTTCTAAACTGTGCTGATCGAAGTCGGGGTGAGCAGGAGGGGTCTTCAGAGCAGACCGGGAGGTCCAAGCGAAGTAGGCCGCTAGAGCAGTCACTAAGGGCAGAGAGGGCTGTTAAGAAGTCAATGCCAAGGATAACGTCGTGGGGGCATTCATGTAGGACGGTGAACAACACTGGTGCATGACGGTCAGCAATTGTAACTCGCACCGTACACATGCTAACCACGGCAGCAGGGCTGCCATTGGCGACGCGAACTGTGGACGAGACGGCTGGCGTAAGGGCTTTCTTGAGGCGACGGCGAAATGAGGAGCTGAGAACGGACAGTTGGGCGCCTGTATCAATTAGAGCTGAAACGGGAACTCCATCCACAAGGACGTCGATACGGTTATTTTGTAGGGCAGGGATCAACAGAGATTTTTCGGTCCGGGTCACAAATGCAGCGTCACCTCCGGGAGCTGCATTGGCTAGTTTTCCGGTACGTGGTCAGAATAGGACGGTGGCGAACTGCGGCGAGGAAGAGGAGAACGCGAACATCGTGCTTGAGGGGATGGTGTACAGTTGGCAGCACAGACAGTGGAACCGGGGTCAGCACGGGTCTGGTCGGGGCGAAGTGGGGATTAGCGAGGGGCATAGTCTCCGCGGCGGTCGACGTAGGTGTACTGACGAGATGGCGTGCACCAACGACTATGGCAGTGGCGGGAAATGTAGCCAACGCGAGAACAAGTAAAACAGATGGGGCAATTGTCGTGGGCACGCCATTCACTTGGGTTGCGGTAACGATATCGGGGCGAGAAACCGGCGTTGGTTGAGGCGGCAGCAATTACTGGAGGGGCAGATCCTGAATCCGTGGTGTCGGTGCTGCTGGTAGAAGGGAGGCCCATATTCGCAACCTCTTGGCGAACAACAGCCTTAATAAGTGATATAGTAGCCAGGGTGTTGTCGGGTGTATGCGACAGCGAGGCCACGGGAGTCGTTGCCTTAAGCTCTTGGCGGACAATGCGTGTCAAAGTGCTGTCGTTAGCACGCGGTCGAGGAGTAGGGATGTCGATACAGGAGGAGCTAGCGTCTGTGTCGGCAGCCGGTCGAAACGATGAGATATGCGCCTCTTTTTCGCCTGCTCGAAACGTTGGCACACCTGCAGCACAGAGTTCACGGTGGAGCAATCCCTACACAACAGGAGATTGAAGGCATCGTCGGCAATGCCTTTTACTATATGGCCGACTTTATCCTCTTAAGGCATGCCTTGGTCGACTTTGCGGCATAGAGACATGACGTCTTGGATGTAAGTGAGGTAAGACTCCGTAGACGTTTGGGCGCGAGAGGCGAGCGCTTTTTTGGCGGCAATGTGGCGGCCAATAGGCTTTCCGAATAGGTCGTGGAGCTTCTGTTTGCAAATATCCCAAGATGTTAGCTCGCCTTCGTGGGTTTCAAACCACACCCGCGCGGTCCCAGCCAAGTAAAATATTACATTCGCGAGCATGAGTGTGGCATCCCACCTGTTGTGCTTGCTCACGCGCTCGTATAGGGCTAGCCAGTCGTCTACGTCGACGTCGTCGGTCCCGCAGAAGGTTTCGGGGTCACGAGGGTGGGCCATTAAAACAGTAGGTGCGGCGGCTGTAGAGGTAGAGGCGTCTGTAGTCGTTGTGGTGGTTCCGATGTGGTGGCCGCTGCGGAGATTCAGCTTGTGACAGATGATCGAATAGATTCACCTCCACCAAAAAATGTTACGTGGAAGATTTACAGTCCCAAAGCTGTCCTCACAACTAACGTTGATGAGGGTACCGATTTCACAACACTCAGCGTCGTCGTCTTCTCGGAGTCTGTTGCACTTTTACATCCCAATCACGGACAGCGAATACAGCTAAGAAACAATATAACAATAAAAAAATAAACACCACGACACGATAGTGATGAAAGACGACTGGATAATGACAAGAGGAAAACCCGACAATGAACAATGCACAGTAATAAAATAAGACTGTATAAATAAAAAAGCAAGTATTCCAGGAATAATATGTGTGAGCAAGAGTTACAAAGAAAAAACAGCATAAAAATAAGAAGTCAGGAGGAAGATGAGGAGGAAACGCAGGGAGGTTAACCGGTAAAGGAACCGGTTTGCTACCCTGCACTGGGGGAGAGGGGTAGAAGGGTATAAAGGTTGTTAGTGAGAGACAGATGGGTGATGACACTACAGTTACATCACAGACATGCCACATCACACATCACGTAACATAAAAAACCATAGCCTTTCGATCAGTCCTGTGCTTTTCATAAAGCGGAGCAATGTCTGGGAGGCCTTCATCGCAGACGATCGCCGTGGCCAGGGACCTAGAATCTTATTTCAGTTAGTAGGCGTCTATCTAGACGCTCCAGCGCACGGCATAGGCACTGTATTTCCTCGCTGCATATGGGGCACTCACAAAGAATGTGGCCTATAGTCTCTTCGCACAGTCAGTTTGTGCACGCAGGGCTATATGCCATACCTATCACAAAAGAATAAGAGTTTGCAAATGCTACACCAACCCACAGGCGGCACAGCAAAGTTTCTTCACAACGGGGTAGGCCAGGTGGAAGCCAGAACTTCAGGTCAGGGTCCAGGGATTTTAAGCGGCAGTTCGCAAACTGGTCAGAATTCCACAAGGATAGGGTGTGTTCCCGCGCAAGTGCGCTAAGCCTGGCCGCTGCGTCTGCTCTGGAAAATGGAATCAACAGACAATCGCCGCCTTGGTGGGCTGTTCGTGCGACCTCGTCCGCCCTGAGTATGCCCGCTATGCCGCTGTGTCCTGAAAGCCATTGGTAGGTGATGTCATGTCCTCCATTTATGGCATAGTAATGAAGTTGTCGTTTTTCCGCGGCGAGTTGCTTATGGGCTCCACGGCGAAGAGCCGCTTTTAAGGCTTGCAGAGCTGCTCTTGAATCTGTGAAAATAGACCATAATAAGAAGTCAGATCAAGGTTAAACGAAGGCGAGAACAATATTTAGTCAACTGACAGTCTGCGGGAAAAAGGTGTTCGCACGGCTTTCTTGTTAGATGAGGCGTCGAAGTCGATGAGTTGATCGGTAGCGGCTGCCGTACAAGAGGAGAAACAAGGAATTGATCGCGGGCATGATGAAACACGAGACGCTTTTTCAGAGCAGCCATGAGAAAGGCCCGGAAGACTAAAACTTTCCAGAGCGCATTCCCACGGGCGTCCTGCGGTTCTGCCTTTTAAGGCGAGGACCTTTAATAGCTCATACTGTCGTCGACAAAAGCTGTCCGCGCGAGCGGCACACCTGATTGGTCGACAGAGAAGTGATGTCACCAGCTGCCCAATTCGAAGCGACCAACCAGTAGTATAATCTTGTCTAGTGTTCCTACCACCTGCAATCCCATACTGCAATTCCGGTCGCTGTCCCGGGTTTCATGTGGAAGCCTGCTCGGAGGAGTGAAGAGATCCCGTAGGTTCCTCTCTATATGCGAGACCGAAGATCCCGATACTTCCACTCTATAGGTAAGGCAGCTTGTGACAGAGGCCAAGATGAGAAGCTGTAGGGACGTCATTCATATGTTCGAGAACGGCGGAGCGTAGGTATTGGGTAACGACCAGCAAGCACATAGCCTCATCAGGTCGCATGTTGCGGCGGTACAGCGTGTTCCCATGCAGGAAGAATAGAGTGAGGAAATAGTTATGGCTATCTATGCTGAGGCAGTCGATGAAAGAAATGTTGGGTCCTAGCGCTGTTCGTCGGCGATATTGGAGAAGTCGGATATAGATATCACACATGGGTCCGACTCATGGTCTATAGGGGAAGGAGGATCGATGGCATAATATGACATGCAGTCTACGTCCTTGTGGAGCTCACCGTGTTTGTTTATAACAAAAAAGTATACTCCTGCAAGCATAGTACCCAGCGGCCGAGGCGGCCAGCAGGACACTTGAGGAAAGACAACCAACAGAAGAGTGGTGGTTGGTAATACCGGTGGAAGGGTAGGCAAACCGATTTGGCTCAGAATTTTCCAATGGCTGAAATGAGAGCCAGGCAGTCTCTTTCGTAATAGAATAGTTGTGCTGCGCTGAATAGAGGAGACGACTGGCCTACGCAATCAGGCAGTGTTGGCCATATTGTTGCTGCAAAAGAATGACACCCACCTAGTGGCCACTGGCGTCGGTACGAAGCCGCCTCTAGTCCCCAATAAAAAGAAATGCCTTTCTTCAGCAGATAAGTGAGTGGGAGAGCAACGGCTGCTATGTTCGGGACGAACCAGCCAAAGTAAGAGCACAGTCGTATAAAACTGCGTACAACACGGGGTGGACGGGAAGAAGGAAAAACACTGACAATGCGAACGTTGTCGGGATCAGGTTGCACAGCGGTGGCATTTACCAAGTGGACTAGCACTTTATGTTTGCGGCGAACAAAACTGCACTTCTTTGAGTTGAATTGAAGTCCGACACGGCGAAAAAGTGCGAAGTTGAACAAAAAACGACAAAGGCAGCTTTCAAATGATGGCGAAAAAACAATCACGTCACCCAAGTAACATAGACCAGTCATCCACTTGAAGCCGTGAAGTGAGGAGTCCACCATCCATTCGAACCTGGCAGGGGCGTTATAGAGTCCAAAATGCATGAGTGTAAACAGCTAAAGTCCATAGGATGTGAATAAGGTTGCCTTTCGCGGTCTTGTTAATCAGCGGAAATTTGCCAGCAGCCACGCAGTGTGCTGCTGGGCGAGTCGGTGACTGAGCATATTTGAAGAAAATAGGGCAGAAGACGAGACAAGGAAGCTAGTAGACAACACGAGCGCAACTAACTACTGAATGTATTCAAGGCATGAGCGTATGAATACAGTGAGCGGCAGATGCTTAGAAAGGAAAAGACAAAGAAGGGTCACAACGCCAACACGAAAAAGTGCGGTGCTCATCAAATAACAGTTAATGTACGTAGGCAAGCTTTTAATGCAACAACGAAATAGAAGGTATGCTTGCGCATGAAGCCCCTTTGCGGGCGATGACAAGAGCTTCAAAGATATCCCTGGTATGCTTGTCAAAGTAGCATTTTAGAATGACACACTGCTTAAAAAGCGGAACGTAATTCTCACAAGACTTACATTGCAGCGCCAAGTTACTTTTGGGTAAAATTTCAGCGAGGGAAGAGGCATGTTCTCTGAGGCGATCATTGATGCATCGCCCCTTCTGACCTATATATGAGGCCCCACAAGAAAAAGGCACCTCGTAAACAACGTGGGTGCGGCCGGCAACAAAACGCTTATTGTGCCTAGCTGTTGCTACGTTCACTCATTCGAGGACCTGAAACGTTACCCTTCTTTCACATACGCTAAAGTTTGTATGGGGCACACAACAAAACATGTATGCCTATCCTGCGCGCAACACGCTTAGGTTTATGAGACACTTTATGCACGTACGGAACAACCACAATGTTTTTCCGGTTCATCGGCGTCTGTTGTTTGTGGCCCGCAGAGACCCGGCACTTCTTTAATAAACTCTCAGCAACACTGTAGAAAACAGGCTCCGGAAAGCTAGCTAACTTCAACCGTCCTATCTGAGCGTGGAAACTGCTCTGCACCAGGTGTTTACACGACCTGGTGACGGAATTTTGGAGGGCTTCTGTAACAACTTGTCGTTTGAGGTCCTTGGAATTGGCGGACGTGTATGGCTGGAGTAGCCGCTACGAAGGTCGATTAAGGAAAGGTAGCGGGCTTCATGTAAACAATCCAAGGCATCGTCGATTCGCGGAAGCGGGTAGAACTCCTTCTTTGTGAGCTTGCTCATATGTTGATAGTCGACACAAATGCGCCATTGTCTTTTTTATTGAGCATGACAGGAGATACCTATGGGCTGTTTGAAAGTTCGATATTATCGTTGGCCAGCATCTTGTTGACATCGCAGGATGTCAATGAGGTGAGTCACAAATTTTTTTTTGACCCTGAGAACCGAGGGGAAAGTCAACAATGTATGTGAAGGACAACAAAAGGCTGTGCAGGTCTTCAGCGATCTCTGGGTTAAGGTCGGAGGCAATTATCGTCGAAATAGGGTCGTTAATGGTGGTGGGTAAGGCGCGGGTGCTTGAAGAACGCGTGAAAAAGGGCCAGGCGGGAGAACAGAGAGTCTGTGAGAGAGGAAAAGTAGCAAGGGATATTCCTTTGGGGATAACTCGGGGCGACAGGTTGAAGTTTATGATAAGAAGGTAAGTGCTTTTCTGGGTAACGCGTACGATGAGGTGCGGAAGAACAACATTGCGATGGAGAAATACCTCTGTGATAGAGCAAGCAGCATAGTCAACGTCAGCACAGGTGGGAAAGGTGATCGAGGTAGGTAAACAGTGGAGTTGGGGACAGGTAAGCGAACTCAGTGGACCGAAGGCAGGGTATAGAGTGAGGATGTTCTGGGCACCCAGGTGGTTCGAAATGGAGAAGGCCGCTGGAGCAGTCGATAAAGGCAGAGTGGACCATGAAAGAGTCAAGATCGAGGATCACATTGCAAAGTCTTTAGTTGAGGATGGTGAACAAAACAGGGATTGGATAACTGGCAAGGGAGACTCGGGCACTGCACAGGCCAGTGATGGCAGCAGTACTGCCATCGATAACCCGAACGATGGGTTTTTGAGGCGGCGGCAAAGAGATGAGCTCGTGACCGGGACTTGGGCGCTAGTGTCAATGAGGGCATAGACAGGAACACCATCCACAAAGAGGTAGGGGAGATTACAGAGCGAAGCTATGGGCAGTGGAGGATTGCCAGGTCGGAGTACCAACGCAGCACCACCTCCGACAGCTGCATTAGCAAGTTTCCTCTGAAGCTGTCGGCAGAGGACAGTGAAGAACTGCGGAGAGGAACAGGCGAACGGGAAAGGCGGGCAGGCGGGGAGGGAGAACGAATGGACGCAGGTGGAGGAGGAGCGGTCTCAGGGCGGAACTCCTCATAACGAGGCGAGAAACGGCGTGAGCCATAGTCGGAGTAGCGGTCAAAGTGAGATTTCGAAGTTGTGAGGACGAGCGGCTGTAGCAGAGGCGAGAGAAGTGGCTAACACCCGAGCACGTGAAAGAGATCAGTCGATTGTCAGGGACAGGCCACTTATCAGGATTGCAGTATCGGTAACGTGGCGTGTAGATGTTGCGGAGCGTAGCGGAAGCACCATGGGAGGGACATGGCTCGAACACTTGTTTCACGGTGTGGCTACAGGGGACGCCCAAGTTGGCAGCCTCCTCAAGGACGACGACTTAAATGAGAGAGATGGTCGCTAGGCCGCTGTTCGAGAAGGGAGGCTTGAATTCAGCAGAATCGAGTGCTTTCAGTTCACAACGTACGAGGCGCGTCACGTTTTCTGGATTAGAAGGCTGCCGTAGGGTAGGCAGATCCTCGCACCTGGAGCTAGAGGCAGTGCTGGGAAGCCGTTCGAAGCGGCGCGCAATGCGTCGGTGTTTAGCGTGCTCTAAGCTTCGACAAACTTGTAGAACCAAGTCAACCGCAGATACTTCCCGACAGAGTAAAAAAATAAAGACATCGTCAGCTATGCCTTCGAGAATTTGCCTACCTTATCAGCTTCGGTCATGTATTTATCAACCTTACGGCACAGGGCCAAAATATCTTGAACATAGGTGATATAAGGCGAGATGTCTTGGCGAGAGTGGCTAGGTCTCTCTTGGCAGCGAGCTGAAGGCCAACAAGTTTTCCGAACAGATTACGGAGGCTATTTTTGCAAACAGCCCAGAGAAAATATGTGCTTCGTGTGTTTCGAACCACACGCGTGTGATGCCACTGAGGTAGGAAATGACAATCGTTGTCTGTGAGCACAACACTTAATCGGTCACGCATGCCCCGGTAATCGTATTATTTGGCCGCCTCTACCCCCCGAACATGTTATTTGGCTTTTTGGCATGGCAACGTGCGAGTGGAAACATAGATTGTCAAGGAGTTCAGTTATGCCCTTGCCAACGCTGTTGCTCTCGTCGATGTTATGGCGTTGAGGGCGTATCAGATGAACATAAGTGGGCGATCACGTTGGCCGACCGAAAGGAAACAAGAAGCTGACTGATTTCAGAAAAGTGCATGCAGTGAGGAAGCTGCATTATGTATACCAGAGACAAGCATGCGAGGCTGCAGCTGCATGGTATATTAGGTGGCGTGGCTGATGACATCTTGACCACGCTTGCTGCTTTTGGGAATGTGGTCGATGTGACCCGCGAGAGGTGGTGAGTACATGGCGTACAGCAAAAGGGGTCCACCACGAGGAATATGTTTCTCACGTTGAAGCCCCGTATAAAGGCGGATGACTAGCCTGACAACTGTCAGTCCCCGCGAAGTGATTTCCTTTTGAGTTAAGCAGTGTCTAATTGATGGGCCACAGAGCAAAGCCGTCGCGTGTGTAAAGCTCTCTACTATTACAAATGCATATTCTACTGAGATGTGAAATCCCATTATGTGTTCACGTACGATTTGGCCGAATGCTTAGATCAAGGTTTAAGCGGCAGAGCTTCCTGAAAGTAGTCGAGGCCTAGGAAGCAGCAAAGAAAGCCTGATTATCGTGGACGCAAAGTGGTCAACAGACTTATTGATGATCTTCAGCATAAACGTCATCGCAGCCAGAAATTTCGGCAGCGATCCTACAACAACAGACGTACGTGCAAAAGGGGAAGCTACGTGAAGTTGGGAGGCAAACGACACGGAAGCTGAGCACCAGTAAGTCGCATCCACAAACCAGCAAAGCTATCCGCCAAACATCACAGCCTAAGTCAAGCGACCGCACAAACACTTTGACCTTATCCACACTCGACGAGCTGCAATCCAAAAATAGCTCAAGACCGGTGGTCCACACTAAATCCGCGATCTAACCGTTATATAGAGGATCGTGCATGAGGTAAAAAACCCAGCTGCCCCCCGGATCTTGCGCTCGCACCGGTCGGCCATGGTTCCGGCGAGGGTGTCTATTCGCGCGCTAGATGAGACACGCAACTACCATTCTCTCGGTCTCATCCCGATTGAGAAGAATGGCACCTGAACAAGTTTCCCTGTAACTATTCAATTGTCAGACGTCTGGCAGGAAAAAAGGAAGCACAGCCAGGTTCATTGGCTTCTAACTGACTTTCATAGTAACTTGTTTTGCGAGAAACGAGGGTTGATGGAGAGAGAAAGAGAAGCCGGGAGCATAGTAAGAGGATTGTTGGCTTTATTTTAACCACTGATAGCCACGTGCTATGGATTTCGGCTTGGTGCATATTGTTTGTCAAAACGATTTGTAGGCTCATTGTGCAGGATCCGAAACGGTTCTCTACTATCGATCATATCCATACCATCAATCAGGTGATAGAAAAATGCTCGGAATATAACCAGCCCTTATACATAGCATTCATTGATTACGAAAAAGCATTTGACTCAGTTGAAACCTCGGCGGTGATGCAGGCATTACGAAATCAGGGGGTAGATGAGCCGTACGTGAAAGTGCTGGAAGATATATATAGTGGCTGCACAGCAACCATAGTTCTGCATAAAGAAAGTAACAAAATTCCCATAAAGAAAGGTGTTAGGCAAGGAGACACTATCTCCCCAGTACTATTCACAGCTTGTTTAGAGGAAGTATTCAGAGACTTGGAATGGGAGCAGTTAGGGATAAGGGTAGATGGAGAATACCTCAGTAATCTGCGATTTGCTGATGGCATTGCCTTGCTAAGCAACTCGGGGGATGAACTGCAAATAATGATTGATGACCTAGACAGAAAAAGTAGAAAGGTAGGCTTGAAAATCAATACGCAGAAGACTAAGGTAATGTTCAACAGCCTCGGGAAGGAACAGCAGTTTACATTAGGTAGCGAAATACTGGAAGTAGTAGGCGAATATGTCTACTTAGGACAGGTAGTAACGGCAGATCCGGACCATGAAAAGGAAATAACAAGAAGAATAAGATTGGGATGGAGCGCTTTTGGCAGGCACTCGCAGATTATGACTAGCAGCTTACCGGTATCGCTCAAGAGGAAAGTATACAACAGTTGCATCTTGCCTGTACTCACCTATGGGGCTGAAACGTGGAGGCTAACCAGGAGAGTTCTACTTAAGTTGAGGACAACCCAGAGGGCTATGGAACGAAAAATGGTAGGGGTAACATTAGGAGATAGAAAGCGTGCAGAGTGGGTCAGAGAAATAACACAAGTTACCGACATTCTAGTGGAAATTAAGAAGAAGAAATGGACATGGGCAGGACATGTAGTGCGTAGAGAGGATAACCGATGGTCGCTGAGGGTAACAAACTGGATTCTAAGGGAAGAAAAGCGTAGCAGGGGGCGGCAGAAAGTTAGGTGGGCGGATGAGATTAAGAAGTTCTCAGGGGTTAAGTGGATGCAGCTAGCACAGAACCGGGTTAAGTGGAGAAATATGGGAGAGGCCTTCGCCCTGCAGTGGGTATAATCAGGCTGATGATGATGATGATGATGATGATGATGATGATGATGATGTGCAGGATCATTAGCCTTGTTTGACGGGACAGCGTGTTTTAGCCGCTTTTGCGTACAGCGGTATTGAGGGAGCATTAGTTGTGCTTGCGGCCATACCTTCGTCTAGAAATGAGCCGCTGTTTTCGAGCACAATTTGTAGCATTTTAGTAAAGAAGGAGAAGTATTTATGCCGGTTCATTTTAATTGTACACTTAATGCTCGGCACAGTGCCTGTGCATGCGGCTTCAGATAGAACTCTACTGAGATGTTCCACAAACTAACAGACTGGTGGAATGTGGGCGGTGTCAAAAAATGCCATGGCTGGGCTGTGCGTGGACACTAAAGCACGAGGACTTCTAAGGTTCGAGATACGGCCGCCTACACCGATTTGCAGCGCGGCTGGATTTCATGCCTATTTGCAATCGCCACCAGGCTCGGCGTATGGTATTTAAAGATCCCTGCTTAGTCAAATGCTTTATCAGCTCTACATCAAGAACCAATTCATTTCCTATTGAGTAATGGAAACTGAATAAGAAATTTCCCAGTGATAATGCCTTTATACGTATGATAGCAAATAAAATCAGTATTCTGGAGTCACGAATATCACAACAAAAAATATGGAATCCGTGAAAATGTGCTAGGTAAAACTATAAACTATAAAGCAATCGATTGTCAATTTTACTGCACTAGGAGTCGAAAATCACAAAATCACAGTTGAGGGCTTTGTTAAAAAGCCACATGAGTGTGAGTGCAAGAGACCAAGTATATCTCAGACAATATTAGCAAAATGAAACCGCGACATTCAATGGCCGAAAAATCCCGGTATGAGGAGCGCTAGTGGTTGCAAGGGAGAAAAACTGAGCCATTAGCGAGATGCCGTCGAAAAGGGCATTGAAAATTGAAAAGTTAATGAAGAGAAAAGCCACTTTGACAAGTTTGAAGGGGAGCCATTCGATCGGCAGGAACGTTTCGTATAATACAATACTTTTCGAGTATTATCCAGATCTTTTTATCAAACTATGAGCCGACAGGAGGGCATTGAAACCAAAATTGCGGGAAGCTATGCATAGAATAGATGATGACAGTTTGAAAAAACAAAGAGGCAAATGAATAAAGCTAAGGTTCGAAAAGAGATTCTACGTCTAAAAATGGGAAAGCCGCCGGGATGGTATGGTTTACATTTCGGTATATATAAATGTGCATAGATGAAATCCTGCCTATATTAATTGCGCGAATGACGAAGCTTATGAAATCAAAATTTTGCCACGTTCTTACGAGTCACCTAATACTTTAGAATTTCCTGTACAAATATAGAAAAAAAAGCTGCTACGTTCAAGATTGCAGGTCAGCTTATCTGCCCAATCACGAATTTAAAAATAATGATGGAAGCTTTTGCTAGAAGTCTAGGACAGTAATGTAGGAAATTATGGGCCCCCTGAAAATGTGTCCTATAGTATGGTCAATCGCGACTAGTAAACAAACGGCAAGATTGGTGATCGCGTGTTATGATACAATTAATAAGTATGTGACCAACCTCCAATTCGATATCGGAAATGGGTTTCACTGTGTTGGATCACAAACCTATGTTTACTATTTTAAACCTGGCGAATATACTGTGGCCGTAAAAGTTTGCGTGATCTTCATTGCGTCCATGAGCGAAGAAAAATGCATTCTTGAGCCATCTGCCGCTAGAGACCATTGTGTCGATGCTCGCAGAAATAACGCGGAACGCACGCATCTGGCAATCTCATTTCGTTTTCCGCTATAAGGCATATCTTGTCGCTCGGTTGTTGTTGTTGCGACTGTAGGAAGAAGGAAAAGAAAATGCACGGGCCTGCTACTGGCTCTGTAGCGGAGCTACCTCCGATGCCTCGTGCGAACAGCAAGGAAAATAAAGAAGAAAAAAGGGAAAAGAGGAGAGATAAAGACGCGCTGCAACAGCCGTCGTCCAAAACCGAAGCGGTGGCATTTGAAATGTCGGCCTACAGCAAATAACAAATCCGGTGGCAGGCAAGCCCCCTCCGCAATTAAGCGGCGGTGACCTACAGTCCCAGCCCCGTAGTGCTAGGAGTCACCGGTTTATTGCGATGCTCTTTGAATACTCGCGGCAACGGCTGCTTATGGCCCGTGAACAACGCCGCGCGTCGGCGTTTAATTTTTTTTTTTGCCCGTGGGATGCATGACAGAGCGTGTAGGAGGCGTGATTCCATTCCCTCAACGGTATGAATGGATGGAATATACCTTTGGAATGGGGTGGTAGTTGTAGCTATCACGCTCATTTCTCTCCGTATATCTTAATTATTGTTTTGGTTAACTATACCATCATTCTATTTACTGAATTTGTTTCTACATTATTAACATTATCCCACTTTTCTGATTTTAAGCCACCAATCTAGCAGTCGTTGTCTGCTAGCTTCTACCGCCGGTTTATTCACCCGGCCACTGGTATCTCTAAACCCCAGAGCTTCAGGAAGAGTGACTGCGCCTGTATTGACTTGAGTTATCAAAGAAAGCTTCCCTCCTGATCTGCCTTTACCAATTTCGGTATAATTCCACACTCTGATTCTTTTCCATCGAATTTATCCAATATTTACTTTCTGTGTTTTTCACCTGTTGCTTAGCGCTCTTTATTTCTTAGTGCTTGTGACCAGCATACTTACTGGTTAGTTTCCTAGTTCTTTTCCTCCATTGTGAGCCAACGCTGTATAGGTATAGGTATTTCAATACTTTAGCTGCCTAGCTGTTACTGTTCAATTTGCTCAAGCGTTTAGGCGCTCCTCATATATTATTTTACTCGGAGCTTCCCGTACTCCGAAAGATGCCCAGCCCATATATCCCTGTACGGCCACATTTTTGGTTTTGCCGTGGGCCCCTAGTGCTAGTCGTCCGACGGCTCTCTGATTTATTTCTAATGTCGACTGCACCTCTGATTTTAGGCACAAAACCGAATTTCCGAAAGAAAGCCCGGGTTCCATAATTCCTTTCCAAATACCCCTCAAAACCTCATACCTGTTGTATCCTCACAATGCCCTATAGTCCATTATCCCAGCATTTCTTCGCCCCTTGGCCTTAAGTGATTGCTCAAACTTTCAAATGTAGGCGAAGCCTTCGTTTACCCACACCTCGACATATTTATATTCTGCTACTCTGGGTATTCCATGGCCTTGTATTTTAAGACCCTGATCAGTTGAGCAGTTAAAGAATCATCAGACCTGACATAACTGCGCTAAAACTGAAGCCTAGAGCGTCCCCTGCGTCTGCGCAATGCTTAACTAGACTTTGCAATTCTTCCAGACCTTCAGCTGGCAGCACAATATCGTCTGCACACATCAAACTGGGCAGGCGCCTCTCTACCTCCTTTCCACCTAATCTATATGACAGGTTAAAACCTGGGTTATTTTGTTGTATCTTCCTTTACAGGTTTATCATATAAAGCATGAACAGCACCGGTGATAGAGGACAGCCTTGTCTTAATCCTTTGCATACCCTGACAGCGTCCGTACTTCTTATCCCTTACCATGTAATTTCTACTATGTTATGTAGAACAGCGCAATGGATTACCAACATGCCCAAGCTTCTGTTTTAACTACTATGTTATCCCGGTATATTTCCTGTAGGAACTGTGTTATCTCATAACCGATATCTTCTTCTTTTATTATGTTCCACAGGAGTTCCCTGTTTACGTTGTCGTACGCCCCTCTATGTCCAGGATGGCTGAATACAAAGGTCTCTTTTCCACTCTAGATATTTCGATGCATTGGGTAAGCACGAACAGGCTTTCATTTAAGCGCCTACCATTTCTAAAGCCGTTCTGAAGTTCTCAGAGTATCTTGATACTTTATACCCATGCTTGAACATTTAATTTCACCGCCTCCATGACCAACCTGTACATAACAGATGTTATGGTAATCGACCTTTAGGATTTTATTTGCATCCTTTCTCCTTTCTCTTTATAAATCAAATTCAGTTTACTCTACCGCCAGTTTTCCAGAATTGGCTTATTCGTTATGACTGTTTCGAAAGCTTTTAACAACGCATCCTTACTTTTTAGACAAAGCGAATTATTCAGCGTGATCAGAATTCCATCTATTCCAGTACATGTGTTTTTAGGAATATTTTTTTCTGCCTTTTTCCAGTTTAGATTGGTCAGTTCTAAGCTGATTTGTATTCTGCTATCTTGTGTTGCTTCCTGATTTGCGGAGATTACCCTATTGTCACTCTTAAATGACTCGGCTATAACTGATGTAATGTAGTTCACTGCGTTGTCTCCCTTTGAACAATTTTCCTCTTTATCTTGAATCCGGTCCTGCTTTCTTTGATTCTCTTTACCTATCCAGCTTATATGGCTCCAGAATTTTATTGGTCCGCCTCTAGAGGCATTGTGTATGTCAGCCATCCAGCGATCGGTGGACTGTCTTATCTTACTTTGGACGAGGGCCTGCACTTGAAGTTTCTTTTGTCAATATGATTCCAATTTTTGGTCGATTTCCTCCTGAGATACCTGTGCTTTCTTTGCCTCTCGGTGTTCCCTTGAAGCAGCCCGTCATTGTTCATTGGCTTCCCTGATTTCCTTATTCCGCCAGCTCCGTGGCTTCCTCTTTCCATTCCAGCGGTTTGCTACTTTAAGGTCCTTAATTTTCCTCCTTATGAGTGCTTCTACCTGTTCATAATCCCAGTCTAATCATGGGTTTTTCTCTATTGCTTTCTTATGTCTGTTGTTATCTGCGCTATTTGATCGTAGTTTAATTTTGCGTTTACTTTTTGTATAAGTTCCATTTCTCTCTTCATCAAGAGCGCCATCTGCAAACTAATGCGTTTATGATCACTTTGCAGACTACACTCCTCTTCTTCACCTATTTCCATATTTGTGACCTTGCTGTAAATTCCTTGCGACATTAGACAGTAGTCAATGGCCGTCTGCCTGTTGCGGAATTCCCACGTGATTTGTCTTTCAGATTTTGTTTCTCTATTTACTATACCTAAGTCGTGTCGCTCACAGAACTCTATCATTAGCTTCCGGCTATAATCCGTGTACCCATCCAGATCGTCGATGTGGCCGTTCATGTCCCCCAGCAGAATCATATCAGCACCGTTTACAAACTGGCTTATATCGTTACTGAGACATTAAACATGATATTTGTTTTCTTGCCTGCATTGGGGTCCTGTTCCTAAATAAACTAACCCCAGCCATGTACTTATGCCAGCAATTGTTCATGATATCCATATATGTTATTTACAATATGATTTTATTCTTTGCCAGTTTGTTCCCTGGTGTATCAACATAATTACCCCTCCACACTTTTTTTCCGTCCTTGTTCTGTTGCACCCTTTACGGCGGATCTTCTAGATCCCTGAGGTGAGTCTCGCATAGAGCGTACACACCTATGTTGTCATCCTTCAACTGCTGTTCTATCTCTAGCTATTTCGCTCTTTTTCTACCTCCTTGCATGTTTATTTAGCTGATTAGTGTTAAATCTCTTTTTAGTACTTTTCTTTCTCGACCTCCTCCTTGCCATTGTTTGGGGCTCAGCCTCCGTTATTAGCTTATCTACTTCACTTCTAACTACCTCCGTGCACAGAGCCATCTCGGACCCCGAAAAAAGCTACAGCCCTGTCTGCCAGGCGCCAGCCGATCTCTGCTTTCACCCTTCTGTTGAAATGAATGCCATCTCGATTAAAAGCCCTGTCAAAACCTGCTTTATGCACCTCCCTGTTTACCTCAACAAATTCGAAACGCTTCTCCAGGCTTAACTTTCTTATGCCCTGATTAACTGTCACCACGTCACCACGGCCAGGCGTAGGACGATCTTCCGTTTATCCGCATTTGGGCTGCGGATGTAGGACTCCCAGGTAATTTGAGCAAGCTGATCAGTTTCTTTAGCTCCCGGGTAATCGGGGCATTGCCAGATTAGATGATTTTGACTCAGAGGTACGCTGCAGAGATTGCAAGCCCCTGGGTCCCATGGGAACTCATTATGCAGAGTAACATGAGGAAAGAAACGATTGGCCTGAATGTTTCGCCAGGCCCTGCATTCTGAGTGTATTAGGGACCTATCTGGTGATGGATAGATCCTTCTGTTTTGTCTGGAAGTCTCAGAGAGCTCCTTTTAGGTGATGAGGGGGCCTTTGTCTCCGGGTATCGGGGTCCCTATGGCTGCTCGGGTGTATACATCTCGAGCGAGGCGATGGGCAGCCTAATTGCCTGGTAGACCCTCGTGAACTTGAACCCAGGGGACGAAACCTCCCCGTTTGGCGGGTGCTTTCTCAGTAGACTGGCCACCTGCTTGGAAAATAGGCCTTTGCCGAAGTGCCTAA
Source organism: Amblyomma maculatum (assembly GCA_023969395.1). NCBI lineage: Eukaryota > Metazoa > Arthropoda > Arachnida > Ixodida > Ixodidae > Amblyomma > Amblyomma maculatum. The sequence goes on along the minus strand of JAJIZL010020822.1, from coordinate 36,933 downwards.
GAGCCGCATTATTATCTGAAAGGATAGTTTTGGCTTTAGTGCCTGTACATGGCAGCGCTGTCGCAGCCTCTTCAGCTATTAAAGGGACACTAAAGACAGCCAAAGATGGTATGAAAATCTAATAAACTACATTTGGTGACACTGTCGCCGCATATCCGGCAGCGAAAAATCGAATAATTGCTGAGATATTGCGATAAGAAGTTGAGGTTTTTTCTTGTTCCCGCCGGTCGAATTCAAACTGTGGCCTCCAACTACGTAGTTGGAGTTGAGTGACGCACACTATGACGTAAGCGGAGACTCCGTGATAGCTAGCGAGCCGGCGCGGCCCGCGGCGTCGCATCCCTCAAGGGCCAACTTGGCAACAGCATACTCGCAATGACGGCCTCATCCGAAATAAATAAAACGATGAAGAGAGTAATTTACCGAGCGATGGGCCCATAAAGGAAGAAAAAAACATAGAGCGCTTGTAAACCACAAAACTTTACACATTTCTCATGCATTTGCGCTCCTTCTTGCACTGTGTATAAACAAACCGAGCCCTCGGTCATCGCAACGCTTCCTGACATGTTTACATACAAATGAGATTTAGTTACCAGCAAAATAGTGTCCTCGCTGCTGCGCTTGTCAGTTTTGAAGCTTCGTCGCACTTTTTTCCTTCAAGGTTGGTTCTACAGCTCCGTGTTCAGCGAAAATTACGTCCACGGTAGCAGAACATGACCGAAGTGCCGGCGCCACTACATTTTCCAGCGCTGTGAAATTCCACATGTTAAAATGGATCCAGTGCACAATAGAGTGCGCATAGGCATCCAGAACATTAGTTGCAAGACGTGAGAGCAGGCAGCATGCGCCGATGATCAAGAAGTAACTTTTAGACCGGCAGCAGAAACACTTTATTGTAAATGGGGCCATGACCTAAAAACTAGAAATATTTCCAAGCTTCTTGTGGAGCGGTGTAGCCGAGCGGTTAGCGCCGAGCGTTACGGAGCAAGCAGTAGCGTGTTCGAGTCTCACCGCTTCTGGTTTTTTTTTTTCTTCTTTTTTACAAATCGATTTTTTTTAACCTTTTGTAATGTATTTCTGGTGCTTCGTTATTTTTAGTTTTTAGTTTTTCCTTTTTACCCTAGGCCCTTTTTTCGCCGGGCGACGAGCGCAATATATCGACGCTCTCCTTGGCATGAGCGGCATGTATGCCCCTTTTGTTTTACGACGCCTGCAAATAGCACGTTGAAGGTCTTGTTGACGCAGTATATGTTGGTCAGATGTGCCATGATTTAGTGAACAATTGAATGATAATGCGTTTTTCCTTCGGTACTTAGCATATGTATGCTTTTCGTGGCGTACGTAGCTGCAGTCAAGCGGTCAGGTCGCAGTCGAAGCGGCAACGGCGGCGATATGTTGGCGCAGAAGTGTGAACGAAGGAGTGTGTCGGCGGTAGCGGATTTCGCTCGCTCGTGCCTCCGAATGCTCAAATGGGAACCATCAAGGCGCATCTGCTGCTCCAAGCTCGTAATTCAGGCGCTGCAGGTTCAAACAAACTATCCGAGTGCGCACGAAATGCCTGAGCCGAAACATAACCAAAACCGAAGTGGGCGCCTGTGGCGCCTCCAAGTATATTTTTGTATTTGCCTTGCAACGTTTACGTTGTCTTTTCGCCGTCGTTTACGTATGATAAAAGCGTGTTATCGTGTTTGAGAAAAAACGTACTACCGCATTCAAACATTCAACGTAATTCGAATTTGTCAGCCTCCGGGATCCCTAGCGCGTCACGTGATTTGTAGTTGCGAGCCTCGGCCGTTTGGCTGTGGTGGCGATACCTGTATTTCTGTTATTCTTCTTTGCTAGCTTATAACAGCTCTGTTTTCAGTAAGAGTGGTCTTTTTGTAATCAGGAACTGGCATTCTATCGATGCAAACCCACTTCCTTTCTCTCTTTAGTGTCCCTTTAAGGCGTTACGCGTATTAATGGATCCAATAACTTTCTGGGAGTGGTTCCCATCTACCACTGCTATGGCCGCGGCCCCTTCTAGGCTGCAGGCAGCCTCGCAATAGGCTGATTCCTAAGGAGGGTCGTTTATTAGTTTGCTTTGAATACATTTTGCTCTATGCTGTATTCGTTCTTTGTAATAAATAGGGTGCATATTCTTAGGAATCGGTGCAACTTTGAATAGTTTTCACGTCTCAAGCTCCAGGAGTTCAGCGACATAGGGTGGCTCACCTGACTGAAGCTGTAGTTTATGTAGTATTTTTCGGCCCACTATAGTGGAGTTGAGCCGCCAAATCTGGGCCTCCCTGGCCGCTTTAGCAATCTCTTCCCAGGTATTATGCATTCCCATAGCTAGAAGCTTCTCTGTCGACGAGATGGGGGGAGGGGGATGCCTAAAGCCCTTTTGAATTATTGCTGATTACGAGGTTATAACGACGCAATGTGAAAATAAGTTGTTTGCCGTCACTTACCGGCCACCTAATGGGAACGTAAACCGCTTTTTGAAGTTCTTAGAAACGCTCTTAAATTTCATAATTACGAATAAGCTGCAAATCATTATAGGTGGTGACTGTAACATTAATCTGTTGAGTACCACTGCTGCCTCGCGTGAATTCCAAACTTTCCTTACTTCTTTATCTTGTGCTAATGTCGTATCCGAGCCAGCACGAATCACCGATCATTAAGAGAGCCTTTTAGATTTATTTGTTACTAATAATGTGAGTGACTGTGTTAAGTCGGGCCGAATAATTACGGGACTAAGCGATCACTTTCCTATATACATGGTCTACAAATGTAATGCATTTAATAAAAGAAAGGTTAGCCACTCCGATTCGTAAACTGCCAGAGACATAAGTTCCAGGACCCTAGAGGTGTTTAGGAATTAAATAAGCAGTTTAAACTGGAACCCGGTTTTTGCGTGCAAAAATGGTCAGCAAGCGTAGAAAATATTTCATTAATTATTTAAGTCATGCTATCACACATGTTTTAGGCTAAAAATTATAAAAAAATCTAAAAAGTTACACAAGCCTTGGATGATAGATGAGTGCTTTAAAATGATTAAAAGAATGGAACAACTATACGCAAAGTTCGTGAAGACAAGACGTTTGGATGACCTCTCAGCTTTCAAAAATACAGAAATTCGGTCACGACCACTTTGCGTAAAACAAAAAATGCGTATTTCGAAAACCTATTTAACAATTCAACTAGTCAGTCTGATGTTCTGTGGCGCGAACTTAACAAAATATTGAATACTGGCACACGCAACAATCAAGTACTTCGACTAACAGTAAATGCTAAAACATTAAAAGGGAAGGACCTCGAGGACGAACATAACAAACACTTTACAAATCTTTCCTCAGGAACACCTATACAAGACAGCGCTGAAATTAAAAAAACATTTAGGTGCACCTAATCCTAAATCTGCCTTTTTTGAACCGACAACTGATGAAGACATTTGCTCTATCTTATGTCCTTAAAGAATAGTAAAGCCCGGGACATTGATGATCTTGAAATTAAACCTATTAAATACGTGTTAGACCTGCTGACTCCAGCTCTTTGTCACATTTACAATACGTGTTTACATACTGGTACCTTTGAAGATATTGTGCAGTGTGCAAAAGTAGGACTTAAATATAAATGAAGTGATAAAAATAATTTTTCAAATTAGCGACCGATCTCAATGTTACCAGTTTTTTCCAGAGGTCTGGAAAAAAAATAATATTCCAGCGAATCACCAGTTTCTGTGATAAGCACAAGCTTTTAACGCCACAGAAATCCGGGTTCCATCGAGGTATGTCCACTGAATTAGCTTTGTTGACGCAGAAGGAATTAATACTTAGAGGGTTTGAAAATAACAAATTGACCCTATGTATTCTGATAGGTTTCTCGAAAGCATTCGACAGAATTGACCACGAAATTTTTTCGACAAAATTAGAGCATTATGGGTTTCGTGGAGTTTCTGGTAACCCTCTGAAGTCATATTTAAACCACCGTAAGCAATGCGTCGTGATTAACGAAGCTCACTCTTCTCTATTAAATGTCACTTCAAGTGTGCCGCAAGGCAGCATACTCGGATCGGTCTTTTAATATCTACATAAATGATATAGTAAACACCGGCACACTTGCATCTTACATCATTTATGCGGAGGACACAAGAATTTTTTTCCAGTCAGCTAGTATTGAAGAACTCACTTATTTTCCAAATGTTACACTTGCAAAATTCTCTCAATGGACTCAGATAAATAGACTACAAATTAACGTTGCTAAAACAAAAGCCATATTTTGTCTCCTGTGCAGAAGGTTATTAGTCGGGATATTGGCATAAAACTCGGTTCCGAACAAATACAAGTCGTTAAAGAAATAAAAACATTGGGTGTGACGTTCAGTAAACATCTAAATTGGAATGCCCACGTGGAACGTATGGCGGGAAACCTGGCAAGAGCTTGTGACGTACTGTGTAAGTTTATAATGATGCTTCCGACTAAAATTAAGCTAATTCTTTCCAAATTAGTGTTTGCTCCCCATATTAACAACTGCAGTCTTGTATGGACCGACACAACTCAATCCAGCCTTACCAAATTAATGCTATTACAAAAGAAAGCAATTCGTCATGTAGCAAATGCCTCATATGACGCCCATACAAGAGAACTTTTGCTTTGTTTAATGTACTCCCCATACACGAGTTAAACTTAGCCTTGTTATGAAGTACAAACACAGTGTTCAAACTAACAATGAAGCTTTCCTCAACTTATGTAATTTGCATCGACCTTTAGAAGTGTAAAGAAGTAAAGATTTTCTTTAGAAGCTTTACACATTCAGAAACAGAGAATACTAGTCTATACGCTCTACCCTCACTAACCAGGGTCGACACATGCTGCAATACCACATGCCTACATATTTGCATTTCCTACAAAATAAAAATATAGATATAAATCACCATAGCGAATGCAAGTGGCAGAAATACCTTATTCTTGAAGACATATGGGTCTAATTATGTTCATTTCTCCGACACAAATTGCTTTTGTACTGCGGATGTATTGTAACGTTTTGCCAACGTCTATTTTCCTGCTTCTATTACATGAATTTGTGTACACCCGATTGTATCTTGCCCTTTGGAGCTGCTGGCGCGATTATTTTGTTTTCCTGTTAGGTATGTTTCTTTTGTTTTCTGTGCGTTGAATTGTGAATTGGAATGAATTGTAACAGTCTGTTCGCCTTGTCAATCAGGGGTGGGAGCCTCGTCAAGCTACTGCGTTTGTAGCTTTTTGCTCCTACCCTAAAATTTCTTTTCTGTTCCTCAGGACAAAAATGCTGAGTAAAGTTGATTTGATTTGATTTGATGTATTTTCTTATTACTATGGATATTATCTTTAAAGTGATAAGAACTATAATACATGTTTTCTACTGTGTGCCGCGGATATCAAATTTGATGGAACTCAGGAAATGGTACCCTCATTGGTCTGCACGAAGAACTGGTCGCACAATGCTGCCAAGTTTCGGTGGATGTCAGTCAACGTAGTGCTTGTTCGTAGTCTAGCAGTAAGGAGAAAAAAAAGCGAAATGGCAAACTGGATTAAAGCAGTGGTCAGCGAAGCTGGGCTCTTTGCTTTGAGCAGGGGTATAAAGACATCGTCAGCGATACTTTCTTTTAGTGGTTTTTTGAATAAGGTTACCTGGCCCCACTACGAAATCCAAGAATAAAGTTATCGTCACGCTTCTGCATTAAAACGTACCTTATTACTTTTCTTGGTTTGTGTGGCTGTTGACTCGTTATATATGCGTGCCATTCGAGAGAATCGTTTTCTGCATTTTTCATCATAACGAGCGACGCAAAAGTAATTGTGGATATGTGTTTGAAACTTCAAAAACACAGCATTGAAAACATCACCTTAGTTGGCATATGAGCTGCATCTGAAGAACGTGTGTTTTCTTACGATCTATTACATATCCCGCACGTACCGCACATCTCTAATTCGAACATTACATACTTCGGTAAAGTGCAATCTCATTATGAATGAAGGCAAGGCAATGTGGCATGCTCTGATAAATTGAGCTCCAAATATTCATATTCTAAATAAATGTTTTTTTGTTTTGCACGCGGCGCCTAATTTGCGAAGGTACGTCGATTATATATAAGCGCACTGCGACGGCGGGACGAATATAAGAAGATATCTTCTAATCTGCAAGGACTGATACTTTTTCTGATTTCGTAAAGATGAACAGCGTTACGGTATCCCTACTGGTCGTTCTATTTGTAAAATTTGGTCTCTTGCGAGCTGAAGATGCCTCTGATAGCACCGTCTTCTCAAGCTTTCTTGGCTCTGATGAAGGAAACGCGGCTTTGAAATATTTATGTGGTAAGGACACCACGACTTGGTTAAAATCTTGATAGAATTTATAGTCACAATACTTTATTTTTACATTAGAGCTAGCGTAGTATTACTTAGAAAGGGGCACGGTTTTAAATAAGCTTTGCTGTTCATGACTATGACATCTTTAAGAACAGCTAGGGTTCCCTTAGTGGGGCCGCTGCAAGCGTTCTAGGCAAGAACTGTACATTTTGATTTGTTTTTCCGCGCAGAAGTGCGTTGAGGTGAGGGTGGAGAGGCGGATCGCCAGTTTCAATCACCGATATTTTTGGTGTTAGTGATGCTATCTTAAAATGGTTCCGTTGCAGAGAGGACTGATGGAATGGGTATTGAACGTTTGCGTTTTGTAGTTTTAATAAATAACTTTTCATGAGCCTTTAACATTGTGCCACAATATGCAGCTCCCGACGTCCTTTGAAATCTAGGGTATCACTATTAGGGACCATCCTTTATCCTGCCTCAGTGTTGCGGCAACTTGCGTGACCTCCTATGCCATTTATTCTTGATTTTGACTAAAATTCGGCAACTCGAAGTATTTCACTCACCCACTCTGCATACCTCCTATCTATTAAAATTACACCATCCCGTTCTCTTCTGTAGCTGTGTGAGCTGCCCTCACCTGAATTATAATCCTTTAAATATTCCACTTTACAGTCTAATAGGGGAGTACCGGTAAATGTAACTGCTCTAAACACTTGGAGCAGAACTATTTAGCCTAAAAGAAAACAAGATGAGTTAGTTTAACCCTTTCCCCTCGCAATCCTAAATAAGCTGCTCTAAACACTTGGAGAGAAATGTTGATTGACGAAAAAAAGATTAATTTAAATTGTGGACCATGCATGGAATTGCGAACAAGAAAGTGTGCACTTAAAGTGAAAAGACAAGAAGCTTGCCGTGTGGGCCAGAGAAGAAGCGCGATTTATTCCTAGGGAAGGCAGGAGTAGCAGGTGATGGCGAGTTATTGTGTTGAATGGGTGTCACGAAATCGGCGCACATTTTTATCAAGCCGGCACAGCGCGAGGCCCGTGCGGCGCCGCATGGAGGCTTCCACAATGTTCGAGAAAAGCCTCCTTCCCGGCGCGAGAGACCGCGTAGCTTTGTACGCGTCGCCGTCACCCTATTTCCCATTGCCCGGGGATGACGGCGGTTCATCAGTCTGGAATGTGCAAGAGCTCTTCAGAATTTTCTACGGGTAGTGGCCAATGACGACGCGCGGCTTGACGGGAGGAAAAGGGAGCGCTCTAACCAGCGAAGCTAAGTGTGTGTGCGCGCTAGCCTTAGCGCGCCTCAAGAGACAGACGCGGCGCGCTTTATTTAAAGAGACCGCGCCGCTTGTGTACTCAGTCAGTCAGCCAGCGTTTGCGACGTGTGCGTATGTGCTTCGGCTGGACTCCCGGGAATCACCCGCTGCTGGCAAGCCCACGGACCTACGAGGGAGCGGCGAAGAGAAAATCTGTCACAGCTTCCACTTCTTGTCCCTTGATGCTGCAGGACTTAATAGGGCAAGACGCCGCAAGCCTAGGTCCCCTTATTCTAGAGCTCCCTAACATCGGCAGTACCTAAATGTACCCCAATATTGTATTCTGTCAACTGATTGATAACGTGAACATAAAAGCCCGCCTGATCATATGGTTGATTGCCATCAAATGACCTCATGATCCTACTAGCGACTACTTTGCGAGTTCCTTGTGCTTGAAATTAGATGAAAGGTCTGTAATATGTTATGTAAAATAATGATCGCGTTCTTCAGAGTCCGGTATACTAGAAGACATTCTTGATTGCGAAAACAAGCAGGTCCTGTTTTCTTGCAACATCTCTTCGTCAATCTCGAAAGCATTTGAGTTTGGTTTGGTTTGGCAAAACTTTATTTCCCACAGTAGGGGTCCTGGAGGATACTCGGCTAGGCGCCAGGTGTAGAGGGCAGCTCCCACGTCGGAACAGAGAGCCCAAAGCTCTCCGCCGCCGCGCGGGCCTCCTGGACAGCCCGAAGCTGATCATGTAGTGAAGGACTTTTTAAAACTTTGTCCCAACGTTCCTTGTTCTTCGCTCGATGCACAACCACACAGCATATGGTTTAAATCTACACGGTCACTGCACCGTTCACACACATGTCCGTCGTAGTCTGGGTCGATGTGCTTCATGCGCCAGGGGTTGGGGTATGAGTTCGTTTGGAGCAAGCGTAACGTGACTGATTGGCTGCGGGTTAATTTCTTATCCGGGAAGGGAAATGCTCGTCTGCCTAGATAAAAGTGCTTAGTGAGCTCGTTGTACGTGAATAATTGATCTCTGTACTCGATATGTGGAGTAGCAGGGGAAAACGGAGGGACGCGGTCGATGAGTCCTCGCGCCGCCTCGTGTGCGATCTCATTGAGATTTCGCAGGCCGCCCCCTAAGCTGCCCATGTGTGCCGGGAACCATACGATGGAGTGATCGGTGATGTTACTTCCGCCTAAGATCCGTAGCGTCGTCTTGTCTATCCCGCCCTTGGCGAAAGCTCGAGTGGCTGCTCTAGAGTCGCTGTGTACAGTTGTGAAGTCCGAGTCTTTTAGAGCTAGTGCTATCGCTGCTTGTTCAGCTACCTCTGGCTTCTTGGTGTAAAGTGTGAGTGAGTTGCGCGTACGCCCGTGTCCGTCGACTTCTGCTACCGAGTAGGCATGCTTTCCCGGTATGTACGCTGCATCCACGAAAGCTGTCTGGTCGGGGAACTGTGCCGCGTCCGCAGCGAGGGCTTTGGCGCGGGCGAGCCTTCTTCCTTGATTGTGGATCGGGTGTACGTTTCTTGGGAAGGGGGACACTTTGATTGCTTCTCGCACGACTTTAGGTAACTGCAGGACGTTGTCCTTTTCTACTATGGTGTTCAGGCCGAGCTTAACGAGAATCTCTCTGCCCACTTTGGTGCTTGATAGGCGTGCAACCTGTGCCGTGTGCTGTGCCTCGATGATCTCGGCAAGGGTATTGTGCACTCCTAGCTGTAAGAGTAGTTCAGTGGAGGCATTATCGGGGAGCCCCAACGCTGTCTTGAAAGCTCGGCGTATGTCCTTCTCTGATGTTCCTTTTTCCAGTTGAGCATTGCAGCCACGTATGTGATGTGACAGAGTACAAAAGCATGGACCATTTGAATAGCGTTGTCCTCGCTCAGTCCCCTGTGCCTATTCATGATGCGCCGAAACATCCGGATCGCGTTTGCAATCTTGATCGTGATGCTGTCAAGCATCGCCCAGTTGGACCCGTTGCTTTGGATGATTAGTCCTAGAATTCGTATTTTATCGACCGTGGGTATGTGATTTCCATTCCTGTCGTATAACTCTATGCACGATGTGTGGTGTCGGCGCCAGTCGTTGGACGGGCGGCCTGGTCTTGGGGGGTGGTAGATGAGTAGCTCGGATTTTCTAGAAGAGCAGCGAAGTCCCATTGGGGCAAGATGGGCCTCGATAACCGTGATGGCTTCTTGCATGCGCGCTTCTAATTCGGCATCGCTGCCACCGGTGCTCCAGATGGTAACATAGTCTGCGTATATAGTGTGCTCCACATCAGCAATTTCACCCAATGCGCGAGAAAGCTTTGTCATCGCCAAGTTAAATAAGAATGGTGAAAGCACTGAGCCTTGTGGTGTTCCCTTATCGCCCAGATTAAAGCTCTCCGAGACGTGTTCGCCTATCCGGATAGTGGCCGTTCGATCCTGCAGAAACGCCTTGAAGTAGTGGTAGAAGCGTGTTCCGAGATTATGGTCAGATATGGCTTTGAGAATTGCTTGATGTTGGATTTTGTCAAAAGCTTGCTCCGCGTCGAGTCCCAGTAGCGCCTTGGTGTCTCGTGTGGGGCGATCCAACAGACTTTTCTTGATGCGTAACATAGCGTCTTGCGTTGAGAGACCTGGCCTAAAGCCAATCATATTGTAAGGGAAGTACTCCCTTTCTTCTACGTATTCCGATAGTCTATTCAGGATGACGTGTTCGGTTAGCTTTCCTAGGCAGGACGTCAGTGAGATCGGCCTTAGGTTGGGTAGGCCCAGCGGCTTGCCCGGTTTTGGGATGAGGATCGTATTGGCATGCTTCCACTCTACAGGTAGTTGGCCAGTTTTCCAGACTTCATTGATTTGTTGCGTTAGGAACGTGACCGAGTCGTCCTCTAAGTTTCGGAGAGCCCGATTTGTGATACCATCGGGGCCGGCTGCAGAGTTACTGTTGAGTTCGTGAATTGCGAAGCGTACTTCGCTTTCTGTGAAGTCCGTATCTAGCTCTGAGTTTGGCGAACCGTCATAGCTGCTCCTTTGTAAGGTACTGGGTAGCCCCGATTTAAGCGGTAAGTATCCTTTGGCAAGGTCATCCAGAAGGGCTTCGGCGGTACTGATTTGCTTCTCGCGATGTACTAATTTACTTAGCCTGATCCGTTGCATAGTTTTGGGCACTGTTCCGAGAGAAGGCCAGCCTAGAAAAAATTACTCCAGATAAATATAATATAGATCAACTAAACGATGCTTACACAAATTGTATCCTTACGGCAGCACATATAGCAATTCCTCAGTCCTCAGGAGTGGTGAAACAAAATCACAAAACCTGGTATTCAAAAGAATGTAAACAAGCAAAAAAAGAACAAAACAAAGCATGGGGAATTTTTCGCAGATACCCAACACAGGAAAATTTCGTCAAGTTTAAAAAAGCAAGAGCAAAAGCCCGCTACATCCGCCGCCGCGCCGAAAAAGCCTCCTGGCAGAACTATGTAACTTCTATAAACAGCTCAACAACATCAAAACAAATGTGGGAACAGGTTAGAAAGCTAAATGGCAGCTACTCTCCATTTACCATTCCCCTTCTAACAGCCCCTGGAGTACAGACAACTATACAAGAACAGGCCGACATTTTAGGTGAATACTTTTCTGAAGTTTCCAGTTCATCACACTACACTCAAACATTCCTGAAACACAAAAACACAGTAGAGAAACAAAAACTCCCTACAAGTAGTGGTACAAAAGAACTCTATAATAGCTTAATTACACTACAAGAAATAAAAAATGTCCTAGCTGCCGGTAAACAAACTGCACCTGGTCCTGACCAAATTCACTACAAAATGCTCGCCCACTTATCCGAACCTGCCATAGAGGCACTATTAAAATATTTTTAACAAAATATGGGTCCTAGGAAAATTGCCAGAGGCGTGGAAAAAAGCTGTTGTCGTACCATTTTTAAAACCCGGAAAGGAGCCGACATCTCCTAGTAGTTATAGGCCCATTGCTCTCACCAGCTGTTTAGCAAAATCATTTGAAAGTGTTTTAAACATCAGACTAACTTTTGTTTTAGAATCTCATCAACTTTTAAACATTCATCGGTGCGGTTTTAAAAAAGGATGCTCAACAACTGACCATGTCGTGCGTCTTGAAAACACTATCAGAGAGGCTTTTATACACCGACAGCATTGCCTTGCCGTTTTCTTTGACCTTGAGAAAGCATACGATACAACTTGGAGGTATGGGATATTGCGCGACCTAGCAGATTTAGGCATATGTGGCAGATTGCTAAAGGTTTTAAGTGACTTTTTGTCACATCGGTCGTTTCAAGTACGTCTTCGGACCACTTTATCAAGAACCTTTCTGCAGGAGAATGGTGTGCCCCAAGGGTGCATTTTAAGCACCACACTTTTCGTTGTAAAAATAAATTCGATTAGTAAAGTAATACCAAATTCCATAATGTATTCACTCTATGTGGACGACCTTCAAATAGCCTACACATCATGCAACATGTCCACATGTGAGAGACAGATCCAATTAACAATAAATAAGCTAACAAAATGGGCCAGTGAAAATGGGTTTAAATTTTCGCAGAAGACAGTGGCAGTTATGTTCTCGCTCAAACGAGGCATACAGCCTAATCCTACCTTACACCTAAATGAAATCAAATTGCCCATAAACAATAACCATAAATTCTTGGGAATTACTTTTGACAAAAAACTCATTTTTCTCCCTCACATACAAGCACTAAAGAAGAAAGCCTCGATATCCCTAAACATCCTAAAAGTCCTTTCACGCAAACATTGGGGATCTGATAGGGCATGCCTTTTGCATATATATCGCTCTGTTGTGCGCTCCTCCTTGGACTATGGAAGCATAGTTTATGGATCAGCTAGGAAATCATATTTAAAGAAATTAGACCCAGTGCATAACTTAGGCCTCCGCCTTGCTTGTGGTGCATACAGAACGTCTCCTGTGCATAGCCTCTATGTTGAAACTAACGAGCCTTCACTGAAAGATAGACGAGCTTTACTTACATGCGCATATGTCCTCAAAATAAGGACACGGAAAAAACACATCTGTTACCCAATTGTCACAACGTGCCCCTCCCGAACAATATTCTCAAATAAGCCTCAGACAACAAGACCTTTGATAATGCGATTTGAAGACATCTGCCGTGAGCTCCATATTCTGGACACCTTGCCTGATGTCGCTCAAGAAAATAGGCCCCTGGCCCCATGGTACAACTTTCCAACAGTCTGTGACCTCACTCTTACACAGTTCAAAAAGAGCGAAACTCCTACAGAACATATATTACAAGAATATCGCGCACTAAAAGAGAAATACAGAAAATGCACAGTTTTACACGGATGGATCAAAAACTGCCTCCTATGTTGGTAGCGCTGTAGTGGATCCGAACTCCGAAAAAATTATTCGACTTCCTCAATGTGCATCAGTATTTGCAGCCGAGTGTTATGTTGTCCGGGTAGCTGTAGCAAAAATTGTGTACGAGGGCACGGAGAACAGTGTTATCTATACAGATTCGCTGAGTGTGCTCACAGCTCTAAACTCCAGAAATGCAGTCATGCCATTACTCGGTAACATAATACACGATATAATAAAGATATCAGCCCAAGGACATAACATAATATTCTGTTGGGTTCCAAGCCACATGGGCATTGAAGGAAATGAGAGAGCGGACGTGTGTGCTGCTCAAGCAGGCAGGAAAGAAATAGAGAAAGTAAACATACCTTATAAGGATTGCATAAAGTTAATTAAACGAAAACAAAAGGATATATGGCAGTCTATATGGAATAACCAAGAAAGTAATAAATTGCACCTCGTAAAGCCTATAATAGAAGAATGGGAAACAAGCACTCATCAGGAACGGTTCATGGAGGTTACAGTATGCCGTCTGCGTATCGGGCACACACATCTCACACATAATTTTTTACTAATGAAACAAGATAAGCCTACGTGTGGAGAATGCGGAGAAGTACTCACAGTAAACCACATCCTGATTACATGCCCAAAACTAGAGACACTACGGAGAAAGCATTTCACTATTTTTTATGATCGTGCCATCCCTTTCCATCCCAAATTACTTTTAGGAGAAACAGCAATAATAAACTTAACATGTGTTCTTAGTTTTTTAAAAGAAGCAGACGTTCTGAATAAACTATAAACTTTAACGAACCTTCTTCTCCTTTTCAAATAAGAACAGATTTTAACCTTGCTCTTGGCGCATGATAGCCTCAGTTGCTTATGCGCCATAAAACCCCAATACAATACAATACAATACAATGCATAGTTTTGGACTTTGTTCCGTGTTCGTCGAGGAGGTGTTTTATGAGTCCCCACCCACTTCCTCTGCGTATTTGCCCATTGAGGGAGTTACAGACTTCATCCCATTGTTGTCGGGAGAGAACCATGCAGTATTGTTCAATTGTCTTGTTGAGTTCGGCAAGTTTCCTTCGTAGTCTTCTGTTAAGACGTTGACCCTTCCACCTGGCTAGAATGGAATGTTTGGCTTCGAGAAGATTCGCTAGCCGACTGTCCATCCTCTCTACCTTAACGTCCGTGGTAATTGTCCGTTCCGAGGCTGCGATGTCTGCTTTGAGCTGCTCGGTCCAGCTCGTTATCGTGTGCTTTGTGGTTGCTCCTGATGAGTTGGATGGCTGCGCCCGTATTGCACGAAATTTGTCCCAATTGATAAGTTTGTATTCCCTTTGCCTCTTTCCCGGTATCTCTGCATCGATTAGGAGAATATAGTGGTCACTCCCAAGGTCTATTCCCGAGTTGTGCCAGGCACATTTTTCTAGGCCCCGGACAAAAGTAAGGTCCGGTGTGGTGTCTCGACATGTGGAAGTGCCACATCTGGTTGGGGTCTCCGGGTCTCTGATCAGCGTGAAGTTGAGATCGGAGGCTGTCGTGAGAAGACGATTTCCCTTGCTAGAGGGATACGCGTAACCCCAAGCCTGGTGTGGGGCGTTAAAATCTCCACCTATAATCAGCGGACTGTCTTTGGCGATGTGCGCAATCTTGGACAGAATGCCTCTAAACCCTTGCCTCGTATCCTTAGGACTGCTGTATAGATTGGTGAGGAAGATGCTTTGCTTGTTCCCTACGTGGTCGTTCGGTATGATCTCAATCGTGGGGTGTTCTAGATAGCAAGCTGTGTGGCGGATCTCATGCCGAATGTACGGGATCTTCTTTCCAATCAGTAAAGCGACGCCTCTGCCCTGCTCTTTTCTGTGGGCTTTGGCCGTATATCCCGTAATGGCCAGCTCGGTTGTGAGTGTTTCTTGTAGCATGATGACGTGTGGTTTCTTGGTTTCTGATTTGACCATCTGCAGGAGGACCGCCTTTTATGAGGCGATCCCCCTGCAGTTGCTGCCCCTAGCTTTGCTTATAATTCTTTCTTTACTTAGTTCTATTCACAGCGGAATGCCTTTTTGCTCTACAATTATGTAACTACAATTATGTAACTACTCATTATCTTAGTGATTATATCAATGTAGAACTATTCGACAACTTTGAATATCTGGACTAAATTGGTAATAACTTCGCCAACCTTGTCCTCTGGCGCAATCATGCAATTTATTTTATTTATTTGAAAATACCTTACAGGCCCATTAGGCATCGTGTAAGGGGGACATAAAATCTATACAGTGCAATATATACATAAAATGTAAGGAAACAGGCAAAAAATACAAAGATAATTGATATATGAACAAACAGAATAGTACGACGCGGAAATTATTATATCATTAAGAAAAAGAAATACGCGACGCAGATTAAAGCACAATGGTACACACAAAGATTAAGCACAATAAATAGCAAGCGGCGCAGAGTGCCCCGAATGGCGCTTAAAAAAAATGGTAAGGAAAAAAAAAAGCCGGAAAGAGTACATAGGCAAACACAAGTAAATAAAACCCATCAAGACATTTAACAGCTGCAACAAATTTAATAAAAATGTATATATAAGACAAATAAGGCAAAATGAAGGCTCAGTGATGTAACGTGATGAGTTGGCGATGGAACGCTTTTAGATTAGTAAGAGAAGCGATAATGTCTGGCAGGTTATTCCATAATCTGATGGCTCGTGGAAGTGCTGATGAGTTGAAGGCTAATGTGTATATTCCTGGTTTCTCCTTGACTGCCTTTAGGCGGCCACTGTTCTTTAGAACATAGTGAATTCTCTCCGTATAATGCTATAATGCTTCCTTATTTTTGACACTTAGACTTATTGCCGAAATAAGATACATCTGCTATTTCCATGCAGTTAGTTGAACTGAACGCTTTAATGCTTTCATGTTTGTTAATCAAACATTAGAAGATTCATCTGTGCATTGTTGAACTTTCCCGCCAAATACATAACTGCGTACCCTCTAAAGATATCTCTGAAAATACCATTCATTTCCCTTTCTTACCGCTACTCACATATCGCACGTGATAGCTGCGGCTATGTAATATGGTCGGTTGTGTACTGCATTATAGGTGAACAACAAATAAACATGCCTACACTGCATACCTTGTGAAAGATTACGAAACAAGAAAGCAGGAGATGAGCCTTCTTTTACTGGTTCAGGTGTTTTACATTCGACCTATTGCGTCTTGCGCAATGTCAGATATGAAACAAGTGGCGCACTCTGTGTAAGGTGGCGCCGTCATCTTGCCATATACAGGTTACCGTATTTACTCGCATAATGCTCGCACCCCCCACATTGCCTATCAAAAATTTGAATTTTTTTTTCCTCGCATAATCATCGCATCCCCAACATCACTGCCGCGACAGTCGACATGTTGCACCGCGGCAGTCGACTACGCGTAGCGAGCGCCATCTTTCTAGTGCTACTGAAACTAGCTGGACCCGTTAGGTGCGTGCGCTACCAGGAGGCGCTACCCGACCCAACCGGCGATCATCATCACCAGCTCCGACCACTCCGAGCGCCTCGAGAAGGAAACGTCAAGGTGTTTCGTTAGTTTTGTTCCGCTGGTACCGCCGCACGTTCTCCCGAGTTCCGCGCATAGTTCTGCCATTTTGCGAAGACTTTCGTAGGCCTCGCTCAGTGCGTGCTACTTTTGTCACCGTGCTCTCGGTGCCGCTTCGCCATGGGGAGATACGCAAGCTACACCGCTGCCTTTAAGCTAAAAGATGTCGAGTACGCTTTGGAGCACGGCAACCGCGCTGCCAGCAGACACTTCGGAGTCAACGAGTTTTGTGTCCGCTACTGGAGACGGCAGCACGACAAGCTCAAGGCAACCAGCAAGACTCGGCGTGCCTTCCGTGGTCCGAAGACGGGAAAGTTTCCTGGGGTTGAAACTGCACTCCTGGACTACATTAAGGCTCTACTGGCGGATGGCTGCGCCGTGTCAATAGAGCTGATGCGGAACCAGGCGCGCGTAATTGCTAGGAAAGAAGGCATCTCGGCGCAAGATTTCCGGGCAAGTAACGGGTGGGCCACGCGGTTCATGCGGCGCAATGGACTTTCGCTCAGGAGGCGGACGACTCTTTGCCAGCGGCTACCTGCAGCCTATGAAGACAAGATTGTGGACTTCCATCGCTTCGTGATAAGAATTCGGCAGGAAATAAACTTCTTGCTCTCCCAGATCGGAAACGCGGACCAAACGCCCCTCAATTTTGATATGCCGAGCAGCACTACAGTGGAGCAGACAGGTGCGCGGTCTGTGCACATAAGGACGACTGGTGCCGAAAAACAACGATGCACGGTCATACTAGGCGTGACTGCGGACGGGCTGAAGCTGCCACCATATGCGATTTTTAAGCGGAAAACCCTGCCAAAAGGAAAGCTGCCCTCCGGAATACACGTGCGGGTGCAAGAGAAAGGTTGGATGACGGCAGAATTGATGATCGACTGGTTGAAGACGGTGTGGGCACAGCGACCCGGAGCACTTCTTTGTCCGTCGCTTCTCGTTCTTGATAGCTTCCGCTGTCACCTCATGGACTCTGTTCGCGCGAAGTTGACGGAATTGCGTACGGACATCGCAGTAATACCAGGTGGCCTCACATCGATGCTGCAGCCTCTGGACGTGTCTTTGAACAAGCCGTTCAAAGATAACGTTCGGAGGCTGTATGCAGAATGGATGGCCGAAGGCCAGCACGCTCTTACGCCGGGTGGCAAGATAAAGAGGCCATCTGTGGAGCTGCTGTGCAGCTGGGTAGCAGATGCATGGAGCATGATTGGCGCTGACGTGGTCGTGAAGAGTTTCAAGAAAACTGGCATTTCCAACGCCCTGGACGCGACAGAAGACCACTTGGTGTGGGACGAAGATGAAGAGGGTGAAGCCGACGAAGCAGCGACCAGCGATAGCGATGGCAATGTCGACGTGGACTCTGAGTGATGGTGATGTTGCGGGCGGCCAGCCTTCGCAAATAAAGTGTTTCTGCAGCTAGTGTTTGTCGTCTCTGTGGTTTTATTACAAACGTAAGTCCTGCTTGCAATTGAAGTTTTGGTTAAATTTACAATAGCTGGCTTGAGAACCCCGGTTCACAGCCTATTTACATTTGCTTTCAGCACTCCAAAGCATTGTTCAAAAATTTTCCCCGCGTAATTATCGCACCCCCTAACTTCGCACCGATTTTCTGCGAAAAAAAGTGCGAGGATTATGCGAGTAAATACGGTACTAAACAAAAAACGGTGCAGTGAATTCACAGGCGTATTTATGATATTGTGTCTCTGTTGAAGGGTAGACTGTCTCGCGAGAAATAGCCGCGAACACATCTATTTACAGCGGCGAATAAATTCAGTTTCACTCCTCCTTGCCAGGGTATTTGACTCCATTTACATTCGATGTATCCGTGCAAAAAAATTTAGGCGCCATAAGACCAGACTGACCGGCCTTTTGAATGTTTCTAGCTATTTCAATCGTAGTCACAGCCTCAGTCACGAGCGGGTGAATTTGCATACAGATAGTAATTCATAGGCAATTACACACATAGAGCTAAGATGCAGATAGTAATTCATAGAAAATTAGCACATAGACCTAAGATGCAAATATAAAAAAGAAGAACCGAACAAGGGTAAATAGGGTACGCCTCAGGTCGCAGATGAGCCAACGTTTCGACAAGTGGACTCGGCTTCGTCTGGGCATAGCGATCATCACTGGCAGGGGTTTAAATACGCATTTGCTTCCGAAGAAGAAAAGCTGGGGAGGGGAAAGTGGGTGCGAAAGAGTGGGGAGAAGAAGATGGGTGAGAAGAAAGTGGGTCATGAAGTGGAAAAAAAAAAGAAAAAACCATTTTGAGTATGTACTTGTCAGCCATGGAACCAGGGATTCTGTAGCCTGCAAAAGAAGTAAAAGCGGCAGTACCAGGAAAAAAAAAAAAGGACTACTATGCCGGATAGGTGATTAGTCACCACTAAAGACGGTTTGGTGAAGATACACCTTACAAAGGGATGCTATGCAAAGGGCCCTGATAAGGCATATATCTAGGCCGACAATTCTTAAAAGGAGGGGGTAGGGCGGGGAGTACATAGTCGCAGGATAATAACCACATAGTGAAAAATAATAATAACCTTAAGTGTGTATCTCAACCTGGAACCAGAGATCCTGTGGTCTACAAAAGAAGTAACAACAGCAGTACCAGGAAAAAAAAAATTCATAGTACCGGGTAGATGATTAGTGACCACTTAGGCGGGTTTGGTGCGGATAAACCTTACAAAGCGAGGGTTTGCGAAGGGCCCTGATAAGGCATATATCTATGGAGGACAATTCTTAAAACTTTCTGCAAAGGGGGGGGGGGGGG
>JAJIZL010020819.1:438458-451814 GCA_023969395.1 Amblyomma maculatum | reverse complement strand
CAGGGAGATTTCTGGGAGCAGCGGAAGAGGAACGTCCACAGCAAACCAAAGGTCAGCTATGTAAGGAAGACCCCGAAAGGGGGGAACCAGGGAGATTTCTGGGAGCATCGGAAGTGCCGCAACGAGAGGCAGCAGTCGGGAAAACAGCAACATGTGGTTGCAATAAATTCTGCTGAACGTGAACAGAGAGGACGGTAAAAGCGTAAGAAAGAAACGACAGGAAGAAAGACAAGTGCCTAAAGTGGCGGTGGGAACTGAAGTTTTCTTTCCCAAAGGACACGAAGCCGTTAACGCTTTTCGGTAAGAGTTAAGGCACACTCTCAAAGTAGAGCGTCAAAAGAAAGGCGACGAGCACGCAACCGGAGCCGGGCGTCCCGTCATGGACGCCCTTTCTTCTCATGCTCCTGGTTTTCGTCCCTGCTGCTCTACTGAACTGCCACATTTTGCGCCCCAGGCGGTCTGCATGTCGGCTTTGCTTTGAGTCAGCAATGCAGCCTTGACAAGGTCTGAGCTCTTCTTAGTCGGCTAGCCGTCGTTCTAAACTGTACTTCAGCTTGCCGTGTTTGTTTCATAAGAACACATAGAAACGGCACCAGGAAGATGGGATTTCGATAGCCTTCTGCATAGCAGCTTGCCAACATGACTCCCTCGATTCCTTACGGAAACAGTACAAGGCAAAAAAGAGAGATTCAGAAGAACGGAAAGGCAGAAAGGTAAACTAAGCAAAAAAGTGCAAAGCGTCAGGAGCCTGTAACTCTAAACTTAAGTCTGGCTTTTTGCATGGCGGGCGTTAAAACGCAAAAGTACAGAGCTGAACGTAGGCGCAAAGCAAGCAATTTGTGAATACAAGGGGCAAAAGCCAAAGCATCGATACTACAGGGCTCCGATAAATGGCTCAACGTCGGCATCACAGCGTCAGCCACAATCTGACAGCGCCCAGCGCAGTTCGAAGAAATGGAGCAAGCCTTGTTAAGCGCGCGAATAGGGCTGTCGTGAGCGACGAAATGCTTCAAGAGAAGGCTCGTTGTTTCTGCAACATTAATGGGTACGTACCGTTCCTTATCCTCCGTCTTGATAGCTTTTAGCTGTAAATAATTACGGAATGTTTTGTTCAGTAAAACAGGGTGATGTTTACTGAGAAAAATTATTCTACACTCTGCCTAGGCGTGACTACACAAGAGGATGGCTGACAAGTTTTAAGAACAGACATGGCATCTCGAGTCGACGGATTCATATAGAAGGGGGTAGTATTGACAGCTCGACTGTTTCCTCGCCTCAGGAGAATCTCAAGCAGCTACTTGGCGGCTACTTTACTCAGTGACGAGGCCATTTTGGAAGTGGCGATGAGTAGAGAATCTGACGCTGATTTATCGGCCAGTGCGGAGTTCGTGCTGAAAATTTTGACGAACACAAAGCCCACCATCACGCGTGTCATGGTGCACAATGTTTCGAAGGCAGAAATGACAAGGATAATGCACTTCAAATTGCCGGTGTTCTGCCAAATTTTCAGTCCAGTGCACACCGTTGTGTGCAAAAGGAGTCATTAATTTCAAATTTGTTTTCTGAATAAAACCTTTTTTGTTTTTATTCATGACTCTTTATTATGGATGACTCGCTTTATGGACAGTTTTGGTCGGAAACCAAAGTGTCCATAATAACGAGGCACGACTGTATACACAATTGTACACACCGCCGCTGAAGAGGATGCTTTCTGCGCGGCGTACTCTGGCTGTTTGATATTAGTCGGCAGAGCAAACTAGACTTTTGTTGTAATTTTGGATTGCAATATTGAAGTCACTAATTATTGTACATACGCTATCATCAATGAGAGCTAATGCAATAGCTACTTTTTTGACCTCTGTTGTTAATGTGACTGCAACTAGTGCAACTAACCTTGGCTGTTTTGTCGTTCGCACCATGGTGGTAAAGTATTTCCCTGCTCTCCTTTGGCCGCGTCCACATATGTATACTGCAACTGGGTCGCTACCGTACATGTCTGATTCTTTGAGCACGGTTCGCTCTCCTAGCTACATGCCTCTGCCCTGCCATGTTTAGGAGAGCGGTGGGATTTACACCCCAACTCTTTTGCTTGCAAGTTGTGCAATGCTGGTCAGATGGCGCATAATTACAGCCTTTCCTAAAGCCACACATAACTGAGGGACATTCTCCTTTCCTTCTGGTCATGTATATACTCCTGAAATGAGGACGTACAGTATCACTAGCCGCACTTCTGAGAGGGGCTTCAGGCAACGGCAACATTCCACAATTATGCGATACCGCTCAATGCATACACAAAAGTGATTTTATCTATAAAGATTAATGGCGACTAAGACGAAAGCTGGCTGAATGAAGAGCTGTGCTAGATTTTGCCACTTGTCTTTTAGGAATTGAACATCGGTGTCGGCGATAGCCCCATGTCAGATGGGCTGACAACAGTGCCCGAATATTCCTCACCTTTGGTTTCGCTCAACTTATTGAAGAAACTGCAACGCCGTGATTGCCTTCAACGCTGTAGACGCTCTGGCGCAGATAGTATACTCTGTTTTTGTTGTGAATAGTGGCGCCGTACATATTACTGTTGATTTTCGCATGATTTTTTTTATTCGTGACTATAGCATGCACATTGCTGATGTCAATATCGAAGGAAGTGGCATCGGTTACGTCGCGACTAGATCTGATGGCACATGCCGCAGCTATGACTTGTAAGAATCACAAAAGATAAACTAGGTGAGAATTCGCCGGGACATGCTTCTAATAGACGTTACGGATGCTATGATACTTTTATAAACTTTTATATAATGGAGCTGAGAAAATAATAAAAATTAAAACTGCTATGAGGAGCATCCTACAGTGGCCGTTCATTTACGCAAATAAAGAACACTGTATTCATATCACTGAAAGAATGAAATTGAGATAGACGTAAACGCTAACGTTTGTTCAGGAAGCGGCTAAATGTACGACAAACTGAAACATTGTCTGCAATATTTTCAGGATCTGCTAATCCATACTGTTCCGTAGCTCCATGACTGCTATTACTTAAGGAATAAAGTACAAATACAAATTTCTCGAAGTCGTTGTCACAATCCAAGTAAGGCAAATTGAAGTATCCTATGAGTACGTTAAGTGTTCACCTGCTGTCCGACCTAAAAAAAATTACTGCTTCTCCTGTTATCGAGAGATGGAAGCACTAAACAGTTACTGGCACAGTACATTGGTTTTAAATGACACTAGGCACAATCTTGATGGTCTAGCGCACAGAATGCCCACCAAGATCCAGTGTTTATTCTGCCAATAAGGTACCGTGCTCAGTCATTCTAGGAGGGGTTTGTTTTAGCATATAAACGGTCGTCTGCAATTATGCGACATTATAGGTAGGCAATTGCGGTCCGTGGCGACCCATTCGTGAGCGGCCGCTTAACCATGGCCTTAACAGGCAGTTTTCTGACGTGGCGCATAACTTTAAAGCAATCGCTTTCCACTAGACGCTTCCTACCTGTCCTTTTATAAGGCTTCCTTGCTCGGCTTAGGCACCTCTGACGATGGCAGCAGTGAAAGTGAGAACGGTGAAGATGTGCACGCTGCCATGAAGAGACAAAGGCCAGAGAAGAACGCGGATCTGAAGTCAGCGCAAACAATGCGAACGAAAAGCAAAACGAAGGACACATATACCAGTCCCGAGCGCTACTGTCCCATGTGTCCTTTTTGCATTTCGTCCGTATTTTTGCGCTTACATCTTCAAATTATGCATCACCAACTAGCCCGGCAGCTTTCTCTCAAGAACGCAGATAAGGCAGTGTGTTCGAGTGCTTACCGAACGCCTGTACAATCGTCTGCTAACGAAAGAAACTCCTTGAACTGACGACAGAACTCGTCAACTGTTTTGATTCCAAATACCCGAACGCTCTTCGAGCTGCTGTCCCCACGACCGCCGGCATCAGGCCGACTTCTATGCGCGAGTGTGTGGCACAGTGGCACCAAATGCACTCAGACCACTATATGGGATATATTTAGAGGAGTGCACCTAGAGTCCAAGCAGTATAACACCTCTATTCTCTGTACATCCTTCTCAAAGCTTTGAATTTTTTCGGGGCTTATTTTAGGCACACATGTCCTCTTCCCTCTCAATGCTAAATGACCAAAAGCTATTATCACGCCTATTTCAAATAAAGAATTTAAAATATTTAACAACAATTGTGGCATCTGACGTGGTTTCGCATTTTGTTTCTCGAACCCAAAAAACCATCCCCCCCCCCACCCCTCCCCCCCAAAAAAAATTCTTTGCCAAATCCGTGACGCACTAAAAATATCTTCGTTTCAAATATCACTCATTGACTCCACACATATATAAAAACTACCAACAATGATAAACTAGCATTTCCATTATCCCTGGTTGAGTGGCCCTTAATAAAATGCTTTCTGATATATCTCGGTAAT
This sequence comes from Amblyomma maculatum, assembly GCA_023969395.1. NCBI lineage: Eukaryota > Metazoa > Arthropoda > Arachnida > Ixodida > Ixodidae > Amblyomma > Amblyomma maculatum. The sequence goes on along the minus strand of JAJIZL010020819.1, from coordinate 447,380 downwards.
TCGACTTTGAATAGTGTATGGCACATCTGATTCATTCTACTGTCTAAATATCGAATGGCCTCGGATAGGACAGCCAAAGTTCACTACATGGCGGAAAGTTTAAAAGGGGCAATGGAGCCATAGTTTGTCCTGAGTTCCGGGTAAAAAAGTGTGGCAGTGACAATCTTCCCAGCCCAAACAAAAAATATTTATAGCAGGCAAATTGTCGACAGGGAATTAATAATAAGTACTCCGTATTATCTGGAAATACTGGAATACTGGAAATACTGGAAATAGTAGGCGAATATGTCTACTTAGGACAGGTAGTAACCGCAGATCCAGACCATGAAAAGGAAATATCAAGAAGAATAAGATTGGGATGGAGCGCATTTGGCAAGCACTCGCAGATTATGACTAGCAGCTTACCGGTATCGCTCAAGAGGAAAGTGTACAACAGTTGCATCTTGCCTGTACTCACCTATGGGGCTGAAACGTGGAGGCTAACCAAGAGAGTTCTACTTAAGTTGAGGACAACCCAGAGGGCTATGGAACGAAAAATGGTAGGGGTAACATTAAGAGATAGAAAGCGTGCAGAGTGGGTCAGAGAAATAACTCAAGTTAATGACATTCTAGTGGAAATTAAGAAGAAGAAATGGACATGGGCAGGACATGTAGTGCGAAGAGAGGATAACCGATGGTCGCTGAGGGTAACAAACTGGATTCCAAGGGAAGGAAAGCGTAGCAGGGGGAGGCAGAAAGTTAGGTGGGCGGATGAGATTAAGAAGTTCGCAGGGGTCAAGTGGATGCAGCTAGCACAGAACCGGGTTAAGTGGAGAAATATGGGAGAGGCCTTCGCCCTGCAGTGGGTATAATCAGGCTGATGATGATGATGATGATGACTCCGTATTATCAAAAAGATACACAGCTTCTCGAGTTACAACAAGGTAAATAAGCAGCCTGGTACAATCAACGCCGTCGCATGTGAGGAGGCTTCAGTGAATAATCGTCATAAAACACTTAGGAACGTAGAAGAGCGAAATAAAAAAGCAGACCAATACGTTGGAGCCTATAATAGTATTGTAGTTATCACGATTGTCCAATTAGCAAAAAGTCATAATACACCCGTATCACTAATGCATTGCTATAGGGTCCGCTTTCGCGATGACTTTGCCGCCACGAAATAGAGGGAGATGCTAGTAACTAGTAACGGCACTTCGAGAAGAGCTCAATAGGCCGGCACATACCCATTTGTGTGGTTTTCTTGAGCCTAACAGGTTTGTACACCTTACGCGTAGTATCCGTAAGGTATGTTCATTTTTAACCAGGACATGTTTCTATGATGGGCCGTGTCACATTAGGCAGTTTCAATTTTAGCTAGGTGGTGGGACGTCATGCTTTTGAACCACGCTGCAGGGGTATTTCTAAACGTATAAAAATTGTGGAGGACACTTAAGCTCCGCCTTTGAGGATTTGACGTGATAGCATAGGCTACCAGTCCAAATATAAAGCCCCGCTTTGCCCAAGCCGTAAGAACGTGCCCGCGTGGCCTCGTTGTAACGTGAATGCAACAGCCCTGGCAGGCTGATTCTGGCATCCTCCCACATGCAAGGAGAAGCATCAGTTGGCAGCTTCTGTAAGACGAAACGACCGGAAACCTTACGTCCAATCAGTGCGCGACAATTTCAGCTACCAGCTATCGCTTGCCAGCACCATCACCGTGAATTTTCGCTCACAACATCGGCGCGACAAGGAGTTTCGGCGAACGGAGCATTTACTGCTATTACGCTGAAAGCTAACGCAATGTGAAGAAATGTTGGATTGAAGGCAGAGAGAGCAATATGCAAAAATTGTACAGAACGCAGCCGAGAAGAAAAATAGTGGAATCAAGGCAGAGCAGGATTGTGTAGCAGTTTGAAATGGATATCATCACCAGATAAAGCAACCGATAAATGCAAGTACTCGCGGACAAGAAGCTCTTGAATATAAAAAAACAAACAGTCCAAGCACCGAAAAATTAAGACAACTCTATACAAACGCCTCGTGGCGAATTTTATGTGAACGTATTAACGAATTGTGATTAGGAACCAAATTACGCAGGAGCCGGATATTCTTTTTTTGTTGTTGTTGACGTATTCTCTGAAGAATAATTGCGGAGTGCACGTGTTCAGGATAGGTTTCTGAGCGAACGATCCACACTTTGATAATTAAGAACCAGTTCCAATATTGATTTCAGCGATTTTGTATTAAAATATGAAACAGGTGATTCATGTATGTACCTGTCTCTAATAAGTACCCTAATCCCGACCCATTCATCCACTCAAACGTAAAATAACGAGATCAGCGAAATCGACATCTCGCTTTGTATATGAAAGACAGAGTATTTGGTGCACTTGTGAAATACTGGATAATTAGTATACAAGTTACGGATGGGATGGGTTCATTCACAGATGATGGGGAGTGAACTAGAGGCAGAACAGGCAGCCAGACCAAAGTAATTTGAACTTCGTCAGCCTCCTCTCCTACCCACACGGGCGTTTACACTTTTTTCACATCAGTCGCTGCGTAGCGCGTGAGTTTCCGTTGTAGAGGAAACTCGTCCTCAAGCAAGTCAGGTTGTAAGACGCACGCAGCGCTTTGGACGAGCCGCATCACCCAAGTACCCACATGGGCTACTTGAATGGTGCGGGAGCGGCGATGGTGGGCAGTAACTTTTGCGACTACGAAGTTCACTTCGCTTAGCCGACTAATCACGAGACGAAGGGGCCAGTGTGCATGAACAAAAAATTCTCGAACAAGCCTCGCGTTCGAAAAGGTGACCAAAGTCACAGGAAATATCCAGGAGAATAAGTGCACCTCTATGTGGCGCTTGTCATGGAGTTCTTTGGAGTGGAGCTGTGAGGACAAAGTGCGCAAGCGAGCCAGGCGACGAGCTTCCTCAGTGCGACATACCACCTGATATACAGAAGTGTCGTGACGTGAGAGGGGGTATATGGTGCCTAAAAAAGTGCGGGACATCCTGACGTAGAGCACATAGAACGGGGAATACCCGCCGACCTCATGCTTCGTGGTGTTGTACGCGTATGTCATGATTGGCAACAGGGTGTTCCAGTTCCGGTGGTCAGATGCGGCATACATGGACAGCATGTTGGAGAGGGTGCGGTTTGTGCGCCCACTAAGACCGTTGGTCCGTGTGTGGTAAGATGTGGAGGGGCGGTAATTTTAGCCGCACTTTTGAACTAACCTCTGTACGATGTCAGCGTTAATTGCCGTCAACGGCGTTGTTCTGAAGTGTTGGGAAGTGGGCCGAGCAAGTCGACGCCAACTTTTTTTTTAAAGGTGCCGATGATTGCTTTACCGCTTGCAGAAGACCTGCAGGAGGAGTGGTGCGAGGCTTGAGGCGCTGACATTGGTCACAGCTGGAGACGTATTGTTTAGTGGTCTTAACGTTTTCGTCCGGTAAAAGCGCTGGCGAAGTCTGTGCAATGTACGGGAGAACCTAAGGTGACGCGATGCAAACTCGTCCTTCATGGCGTGAAGCACATAATAGCGGAGCTTTTCCGGGACACCCAAAAGCAAGGATGCGCCATCAGCTGAGTAATTCTTCTTGTACAAGAGTTCATCCTGCACGATGAACGGTGCAGAACAGAACATGCTCTTGTGTTTGCCGCAGCAATAAAAGGTTACACCGAGAGGTCATTTTGTTCTGAACGGAATGTCTCTGTGTTTGGAAATGGCGTGCAAAGCAAAGTGAAACATCCCTCGAAGTCTGCCTCTCCGGTAGTAGTTAGCAACGGATGGCTTGACAAGCAGTCAGAATCACTGCGGCGACGACTATTTTTGTAAATGACAGAAAATTAATATTTCTGCAGGCGTACGCCCACGCGCCAGATGACCAGATGGATCACATAGGCCTATGAGCCAGCATAAGGAATGATGATCGATCACGATCATAAACGATAGTTGGAACTTGTGAACAGCAAAGACAAACTAGGCATTCACTTGGTTTCTAGGGATGAAAACTGAGCAGTGTTAAATAAGCGTTATCACTCTACTGTTTCTGTATTACTGGCTTAGCATGTGAACACAGCCTTGTTGACGCTAGTCGTAGTAAAGCGGACAATATTCATTTTACTCGTTATCCTTGTTCATCTAGTGCTGTACTTTACAGAATGTACCGTTCAGTAGAAACATCAGCCACCATTTTTGATAAATGGTGCAGCCGAAACCCTTCAGTGATTACTGCATGGTTCCTTTTCAGGTAGGAAAGTACAGTCGGCCCATTCTCCAGCGCCGATGGAAGCTGTTGAAACTGAATAATTGTCTGCTCTCAGATGAACTCTTTCAAAGTGTTGCATAAAGTGTTGTATATGCAGAAGAAGCAGGGCAGACACCTAGGCCGCCTTTGAATACGTTTAATACCCGACTCTTCCCTGGCTATTGATATGTCAACATGGCGCTCAGTCCCTCTCTTTCACGCGCCCTCCCACAAACCTCGTCTTCCTTCTCTTCGTCGCTCTGTTTGCAGATTCTTGCCTTAATCTGCAACATTATTTAAGTGTTGAAAGTGTTGTAAAGACACGTAGTGTGCATTTTGACAAGTGGGAATTATTGGAAGAGGCGACAAAAAATTTTTCTCTTGAGGCATCTGCATAAATTGAACTCCTGAAGAGGCATCACTTTCGTCAGCGCGGGAGTACATTCATTGAGGTACTTCAGCTAGAGAGAACTCGTTAAGAAGAGCTGCATCAGTTGCAACTGAGAGAGATAAATAAGCAGGCCTTAATAAGGTCTACATCAATATGTTTCAAAGGAACAACCATCTCTACTTGTTCTGAGTGATGAACGGTGACTGCTCTTGCGAACCAAGTGCCGGAAATTCAATATGGCGGGTGGCTGCACGCAAAGTAATGCACAGGGATTACTGATTCTTTCTTTGACTTTTATCAGGGCTGTGGGAGTCACAATGCGTGATCAGATTAAAGTTTCTTGCTCGAAGTTTTTCCTAGATTTGATGATGACCGGCGTCCGGTAGTGGAGGGACCTAGCACTTTGCACACAAATATATCTGCTCTTTCGAAACTGCAGAGCCAGAAATTTCCTACCGCGGATGGTATCACTAGCCGATTTACAAAACATTTTCGCCTTTGCGTGCACCTTTTTTGTTGGAAGTTTTCCAAGCATCTTCTAATGCTGGCTTCCTGCCTTCCAATTGCTGTTTTGGCCATACCATAATAATAGCTATTAATACAATATATTTTTATTACATATTAATAAGTTGATGAATATGCATACTCAGGACAGGTAGTAACAGCAGATCCGGGTCACGAAAGACAAATAACTGGGAGAATGAGGTTGGGATGGAGTGCATTTGGCAAATATATGACTAGCAGCTTACCGGTATCGCTCAAGAGGAAAGAATACAACAGTTGCATCTTACCTGTACTCACCTACGGGGCTGAAACGTGGAGGCTAACGAAGAGGGTTGTACTTAAGTTGAAGACAACGCAGAGGGCTACGGAACGAAAAATCGTAGGTGTAACGCTAAGAGATAGGAAGCGCGCATAGTGGGTCACAAAAATAAATTAAGTTAATGACATTCAAGTGAAACTGAAGAATAAGAAATGGGCATGAACATGGGCAGGGATGTAGTGCGAAGAGAGGACAACCGATGGTCGGTTAGGGTAACAAATTAGATTCCAAGCCAAGGAAAGCGTAGCAGGGGGGTCATAAAGTTAGGTGCGCGGATGAGGTTTAGAAATTCGGAGGGGTCAAGTGGAAGCAGCAAGTGCAGGACAGGGCTAATTGAAGAAATATTGGAGAAGCCTTCACTTTGCAGTGGGTGTATTCTGGCTGATGATGTAGATGATGATGATATTAATACCAATACAGTACAGAGACTAATCGCTTGAAGTCTCTTGGGGGGTATCGCAAATTGCCTTCTCTAATGTTAATTAAAATTTTTTGCTAAGCTTCTTTAGGGCGTATGCACCTAGTAGTCACAAACTAAATAATATAGGATAGGCCTCCTGGTGTTAAAGGCACCAGTATATCCAAGTACATACCCATATTACACGTTCAGTATTGCAGTCTGAGTCAGGTGAGGCTGGCGAACTAACTCTAATTCACATTGACCTTGCTAAGGTGTTTGACAAAGTACGATGACAAAGAGAATGTGCTTGCAGCATACAACATATTGGCGATATGAAGCTCAACGACTTAAGGCAATGATATAAATGTCCTACCCAAGGGTAAAGGCTAACCAGCAGGTAACCAATCATATTCCACTAAAATCCTCTGTTCGCCAAGAGTGTCCATTGTCGTCTTTGTTACTGACCCTGTCTTCAACCTTTTTGTCTCAGCATTATTACCAACGATGTTTTTCTTGGTGCCTGCCTACCTCAATGCGAAATTAAGATTTTGGTGTAGGCTGATGACGTCGACCTATTTGGTTCTGACAAAAAGAGTGTCATTGAAGCTTTACATTTGAATGAACCATTGGCGAGGAATCAGGAGCGCCTGTTAATTCGAGGAAATCCAAAGGAATTTAGTTGGGTCAATGGCGTGCGACACCGATTTGTTCTGGTTACACAAGCTGAAATTTTGCCCCCTTTATTATCTAAGAGTTCCTCTGCACCTGGTTTGCAAAAGTGAGGCATATTGAGATTCACAACTCTGAGCTATGAGGCTGCAAACCCAGGTATGGATGTGTTGGGAGCTCTCCATATTCGCGTGTGCACAAGTCTGCAAAATCTGCATCTTTGCTAAGCTTGCTTACGTCCTGGAGGTCTCATATTATGTGAGAAAGAAGATGCAGGAAATTTTCTGAATATTTGCAGCCTTTTTATAGGGCTTTCAATGGGAGTCCATGTGCTTGGCAACCTGTTTTTCACATTCAGCGCCCGACTACTGTGCCGGAGTTCCCGGGTTCGAACCCGACTACGGCGGCTGCGTTTCGATGGAGGCGAAACGAAGTGGCGTCCGTGTGCTGTGCGATGTCAGCGCACGTTAAAGATCTCCAGGTGGTCGAAGTTACTCTGTAGCCCTCCACTACGACTTCCCTTTCTCTCTTTCCACTTTCACTCCCACCTTCCTCCCTTTCCTTACGGCGCAGTTCAGATGTCCACAGAGCACGTGTGACAAATACTGCGCCTTTTTCTTCATGTGAACCAATTATTATTATTATTATTACTATTATTATTATTATTATTATTATTATTATTATTATTATTATTATTATTATTATTATTATTATTATTATTATTATTGATTTTTAGAAAAATTTATTCTAGAGTGCATGACATCCATTTGTGAAAAAATTTTCTGTTCTATCGGGCCGACAGTTCGGTTTCATCGAAGGTCGTGGAACACTTTCACTTCTCGAAGAATTTGCAGAACTCTATACAACTTTTGATCAAAATCTGTTTGCATGTGGCTTGTTTCTAGATATTGCCAAGGCATTTGACACAGTAAATCATAAAATTTTGTTGCAAAAATTACACCTGCTTGGATTTAGGGGACCATTTCATGACCTATTGAGAAGTTATTAGAAGATCGCTCACAAGTCGTAGCCCTTGATTTCACCACAGCCGTTCCGTTCAGTACAGTTCAGTCGTTCAGTCGTGTCCGACTCTTCGTGACACGACACAGCCGTTAGCAGCCGTCAGATGTTGGGGGCTAGGGTTCCGCAAGGGTCTATCCTATCGCCATTGCTTTTCAATTTATTTATCAATGACTTCGCGTCAGCAGTAACAAATGCCTTGGTCTTTCAGTACGCCGACGATACGGTTTTACTTACGAAGCATATTTCCTACAAAAGTGCTGTTGCTTTACTACAAGAAAATATCTGTATCGCAATGAACTGGTTTTCCGTGAATGGCCGTTCGGTAAACCAACAAAAAACAAAATTGGTCTGTTTTAGAAACCCATTACTCTACCGTACCGTACATTACTGTACTGTAGAAACCCATTACCCAACTGTACTGAGTGAATTGGTTTTTTTGTACCCAACTGTACTGAGTGAATTGGTTTTTTTGCACTCGCACTATGATAAAGACTGCCATTGTACTCCAGTCGAAAATGTTGATTGTATAAAATATCTAGGGATTGACTTTGATAGCGATCTCTCATGTCATAGCCACATGGCTTACGTTTGTGGCATATTACGTAGAACAGCATGGTTACTGTTTACAGTTAAATCTTTCCTTCCTTTATCGGTAAAAAAGACAATCATGCATGCACTTGCATACAGTGTTATAAGATATGGCATCACAGTCCTTGCGCACTCTTCGCAAAGGTGGCATGATCGGGTAGACGCTCTTCTAGAATATATGTTTAAAAGTACGTACCGCCTGTGAACATTCCTTTCCCTCTCAAGTAAACTTGTTTAATTTTCTTGGTCTTCCGTCCTTTCAAAGTTTATATAAGCAAACTGTTATTCTTCGGCACTTTTGGAATCCTGCTTACATGACGAGAGCAGTTTCTGCCAGAACACTACGGAATTGTCAGCGCTACACGGTCGCCAGATACGCTAGCAGATGCGGCAAAGCAAGACGATGTGTGTATGTCCCTACAATATTCAATATGCTTCCTGATCAGGTGTTGTCCGCTACTTCTAAAGCCACCGTAAAACAGATGCTCCAATATGTGAAGTTTTAATTCGATACGACGCAGGAAACTTGCAAGATTCAATTTTTTTTTCTTCTCTTTTATACAGTGTATCTTCCTTAGTATTTGTATTTCAGTGTGTGTGTGTACTTACCCTGATATTTTATTGCCTTTACTTTTCGCCGCCGATTTTGCCGGGCCGAGTCCTGCAAGCCTACTCGTGGCTTTGACAGGCCCGAGTCTGTATGTATCCCAATGTGTTGTGGCAATAAATTATTATTATTATTATTATTATTATTATTATTATTATTATTATTATTATTATTATTATTATTATTA
>JAJIZL010020819.1:334774-438448 GCA_023969395.1 Amblyomma maculatum | reverse complement strand
TATTATTATTATTATTATTATTATTATTATTATTATTATACTAGTACGCGCATCAGTTAGTTTCCCGTAGTTGTTTTTTGTCAAGTTCGGAAACCACCCTTTTTTTGTAACTGTTCTGATTAGGTGTTTTGGAGCTGATTCTGTTGTAGCGTGGTACCGGAGTCCCCTAGACGCGAACGCGAGTTAAAACCGAGTAAAAAATGAACTGAAACACCGATGCCAAGCGAACGTCTAATTCGCGGAACAACGATAAGTTTGACGTAGGAAACTGTCGGAAATCCTAGCAAAAAAAAAAACTGATTGATTTATAGGAAGGGAAAGGCGCGGTAACTGTTTTATTTGTTTTCTGTGGACACCTCAACCGCACCTTAAGGGAAGGGAGGAAGGTGGGAGTGGAAAGGGGGGAAAAGGAGCCGTAGTGGAGGGCTGCGGAGTAATTTCGACCACATGGGGATCTTTAACGAGCGCTGACATCGCACAGCACACGGACGCCTCTTCGTTTCACCTCCATCAAAACGCAGATGCCGAGGTCGGGTTCGAACCCGGTACGCAACGGGTCGCTTCGAGCATCGCGTGGCCGGGGAGAGACCTTGCTTCCCTCTCCAGCAAGGAAAGGAGGAAAGGCACGCTGGGGCGATGAAATGCGGTGGTAGTGGTAAAACATTTATTGTGGGAACCAGGGTACATTACAAGGGTTGATGTGGTTCCTGATCCCGGCTGGTGTCTGTCAGGCTGTGCCTGGCAGCGACCGCTTCAGCCCAGTCAACCAGCATCTTTTGCGCTGCTGGGTCCGAGCTCTCTTGGTGCGTGAGGCCCCGTTGGGGTGGTGGCTTCACGTCTTCGCATAGAAACATTATGGAATTGAAGGTGGCTCTAGGTGCGCCACATAGAGAGCATGTGGGGTCGTACCGGCCCGGGTGTGCCAAGGCCAACCAAGCTGGGGAGGGAAAGGTTTTGGCTTGTAGCTGTCGCCAGATCATTTCTTGGGGTTTTGAGATAGAGGTGTGAGGTGGGGGATAAGAGTCGTTGTTCTCGGTAATGAAGTGTTATGTCATGATATGTGAGAAGTCTGTCCCGCGTGCTTCCCCAGTCTTCGGTATGCCCCGCTCGGTTGACGTGCGCTCGAGCAGTTGAGTGGGCTGCCTCGTTACCGGGGTTGCCTGCATGGCCTGGTACCCAGACGATGTGAATGGGTCGGGGAGCTGTAGAACCAGAGGTTAAGATTTGATGGGCGATTGGGTGTATTTTCCTTCTTGCCAAATTTTGAATGGCCGTTTTAGAATCGCTAAAAATGAGTGTGGCAGTGGAAGAGGAGATGGCTAGCGCTATGGCTGCCTCTTCGTCTTCTGTCGACGTTTTTGCTTCACGTTTTTGCTTCGACAGAGGCAGAAACACTGTGATTGAAGTTATAAGAAATCACACTGATGACATATGCCGTGGGGTGACTGTATTCTGCCGCGTCTACGTAGGCCGCTTCGGTGTCAGTCGCGTGTGCTTTGTGTAACGCCTTGGCTCGAGCTTCTCGCCATGCCTTGTGGTGAGGAGATTTTTAGGTAGGGGTTGTACGGTAAGGTCGTCGCGGATGTGTTGGGGGACTAAGTGGCTGTTTTCAATGGGTGGGCGAATTGGTTGGAGTTTTAGCGCTGCGATATTGAACCTGCCCGTCTCCGTGTAGGAAAGTCTGTTGATCTGAGCAGTACGATGAGCTTCCACTAGTTCTTGAATTGTGTTGTGCACTCCCATGTTTAGGAGGCGTGTGGTAGGAGTATGTTTCGGGAGGTGAAGTGCTGTTTTGTATGCCTGACGAATGAGTGCGTCCACTTTCTCAGTTTCTGCCTTTGTAAGATAGAGGTACGGGTGTCACGAAATCGGCGCACATTTTTATTAAGCCGGCGCGGTGCAAGGCCCACGCGGCGCCGCATGGAAAGTTAGAGAAAATCATCCGTAGGCACGGTCAGATCGAAAATACCGAAGGAGATGTTCCGCGTAGTGCTGCGACCGCACGGCGGCGCCGATCAGCTGACAAGGAAAGCGGGACCGAAGCTGCGCCAGGTCCTGGTTACGGCTGCAGGCCTCAACCTGAACGGGGAAGACAGATTCATCGCCAACCCGAAGAATCAGTCCCTACTAATTATGACCCCGGAGCTCGGCAGGGCAAAGCGGTACGAGCAAATTACGACCATAAAAATCGGGCCAGTTGAGATAGACGCAACTGCTCACGCGGCCATGCCGGAGGGCGGCAAGGGCGTCATATACGACGTTCCGCTGGACGTCACGGAGGAGGAAATTCGGCAGGGACTCAGAGATAACCCCGGCTACATTGGAGCGAGGAGGCTCGGGAAAAAGTCTAAAACCGTGCTCATCATTTTCGAAGACCAAGAAGTCCCGCGAGAGGTGTGGTTCAACGGATTGCTATACCGGTGCAACCTCTACAAAAAGAAATTCGATGTGTGCTACGCATGCGGCAACCTAGGACATCGGTCGGACGTCTGCCCGGACCCCACCAGCCCTCGATGCCGAGGGTGCAGAATGCTTAATCCACCGGAGGGGCACGAACAAAACTGCGAGCCGCAATGCCTACTGTGCGGCGGCTGCCACCCCCTGGGGCACGTACGTCAAAAACAACGTCGCCGTCGTCCAGCACGAAGTAGGTAACAGGGAGACCGAAACGGTCTTTGTGGAAATCCTGACCGGTAAAAAGAACAGAGGCAGCATATTTCTACTCAATGTGTACAGCTCCCCGAAGTGCACGAAGGCGAGGTTTGGCCCGATATTTAAGAGAGCGATTAGCCTGGCAGATAAGAACCCACTAATAATAGCCGGCGATTTTAATGCCAGACATCGAGAATGGGGTTACACGACCAGCAGCCCGAAGGGTCAAACGCTGTTGGAAGATATCACTGAGTCAAACCTCTACATCGCTAACGACATTAGATGCCCGACGAGGGTGGGCAACAGTGTGTCAGCGGACACAAACCCGGACTTGACTCTCTGCCATAGAACTGGCATAGTCAAGTGGACGAACAAGCATCAGGATCTAGGTAGCGACCACTACGTGCTAGAGGTAGAACTAAGTAGGAAAGTGAGCGTTAAGCGCGCTGTGTGTCGGACGGAAACCCAAGTGGATTGGGATAAATTCAGACAGATCAGAGAACGGGAAGAAATTGGAGATATAGAGTGCATTCAAAATTGGGCCGCCCAATTAATTACCCATGTCAACGAGGCCACCGAAGAAATTAAAGGCGAAGCTCTGCCTGAGGCGATGGATAGCAGGTTATTCGGCATGTTCAAAAAGAAAGAAGAGCTAACGAAGAAGCTCAAAAAGCAAAAGTGGAACCGCAATCTCAGGAGAGAGATAGCCAGACACAACGTCGAAATAGAAAAATACGCCCGGAAACTCGAGTCGCAACGTTGGGATAACAAATGCGACGAGATGGAGGGCACCATGAATGGGGCCAAGACGTGGCAACTGCTCAGGTTCCTGATAGACCCGACTAAGTCCAAAACGGTCGCCAATATAGAACAGGTAAAGGCGAGGTATAACTTTAAGGGTACGGACAAACAGCTCATTAACAAGCTCAAGTCCATGTACGTAGCTCCCCCCGCCACAGCGCATTACAGAGATTACAACGGACCGGCGAACAGCGAGCTTGACGCGTCCATAACAGTGGCAGAAGTCAGAGCGGAGCTGCACGGCCTAAAAAGACGCTCGGCCCCCGGGCCGGACCTCGTTAATAACAAGATGCTCGCAAATCTGGACGACGAATCGATCAATGCCCTAACCAAATATTTAAATCAGGTGTGGGAGAGTGGTCAAGTACCCCAAGAGTGGAAGAGGGCTAAGATCACCCTAATCCACAAGCAGGGAAAACCACCGGGCTTGGAGAATCTCCGCCCAATATCGCTAACATCCTGCGTAGGCAAACTACTTGAGAAAGTTATTCAGAGGAGGCTAACCAAATACACCGAAGAGAATGATGCGTGGCCGGCTGAATTGGTCGGATTCAGGCCCGGCCTTTGTACGCAAGATACCATGCTCAGACTACATAACGATGTTGTCAGAGACTTCAGGAAAAAAAATACGAAAGCTATTCTAGGCTTAGACCTTAAGAAAGCTTTTGACAACGTCAGTCACGACGCCATTCTCGACGGGCTCGCTGAGCTTAGAGTAGGCGAAAGAACCTACAACTATATTAGATCATTCCTGCGAGACAGGACGGCGATCATCAGCTTTCAGGGCTTATGTTCGGAGGAGTTCCCGCTGGGTAACAGAGGCACTCCGCAGGGAGCTGTGCTCTCACCTTTCCTTTTTAACATCGTAATGAGGAAGCTCCCCAGTAAGCTTGGCCATCTCGATGACTTAAAACTAAGCATCTACGCGGACGATGTGACCGTCTGGATGTGCGAAGGGAACGACTCGTACATCACATCCAGGCTCCAAGAGGCAGCAAATATAATCAGCTATCACGCAGAGGACGTAGGTCTATGCTGTTCGCCAGAAAAATCGGAGCTTCTGGTAATGACCAGCAGTAGTGGGAAGATAACTCCAGATATCAAAATTAAAGTCAACGGAAACGAAGTCCGGAAAGTAGATGAAATTAGAATATTAGGTATGATTATCAACCGCAGGGGTAGTAACAAAAGCCTGATGAAGAAATTAAAAGATCAGGCGGAGCTCGTAGTCAGAGTATTTAAGAAGACGTCCAACAGAAGGAGTGGTCTCACGGAGGCTAGTAGACTCAGACTCGTACAAGCTTTTGTCACGAGCAGAATGTGCTACGCGACTCCATTCCTAAATATCAACAAGACCGAAGAACACAAATTAAACACCATAATTAGGAGATGCACGAAGTGCGCTCTAGGACTCCCCATAACTACTTCTAACGACATTCTAGAGAAAATGGGGTTGCATAATGAGTGGAAAGAGCTGGCTGCGGCGGTCAGGCTGTCCCAGAGAGAGCGACTCGCAGGAACGGCGGCGGGTAGGCAAATCCTCGATTGGGTAAACCTACTAGCGCCCGGGGAAGGCGAAAGTGTCAGAGAAAGCATAGATCGAGAAATCAGAAAGCATCTATACGTCTCGCCCATACCGAAGAACATGCACCCCGTACACGACGAGGGGAGGAGAAAAAGCAGAGCTAAGCACCTCGCTAACAAATTGGACAAACTCCCGCCGGGATCGGTCGCCTACACCGATGCAGCGATCGGGAAAGAAGGCGACGTAACCTCGGTCGCCCTATTGGACACTGGGATCACCATAGGAATAGAAAGAAATCGAGATCTACCGCCGGTAGAGGCGGAGGAGATTGCAATAGCCATTGCCATTGCACGACCAGGCGTGAAACACGTCATCAGCGATAGCAAAGCGGCGGTTAGAAATTTTAGCAAGGGTAGAGTCAGCAATCGTGCTGCAAAACTTCTGAACGAGTCGTCTCTCGCCGAAAGCGTGACCATAATCTGGACCCCAGCACACGCCGGTCTCGCCGGCAACGAGGCTGCCCACATGCTCGCCCGCTCCTCGCTACCTCGGGGTGCTGCGGACGCCTCCACAACATCTAAAACCAAAGAATGTATAGGTACCTTTAGGGATGTAACGGACAACTTGAAGAAAGACCGGAGGATATATCCGCCACCGGTTAGATCCCTGAGTAAAAAGGAATCGTATGACTGGAGAAGACTCCAAGCTCGAAATTTCTTTTCGCCCCTGTGGAGGAGTTGGACGGGCGCCAGAGGGCGGAAGAGGGACGGTGCAGAAACCGAAATTTGTAAATTTTGCGGCCACGTGGCAACATTAGATCATATAATATGGAGATGCGTTCGTGCCCCAGGGCGCAACGCGATTAAAACTAGCGATGAATGGGAGACCACGCTAAGAAGCTCCGACGAAAAAACACAGCGATTCGCCGTCCGCCTGGCGGCCGAGGCTGAAGACCTCTTCTCCTAGACGAGGCCGGGTGTCCTCTGGCCGCGGTGTGACAGACTGCCTCCCCGGACGCCTGCGTGCGGACTCGTAGGTGGCTGCTGCACCATATTCAGCGGAAATAAATGTTCTTCCTCCTCCTCCTCCTTCCCCGCGCGAGAGAGTGCGTAGCTTTGTACGCGTCGCCGTCGCCTTCTTTCTCACCACACGGCGGTGAAGGTGATTCATAAGTCCGGAAAACGCCAGACGTCTCTAGAACATTCTATGGGACCTAGCCAATGACGACGCGCGGCTCGACGGGAGGAAGAGGGAGCGCTCTAACCAGCGAAGCTAAGTGTGTGTGCGCGCTAGCTTTGGCGCGTGTTAACAGACAGACGCGGCGCGCCCTATTTGAAAAGACCGCGCCGCTTGTGTAGCCAGTCAGTCAGTCAGCAATTGCGGCGTGTTCGCAAGTGCCTGGGCTCAACTCCCGGGGATCACCTGCTGCTGGCAAGCCCACGGACCTGCAAGGGAGTGGCGCTCGTCTCGTATGGCGGCCACATCGTTACTCTCGAGGCGTCGGACTGCAACAGTGCCCGGTGAACAATTTGGTGCTTGTTTTTGTGACTCTCTCGTGTTTCTTCTGTGTTGTAAAGCCTATGTGTTATTGAATACCTCTGTAGTTGCATGCTTAGCATTTGTATTCTGTGAACCTCTCGTCTGTGCATTTCAAGTGTTCTTGTGTATTCCTTTGTATCGTCTCTTGCTGTGCATAAATTGTGTTTTGTTTGTTACTTCTGACTCCAACCCTTACTCTGGCTTGAACCGGCGACCGCTGGGCACCAAACGGCCACGCCCTTCTGTCACTACAAGGTAGATGAATTCCGGCTGAGCTTGCCATGCAGGTCGAGGGCATCTCCTTTGCGACCGGTACAGATACCCCCCCCCCCCCTCACTCTAAGGGTGTCTGGGAGTGTGCGCACCGTTAAGGGCGCATCGTTAATAATCCCCCTAATTATTTACGGGTGACAACGGGAGAGACCATTCGGCTGATGACAAATGCCCTTACAAGCCGCCGGAAATCGTGCTCTCGTATGCCTCTGTGCTTGTTCGCTATTCGTTTGATGAGTCTGATAGTTTGACGGGTGGTGATAGTCAGTTTCAGGATAGTTTCTGTGTTGAGTCCATTGTTTTGCAAGAACATTCCTAGAACTCGAAATTTGCTGACCTCGGGCACTCAAAGCCCATCTATGGTGATGTGTATGGAGGTGTTTTTTTTTTTTTTTTGCTTGGTAAGGCGACGGTTTGGGTGGAGCAACAGGAGTTCGGATTTAGTGGGGGAGCACGCTTGGCCGATGGATGCTGCGTGCGTTGCCACTACGTCCGCTCTTGCTTAAAGAGTGTCCTCTATGTTTCCTACATTTCCCGTGGTTGTCCACAAGGTAATGTCATCCGCATAGAGGGTGTGGGAAAGGTTTGGGATTTGTGTTAGTTTGTGGGCCATCAGGATGAGGGTGACTTTAAATAGTAGGGGGAGAGGAATGATCTCTGGGGTGTTCCGCGATGGCCTAAAAAAAAAAGGGGGGGGGGGGGTTCTATAGGACCGAGTTTGAGTTCCGCGGTGCGGTAGCGAAGAAAGGCTGCGATATATGAATGGGTGCGCTTGCCTACCCCTAGGCTGGAGAGGGCGTCAAGGATTGAGTCATGTTGTCTATTATCATATGCTTTGTTAACGTCTAGAGCCAGTAAGGCTCTCATGCGGTTTCTATGCTGCGGATCTAGAATTTCTTCGGAAATTTGAAGCATGATGTCCTGAGTGGATAAGTGGCTTCTGAATCCCAGCATCATATGTGGGAAGAGATTGCGAGTATACATGTGCGTGTGCAATCTGTTAAGAATTACATGCTCGAAACGTTTGCCCATGCATGATGTGAGAGAGATTGGTCGGAGGTTGGTTATGTCTAGGGGTTTGCTTGGTTTAGGAATGAAGGTGACTCTTGCGTGTGTCCATCCCGGGGGGAGAGTACCTGCCTTCCAGTGCTTATTGAACAAGTCTGTCACGGCTTGGACAGAATGGTCATCGAGGTTGCGCAGAGCTTTGTTTGTTATCCCATCTACTCCCGGGGCGGACATAGTGCGGAGTTTATGCATCGCTGCTTGAACCTCCCATGTCGCTATGTCTGCATCGAGATCGGGGTTGGGCTCGCCCTTGTATGAAGGGAACAAGTTCGTGGCGTAGTTGTGAGGTATTTGGCTTTTAGGGTTTGTATTAATATGTCATCATCCATCTTTAAGCTGTGGATGAGACGAGTTACGTTACGATGTTGTGAGCTTTTTGTGTGATTATGTTCTAGAAGGCACCTCAGTAGCTTCCACGTGTCTCGAAGTCCGAGGTTGCATTCCATGCGGTCGCGCGCCTGTCCCCACGGTTGTCGGGTTAGTAGCGCTGCATGTGACTCTATGTCCTTAATCAAGGCTGAGACCCTTCTTTTCAGGGATCGGTTATGCTTGCTTTTGAGCCATCGCTTTTGCAAGCTGTTGTATGCCTCCCTCATATGTAGAAGGTGGCTATCGGTGACGTCCGACTCTTTGGTGTTCGGGACCTTCGACGTGACCGTGGCTATGTCACTGACCCAATTTACGAGGGGATCTATTTGAGTGGGGGCATCTTTTCGGAGGTTTCGGAACTTGTCCCAGTTTGTTATTTTGAAGCGCTTTTTGACATATGGGGTGATGGAGCTTAGAGAGAAGGAAGTTTGGACAATGTAGTGGTCGCTGCCTAATGATGTCTGCGTGTTCGACCACTGGCATTGTGTGAGATTTTTTCCAAGTGCAAGATCAGGTGTAGTGTTTCGCTGCACACGTTTGTCAATACGCGTATGTTGCTGCTGTTCGTTCACTAGTGTAAAGCCATCATTTTGTAGGAACGCGCCCAGAGCTGGGATCCCTTGTGGCAATTTGATGTGTAGCCCCAACTGACGTGTCGAGCGCTGAAATCACCTACCACAACCAGCGAGTGGTGTTTGCTGATCTGCAATGGTTTTCGTAGTGCTGCCATGAGGGGAGCTGCTTTACCCTTAGGGTGACTGTAAATGTTTAGGATAAAGAGGCCAGGGCTCATTCTGGTTCGGGGCAGGAATTCAATGAGATGACAGTCGATGTCTTCTAATTCCATCAGGTGATCTTTAGCGGTGCAGTTGCGGTGAACCAATGTAGCGACTTTAGGCACGGTTGTGTTTGTTGATATGTGGGGCGATGTGGTGATGTGACGGTGATTGAGTCAGTGTAGCGCTTGCCCATGCATCGCTGTGGAAGCCTTCTTCGAGTGCTCCGTGGGAATTAAACTTTGTATTGCAGAAAAAGAACGTGTGTGGTGAACTGGCAGCATCAAGATCAAACCACGACGTCACTGATCGTCACTACAGATTCTTCTTATCTGTTCTCACAGACTGGACTGGTGCGTCAGTGGTCTGTATAGGGAATTCTCACAGAGGCTGCAAGCATGTATAATTTCCTCAGCGTGCGTTTTTCTTTAGATTATCTCTACAGCCTATCCAGAATGCAGATTACCCAGTTCTTCATTGCTTGACCAAGATAACCAAGTTTTCCTTCCCTTACCTTTGTTTTGGCAGCCATATCAGGGGTTTTTTGATACTCATGTTTTAAAGCGTGTTAGACACATGTACATTAAGTCTTCTGCAAAGACATTCTTTTTAAATTTCATCCATTAACGCTCCCTTTTGAAGCATGACTTCATGCCAAGGAAATGTTTGTGCCATGATCTGTGAATTGCCGCCTATTGATCATTGTTTTTTTTTTTCAGTACAGTAATGCTATTTGTTTCTGGGACATATAACTGCGAATTCTTAAAAAGGAAACTCGTATCACACCATATGGTTTATATGATTTTGCGCGTTGAGAGGAAGGCTAACGTGTCTTGTGATTTATGTATGTTATTGGGACTGACAAATCTGTGGGAGAGTCGTATGATGGACGGCCATGCTGAATCTCTACGGTCATCAAAGTTAGTGTTCCGAGAGTAGTGCACTTTAGAAAGCTATCAGCCCAGGACGTTCTCCTGCAGATCAAAGAAGAGGTCTTGACGGGTATCCCACGCTCGGCAGAATACGTAGTTTTGGCAGTGGACATTAAAGGTTCATTTGATAATGTTAGTGACAAGGCGATCTTAGATGGTCTGGCAGACACGAATTGTGGAACCAGAGTCTACGAGTACGTTAGGAGCTTTCTGAGTAATCTGACGGCCGAAAACAAGATTGGTAATATAAAAACAAAGACCTTCTCCCCGCCCAACAAAGGGACACCTCAAGGAGCAGTCATTTCGCCCACGCTGGTCAACGTGGCAATGATTGGCCTGACCAGGCGCCTCGAGAAGGTGGAGGGCATACAGCACGCTATGTATGCTGATGACGTCACCATCTGGACGACCACAGGATCACTCGGGGAGAAGGAAGCGAAATTGCAGCATCTGTCATCGAAGAATATCTAAAGCAGAGGGGCTTGGAGTGCTCATCAAGAAAATCAGAACTGATCAGATTATGGCGAGGGAAGGGCAACCGCTCTGCTCCCACAGATCAAGGCCACAAGTTCGAGATCCGGCTGCAAGGGGAGACAGTACCCGAAAAGGCAACCGTGAGGATCCTGGGGATGTGGCTCCAATCGAATCAAAGGTGTCAACACACACTTCATCTGCTCAAGACCTCGACTCAGCAGGTCGCCCGAATGATAGCACGGGTGACCAGCAAAAAGAAGGGGATGAAGGAGCCCGACACACTCAAACTTGTCCGGAGCCTCGTTATTAGCAGAGTAGCGTATGCTCTGCCCTACTTCAATATGACCAAAGGAGCGGAAGACAGAGCGGACGCCATCATCAAAATGGCGATCAAGACCGCACTCAAGCTCCCCAAGAACACACCGAACCACAAGCTAGCAGCTCTGGGTCTGCACAATACAATACAATAATTACCAGAAGCCCAAATCAAGTCACAGCTAAGCAGACTTCTACAAACGATTGCGAGAAGCAATTGTATGTCACTTACACAAGCCATGACACTAAAATATTGTCTGGATCTAGACATGATCTGCACACATACCATTTGCCTTTTGTTTTAAGACAACTTGTTTTTGTGTAAACAGTTTTACATCCTGCCTTCGTTCTCTTTTACTTTAGTGGAGTTTTATTGGAGGGACATCCCATGCAATAGAATTCTCCGTCGGACGTCCTGTGGCTGCTTTAACAATGCACGTCCGTTTCTGGACAATAGGCGGACGTCCGAGCGTCAGGTTTTTAATTTTCACTGAACTTTCCATGGACCGCCATTTTCTTTGCACCGAACGTCCCTCGGACGACCGCCGCATGTCCATCGAACTTTCAGCGCACCTTTGGAGATGTCCGACGGACGTCGTAGTATCCGTTGCCGGACATTCGCTGGATGCTCGACGGATTTCTTTGGTCCGATGGGGCGTCTATGGCGTTCACGTGTTCGAAGAACAATGTCCCGTAGAACTGCGAAAACATTGGCCCACCCGTATAGATACGTTGTCCACGGGTTCCTGGTGAGTTCACGGTACATCGCCCGCCCCTTCTCGAACACAACCAGTCGTAGTAGTAGTAGTAGTAGTAGTAGTAGTAGTAGTAGTAGTAGTAGTAGTAGTAGTAGTAGTAGTAGTAGTAGTTAGTAGTAGTAGTAGTAGTAGTAGAAGAAGACTTTATTGAAGCGCAACACTTAGACGCATCGATGGTCTGCCCGACGAGAAGGCTCTGTTCTTCCTCACCCTCGGCACCAAGCCAGTCCACCAAGGTCCAGATAGTATAGGAGGGGTGGGAAAGAAACCTGATTTCAATGCAACCAGGCATGACAATAAGCAGTGGGAAAGGTTGGCATAAGGGGAAGGGCAGTTGGGACATGATGGATCACGGCGGAATTTGTACAGATGTAGCCATGCAGGGGTTCGCTCTAGGGTTAGCTGGCCGACGTGGTCCGTGAAAACGAGAAGCCAGTTGTATCGCAAAACTATTTTATGCTCAAGCAGGTCTAAGGGAGACGTACTAGCCCTCTCGATGGCCCGTAGTTGGATCTTCGGGTCCAAGCTGACCCGTACGGCTTCCCACCTATCGGGGTAAGGGAGCTGTATTAATTCCGCCGCAGGAGGATCATTTGAGCAGTTCCAGAGAATGTGGTCTTATGTTGCTCTTTCGCCGCATTTATTGCACTTTGGGTTGTACTGGCCTGGGTATATGAGGGCAAGCCCCACTGGATCTAGGGGAGAGCGTGTTTGTAGTCGGCGCCAGGTAACTTCCTGCGCCTTCGTTAAGGATTTGTGAGGAGGGGGATACGTGCGCCTTTCCAACCTGAAGTGGTGGGTGATATGAAAAGAAATTGACCCACCTCCCGTGAAATTCGGGTCGAAGTGCACGCTCACTGCCCGATCGAAGACACCTCGGGTTTGCGCGTGAGCCGCCTTGTTCCCCAGATTAGACGAGTGGGCCGGGACCCAGATTAGTTCGATTTCTCTAATTGGAACAGGTGTTTTGGAGGATACTGAGGGACGTAGATGTGATACGACCCCTCGCGAAATTGCAAATGGCTGTTTTAGAGTCACTGAATATAATATCAGCGGACCTGTTTTCTATATAGCTATGGCTATGGCCGCTTCCTCCGCCGTCTCGGAGGAGGTGGTTGCGGTCGATGCGGCCGCCTATGGAGAACCGTTTCCATTCACCGCGACCAGTGCGAACGCTTGTCTCGGGGTTTGCCGATATTCCGCCACGTCCACATATGCTGCATTGCCGTTTCGGCCGTACTTGACATGTAGGGCGCGAGCCCTCGCCATGCGTCGACCTTCGTGGTACGCGGGGTGCATATTCTTGGGTAAGGGTTTAATGACTAGAGCTGTCCTAATGTGTATAGGTAACTGTGTTTTCGCATCCCTGTCAGGAAGTTGCTCGCACATGTATAGTCTGTATAAGATGGCCCTTCCCGCGTTTGTGCGAGTGAGTCGTCCAAGCTAGGAGATAAGGTGTGCCTTGCACACCTCCGAAAGCGTGTTGTGAATCCCATGGTGCCAGCAACATTTCCGTAGACGTGGTGTGCGGGAGCCCAAGGGCAGCTTTTTAGGCCTGCCGGATTAGGACCCCGACCTTCATTCTCTCAGCGAATTGCAGTTGCAGGCACGGAAGGGAGTAGATAAGCTTGCGCAGTACGAAGGCCTGCAGTAATCGTAGGGGTGTGCGAATAGTACTTTTTCCAAACCTAATCGAATACGAATAGTGCACTCTTGCTATCGAATCGAATACGAATAATGTAGCTAAAAAGCGAATCGAATACGAATCGAATAGTGAAAGCAGCGAATGGAATACGAATCGAATAGTGAAAGCAGCAAATCGAATACGAATCGAATACTCTGCAAGTTATGTTCATATCATTTGTATGTTGATTACAAAACATTAAAATTGTCTGAAATTCAATTTTATTCAAAATGCTGTTTGATATACAGTTCACAACAACGTACAGCTGCGTCAACCTTGACTACAGGCGAGATAAAGTCTAAATATTTAAAAGCAAAAAGATTGCACAGAACCATAAGCTAAAGAAAATAGCACTCAGTATAAAGTCAAGTGGAGTTGGCAGGAGTTAATAAAATTACTAGATGCAACTTGGCTAGAAGAACAGCCTGGCACTACTAGAATGCACAACTGGAAATTGAGTACTGTCAACATGGCATCAGTCAAACATCACATCAACTAAGACAAGACTTTCTCAGACTAGTCATCAAAGATTTTAAAAATGCTTGACTAGATTAAGGCTCTAACATTGCCGGGAAATCACACAGAAAATGCAGATACATGTCTAGATTAATCTGCAGTTTTTATTTGAGCCTTTAATGACTAGGACTGAAACTTGTTGCAACAGTTATGAGAAACGACCATTCACAAAGATAAAATTTGATATCCCAAAAGGTGGAACATTAGAAGTAGTGCAGATGCAGTGAAACAAAGCGCATTTCACAAAGATTTAAATGAGTATATGGAACACTGAGCATGTTGCAATGGCAGCACTATACGTAAAAAAAAGTGTTTTAACTATGGGAACAAAATAAAGGCAGTCTTGTGCATCATAATGTAACTAGGGATATTCACCAACAAATGGTTCTGGACTGTAAAATTGCACAGCAGGTCTGTTGGGAAATGTTACGGAAGCTTCGACCACACTGAGTTGCCGTGCAAGAAAACAAGGTGCTCTACATTGTCCGATGAAAGTGATTCCCGCCGACAAGTCACTGTATTGGAGCAAGTTGAGAAGAGCCTCTCGCTTGCCACTTGAGTAGCCGGAATGGCAAGGCACTTTTGACCATGGTTGCAAGAGCTCCCTACTTGATTTTTCCTTCTGTTTGCCACCACTGAAATGGACTGCTATCACGAGGCAACACAGGGGCCTGAAGATAGTTGGACATTTCTTGCATCAAAGAGCAAGGGGTTTCATTGTGTTTTGATGATACCAAAGTATTAAACACTCCCCAAACGGATGACTGCTCTTCTCTCCAATCCATCTGCTCCTGTGCAGAAGTTTCCTGCGAGCCCAACTGTGACAGCCTTGACTCTTCCTGTTCCTGAAGTACTGAATACAAGAGGGACCGCATGTGCCCCTTTTCTTGCTGGTCGCTCCAGACATCCTTGAAACGAGGGTAAAGCAGAGTGGCAACAGCATGGGGCATCTGTGTGCTTATACCTTGAAATCTTGCTTTCACAGACCTCAGGAGGTTCTTTGAAAACTCTAGCTCCTCAGCTCCACTTGCCTCTTTAGAAAGCAGCACCTGAATGCAGTGAACAAGGGGAATAACAAGAGGCAATGTTGGGTGGGACTCGGAACAAGCAGCGGTAGTGGCTTCTTCAATCGGTTGCAGCACTGACACGAACGCTGCTACTTGACGCCATTCAGGAGAGGTCAGGTTGTGAACAGAATCTATTTCTGCCAAGTCTACTGTCACAGCTGACTTCAGCTTATGCAAGCGCGCTAGCATGGCGTATTCACTATTCCATCTTGTAGGAACATCTTGTATCACCTCCAATGGCTCCTATATGCCCATTCTCCTTTGTATTTCTTGCAGTCTTGTTCTCGCACTGCTGCTTCGTTTGTACAACCCAACGATAGCCCGTGCTTTTCCACACACGCTTGCGAATCCGTTGCTTTCTTTCTCCGCGTCCTGAACACAAAGTTGCATAGTGTGCGCGAAACAAGCAACGTGCATCCAGGGGGTTGGCCCAATCGCGGACACAAAGTTCCGATCATTGTCAGTCACTACATAGCAAGGAAGGTCCTCAGGTACGTCCCACTCTTTCAAAACGTCCATGAGTAAAGAACGCAGGTTCTCTGCAGTATGGTTTGCACACAGGTGACGGCACGCAAGAACAAAACTGTGAGGCACGAAGTCGTCACTCAACACGTGGCACGTCACAGACACGTAACTGTCTCCAGCTCGCGACGTCGAGCAGTTGTGATGGCGACAGAGCCTACCTCAGTGCTGATGACGCTGTGCAACTTCTCATGGACGGAGCGTTTGACAGCGTTTACATTTCAGGCACGACGGGCCTCGAGAATGTCGTGCGACAGGGGACCTTGTATTCGGGGACCGTGTACCGCATCAGGTCTTGAAACCCTGGCTCTTCGACAACAGAGTAGCTATGCAGGCCACTTACAATGAAAGAAGCAATTTTCACCGTAAGTGCCTTGGCGCAGGGGCTCTGAGGGTTCAGCTGTGGCTTGAAAAACGAACTAACCCTTGCCTGTCTGGTATTTGATGTAGAACGCTGCTGAGCAGCAGATGCTCCGCTCTCATACTCTTTGCGGGCTCCCGGATGCCGTCTGAGGTGGTTGATCAAAGGCGTCGTTGTGTTAGCTGTCGTTTTGAGAACCGCTCCGCATAAAACACACTTGGACGAGCCTGCCTCTACACGTTCGTAAAAAGCCTAAACACCACTGCGTTTCTTTCGGCATGCCGAAGTCGCTGTTTCACCTTCATTCATGACGAGGCAGCAAGAGGCGTCGGAGGAGCGGCGTCAATCGGCGCGCAGAAAGCAGCAGGCAGAAACAGACCAGCAGTATAGTGCCGTTTTAATCCGCCTTTTGCGCGAGGATGTGGCGCCATCATGCGGGAGCGGACGGGAAACACATTGAGCGGCAGTGTAGCAGACGACGCGAGAGCGCACCATACGAAATGGCCACGCCAACGCTGGTAGAAAGCGAAAGCTTCCCCCCTTTTTTTGGCCTCGGAGCGGAAAGTAGTGGCAGTGATTGCAGCATATCATGTTCACGCAGTATGGGGGAAGGTAGAGCGTTTTCACAATCCACTCATAACGCACGTACGCATATACTATCTTCGTATTGTAAGAGCGTGTAGCGCGGGCCGTGTTCGACGTGACAGAATGAGACGCTCTCAGCGTGTAGGTTTTCGGCAGACAGGAGAGCGTGGGCGCAGAGAGAGAGAGAGAGAGAGGGGGATCTCAAAGGGCAAAGCAGCCAGGGGTTTGTTGATGCTGCAGAGCTAGGTGGAATCGTCTCCTGTGACTTTGAGCGGCGCATATGCGCGGGGTGTCTTGAGTTACCGAGCACAATGCGGTCACCGCGGCGCCGGCGTGGTGCAATGGGCGTCGCTTCCTCCTCGCGTCATCTACAACCGTGCAGCTATAGGATTTCATCCACGAAGATCGGCAGAGAGTCACATATACACACCCCGTGAAAAGGGCATTGTCCCGGCCGGAATGCACACCTGCAGGAAACGCGCTGCATTTTTCTGGCAATGGATGATTCAGAGCTGTAGCCGGTTTCTGGCCTCAGGAGTCAGAACGAATGTGGTTGCAGTGGTGAAAAGGTTCTCGGTGCGCAGAGAATGGTCATTCTGTTGTGAATATCGATCTCCAACGTTCATTTCTGCCTCCGCCGCGATTTCTGCGGAATCAACAACTTGGTGACACATGTGAATCTCCTACATATCGGATGCGCATCTCGGTCAGGAACCAACCCTGTTCTACGTCCAGAGCGATCCACTCTCCAAGTGAACGAGCATGAACCCTCCAGGAGACTCATTTATTGTGCCGGGCGGTTTCCTTGCCGTTGCAAACGGTTGGACGAAAACGACGATTATCAAGCTCTCTAACGAAGTGCATCTGATTGCGTACATTAAAGGAACAAAGTCCGGATGCTTTGGCGTGCACGAAGGCGAGCCTTTAATTAAAAAAAAAATACTGTGCGTCGTGCAAGTGCGTCATATGCTCCGAGCGGCAAAAACACAGATACTACAGGTATGTATGCATCTAAGCGAAATAGGCATGATGAAAAGTACCTACTGGAGTTTTCACCCAGGCTGTAGAGCACCAGTGATAGCTGCAATGAGGATTTCTTCGGTGCGTGATTGCTTCAGTTGCACCGGGGCCTGAAGGCGATGTATTTTGTCCCTTCTTATCTTTATGTGCGAAAGGGCTAGGTAGCTTAGATATCACAGGCGGCTGTGTGCGCTAGGCCGTAATATTTAGCATGTTTTATCGTGACTGCCACCTCACTAACAAGAAAAAAAAATACGGCGTTTTAATGCACTGCCGTTCGCGATCCTCATGACCAGCTCAACCACTCGGCTCGCTAACGGCGGTGCATCACAACAGACACCCTTTTTTCTTCTTTTCAGTCAGGCGGCAGTCGCGATAAAACATGCTAAATATTACGGTCTACGCACACAGCCACCTGTGATATCTGCGCTACCCGTCCCCTTCGCACATAAAGAAAACAAACGACAAAATACATCGCCATCAGACGCGCCGAACAAATGCTCATTGAGGCTATCACTGGTGGGTTACAGGCTTGGTGCAAACTCCGGTAGATACTTTTCATCATGCACATTTCCTTTAGATGCGTACATACCTGTAACGAAGTGTTTTTCGCACAGTCGAGAGTACGCAGTCGGCTGCCAAGGTCGCCCATTCACGTCTTGACGCTTGGTTGCCCTAATCCAAGCTTCACGCCGTTGCAGGTCGCGGCTCGCCGAAGGAAACCTAACAAAACGCGTCTTGCATCCCGGCACGCCTCGAGAGTGGCAGCCGTAAGCGGCACAGGTGGTTGGCATCGTTTTACCGAGGCTGTGAACATACCGCGCCTCCAGCCCTCGTGCGTTGGCTATGAGTGAGGCGACGAGAAGCGCCGTCGACGCCTCTCAGTGTGTTTTCATCAGTCGCCGCTGGGGCTTCGCGCATGCGCAGAAAACTCGCGCAAAAGGCGGATTGTGGCGTGCGCGCAGGAGCAGCGGTATAGTGCTCTAGAATATTGGGCAGTGTGACGACCGGCGCAGGAGAGCGGGCCGCTTTTGCGATGACAAGAACCGACTCCCGCGAGAGGGCGCGACGTGCAACAGGGGTGCCACGTTCGCCGCTCAGCGCGTAGCGGCCGTGGGATAGCGGGGGTACAGAGGAGGGGTGCGGTTCTCTTAGAAGCGATTTTCAGACGCTACGCAATTAGTGTGATAATTAATAAAGAGGCGACTTATTCTAGGTGCTTAAACTGATCCCTGCCGTTCTTTTACGTCTATCTGGAGACATTGTGCACGCTTGGGTAGTCCTTCGGAGCAGCGTGCTATGTTTGAATCGCTATCTGAAACTCTCAACATTTCTTCCTGCGGACAGTTACAAATCGTCCAGATGAGCAAGTTGTACTTAATGTTTGCAACGAAGCGTGGTGTTTTGCATTCGTTTTTCCCGTAAGGGAATAAAGGCTACTGCCCAGGAGCGCTATTAACACGCGTAGAAAAACAGTGTACATGCGAATCAAAGCTTGTGCATCGTAAGGCCTCCTTAGGAACACTTATTTTTTACGGATACCTGCTTACATTTTGCAGCTTGCGCTTATATATACATAACAACGTTTATCTTAAATCGTCAGTAATCTGTAATATATCTCTTTAATCGGTGTTCTTTATGTGCCCTAATCACCGCTTATATAAATTACAAATACAGTGTGCGAGCAAAACACATTTATTCACTACCGCACTAATTTAAAGCACTGTGGTATTTACCGGCAAAAAAAAATAAACAAGGTATACGCGACTCAAGCATTTATTCTTTGTTCGTAATTAACATATACGCATATCACGGACATTTGTTTGCGTGCCACTAACCAAAGGGTGAACCAGCTGTTTAGATGAAAAAAAAAAAGTTAAATACAGCTACGGCATTACTTCAAATAAAATGTCAAAAATTAAACCTGTCACATACGTAATACGTTCATAGTGGGCACTTGAGTGCGGACGCTTTACTGGCATCAAATGGTACAGAGCAAACAAACAAAAATAAAAGCACTGATAATTACGCATCGAATTGGCAGGTATGATGCAGTTCTTGGCGCGCATCGAGAGAAAGCGGAAAAATGCGAAAAAGATGACGAACACCTAATACGCAAGCAATTAAAATAATGCCGAAATCAAATGCGGACATAATACGTGTTTATTCTTTGAGTGTGTGGTATGAAATATGAGTAATCGACTGGATATACTTGCAACTACTGCTTACCGGACTATATATAATCGGGATACTTGCCGCGGGTGGTATTTGCAGTGCTAACCAGACTATAATTGTTAACAAGGTTGATATTACACGTGAAATACTTCCAAGGGAATTTAATTATTTTCCCTTTGGGAACTCTTGTCGTGATTCGCTTACTTCGCAAAGAGCGAAGCCGCAGAAACACTAAATTTCATTGCTTCAAGTGCGAGCTTTCTGGTGCTCCAAGTAGGTCAACATTCTGAACCATCACATTTTACAGGAAGTTTGCAAAATCTGAAGTGCAAAGCAGTCGAAAAGGACCGTGCATCTGAGCCAAATTTTTGAGTAAATTGCGACCTAGCTTCGAACCTATAGCGCTATTTTTGTTCGTGGTGAGAAACCGTGCCGGCCTCACAACCTCTCTTTCGCAGAAGGATGATCTAGCGGAAGCGAATAAGCGTATACCAGTATAGCCTCTGCGTCCTCTATTTTCCGTCGTTATTTCTTTTCAAAGCTATTCATTTTTTTTTTTATTTTGTATGTACATAAAACAGGACTAGAGCGATCTTCTGGAGGCAATGACTTGCATATTACCGGTGGCTTGCGTACCCTAGAATGGAAACATTTTCTTGAACAATTAGACCATCTCTACCTCCATGCGGGGTAGTCCACATTTAATTCATTCCAACTAACTGCCGACTTCTTTTGTGGCTTCAGTGACGTAATGTAGTCGGCATAGTTGGCGTGGGAAACAACGGAATATACCATTTTGGACTGTTTTGATAATGGGGTTACTGTGACCAGTTTTAGTCAGCGCTCGAACGCACGTGTTGTATGTTTCACTTCTTCATACATCCTGCCTCGAAACTGCCCTCTTTTCAAAACGACTACATTTCTGGACGTGAATTAGGTGCTTTAGGAATGCTAAAGCAAGCTGTACGGCGAGTGAAGCGTGCTGTGCGAGTCGTACGCAGGCCCTCTCCAAGCTGTTTTCTTCGGAGCCAACTCCTATCATGTTACTTCCCCGAGGTGTTGCCGACGGCCAAAATGGAAAATAAATTACGTGATTGCTAACAGTACTGAGCACCGTTAACCGGCATATTTGTAAAATCTTGTCGCGAACAGCTCGAGACGACGCACAAGCAAACAAGAACGTACAGCCCGCGCGGTATCCGCCCCGCCGCACAGCGCGCATACGCGGGCGCTCGGACGGCTGACACACCAGTTGCTGGTGGCGCCCTCTACGCTGCGGCGCCTCCGTCATCGCAAAAGCGGCCCCTCGCTCCCATGCATTTCGCGGCGCGGTCGACACACTGCCCAATCTTCTAGAGCACTATAGCAGCGGAGCGGTAGTGGTGGTAGCGGCGGCGCTGCAGTAGAGTGCTATAACTCGTGGAGTAATAGATCTGACGGGAAAACGCTGATCTCCTCTAGGGGGCGCAGCTATTAATCTCTACGCACATTGTCAGTTGCTGGTTGTTTTTTATCTACAACAATTACGTTTCAAAGAGTTTATTTAGTGAACTAGGTTGCATGATACAATATATCAGAGATTACGAATGGCTGAGCGACGCTTTCGTCCGACTTGCGTCCGCGTAACCCGAGGCCATAGAGTTGCGCTTCCCCTGCTGTTGGCTCTTCGAACTAGTTATCGCCGAGCGCGCGATCTCCTCATCGTCCTCTTCTTTTCAGTGACTTTCGTTGCTTTCGTTCTTTCTCAGCTCGCATGCTCCCCTCTAGCAGGCGCTAGGCGATTACAACTGGCGGTAGGGGACCTGAGATATGTAGTGGAGAGATGTATGAGCATGAGCTGACAACATTCATGCAACTCTCATGTCATGCGCCACACGCATAATAAACTTAACCTCAACTATTGATGATGAAAGTGAATGAAATTTTCAGGGAATAAGCATGTAGCGTTACTTCTCGGCAGATTAGAGACTTGTGAACTATGACACGACTACGAGAAGTTGCCTCCGCGATTTGTGATATGTCCAATCTTTAAGAATGTTTCCATGCGAATGGACCGTGTCGTGGCCACGCTGAAGCATGTAGGCTCCCTAAAATGGTGATCTCTGCTTCACGCGTAGGTTTATTGCGACAGCAAGCTGTGCCTGCTCGGAGCTGACGCTGCCTTCGCGAGAATGGTCGGAGGTAACCGAGACGTTAATTCGTGCCAGTTATTCGAAAAGTATTCGAAAATTATTCGAAAATTTGCGAAGATATTCGAACAGTTTCGAATAATTTTCAATTTCCAATATTTGATTCGTTTAACGAATCGAATATTATGATATTCGATTCGATATTCGAAAATTTCGAATATTCGCACACCCCTAACTAATCGACGTTTTTTGGCGATCCGTCTGATCAGCCGCACAGTCTGATTGACGGTGGCCGTGAGTCTGTTGATTGTTTCGGTGTTTTTACGATTGCTTTGTATGTGCAAGCCGAGTATGCGTATGGTTTGGACCTCTCTGACCGGTAGTCCTCTCACACAAGCATTCAGGGGAGTCGACGGGGTGTGGTTTTATTTCTTCCGCAAGGGTTGGCACTCAAAAACAATAAATCTGATTTCGGGTGCGAGCATTCAAGGCCCGTTCCCAACGCGCAAATTTCGATTACGTCGGCTGCCTGCTGCAGCGTATCCTCTGTTTGACCATCATTCCCCGTGGTTACCCACAGGGTGATGTCGTCCGCTTAGAAAGTGTGCTGCAGCCCAGGCAGGGCAGCGAGCTTGGGGGGAACTGTTATGAGTGCAAGATAAAAGAGGAAAGGCAAGAGCACCGAGCCTTGTGGTGTGGCTCGGCTTCCCTGAGGAATAGGATCCGATCTGAGGCTACCTAAAGTGAGCTCTGCTGTCCGCTCGGATAAGAATGATCGGACATAATTAAATGTCCGTTGTCCCGGGTCTAATTTAGAGAGGTTCGTGAGGATTGCCTCGCACGAGACGTTGTCGAAGGCTTTGCTCAGGTCTAGCCCGAACACCGCTTTCGTCCCAGTTCCATGTGGAGATGTCCAGGACGTCCTTGTTAAGCTGGAGCATTTCGTCCTGCTTGAACAACTTTGCCCTAAAGCCAATCATTGTTGGAGGAAGTAGGTCGCGATCTTCCGCGTAATTCTGAAGTCGGTTAAAAATAACATGTTCCATTAGCTTTCCGATACAAGACGTGAGGGAGATGGGTCGCAGATTCTCGATCGAGAATTTCTTGCCTGCTTTAGGGATGATGGTGACCCGCGCGTGCCTCCGTTTCTGAGGAATCTCGTCTTCCCTCCAGTAGGTGTTCATTAGTTCCGTCAAGGCTGCGACAGACGTGTGGTCTAGGTTTCTGAGTGTTTTGTTCGACACTCCGTCGGGTCCTGCCACGGTGTTGGTACGGAGCTGACCCAAAGCAAACCAGATCTCGGAATCTGCTATGTCGGCATCCAGGGTGTCATTGCGGAGACCGTCGTACGCGGGTAGATGGTCTGTGTGCGAAGTGTTCAGGAAGAGTGTTTGCAGTCCGGCGAGTAGTTCAGCGTTCCTGTAAAAGAAAATGCACGGGCCTGCTACTGGCTCTGTTGCTGAGCCACCTCCGCTGCCTCGTGCAGACAGAAGAGAAAATAGAGAAGAAGAAGTAAAGGAAGAGGGAGAGAAAGACGCGCGCCACGACAGCCGTCGTTCACCACCAAAACGGTGGCGGGTGCAATGACGGCCTACAACAGATAAAAATTCAAAGGCAGGCTAGCCCCCGCCGAAAGCGGCTGTGACCTACCTGTCCCAGCACCGTCCATGGGGGCTAGTTGTCTGCCATCCTCCTTCGGCAAGCTGGGCTAGAGTAATGTTTTCGCCCTGTACGGCATGCACCATGATTCAGGTGTCCTCAGGGACTCGCAAAAGCGAGCGCGGGTTCCAGCGGCTCGGCACCGACGTATGGCCTATAACGTTAGGCCGAACGCGGTTCACCAAGTGTTGACGCACTGCTTAAATACCCGAGAAATGGCTTCTTGGCGATCGTACCAGGCGCGATCCGGTATCGGTTGGCATCGAGCACCCTTCCAAATCGTCCGCACTTTTCACGGGGCCAAATGTCACAGGAATTTGACAAAAATTGTCGCGAGGTCAAAGCCCATGCAGCGCACATCAACTTAGCTCGGCGTCTCAAGAGAAAGCTGAGAAGCCGAAAAGTCGGCGGGAGTGTGGCGGATACGGCGCCTTTCCTTTCTTGTCAACCGATTACACATTACGCCAGTTAACTTTGATGCGTTAAACAGAATTAACGCTGGTTGTGTGAAGCTGAGAGCTGCTTCACACAGCCAGCGTTTTGTTCAATGCATCAAAGTTCACACAACCAGCATTATGTTCAACGCATCAAAGTTTACACATTCCCAGTTGATCCCAGTTGGGGATTCATTGCTATACAACTGGGAACGAACTGGTATGAACAGGAAATTTATTCCTTAAACCAACTGGGCCAGTTAGGATTGTCATCTGGGTGGGAAAGCTACTAGAGCATGTCATCGATCCTAACCAAGCTGACCAAATACATCGACAGACACGACCTTTTCCCGCGGGAAACGCTTCCGCTCTCATCTCTCGACACAGGACCTTATGGTCCAATTGAAACATGACATTATCCGGTTCAAGAGTAAAGATGCTAAGGCCATCCTAGGGCTCGGTCTAAAGAAGGCATTTGATAATATATCTCACACGAGGTAGTCGTGGACAGCCTGTCGGCATTGAATGTAGGGGCAAAAACGTATAACTAGGTCAAAAATATTTTGAGTGGACGTAATGACCGCTTTAAACTCCGCAATAGCACATCATTACTCTTGCCTATGGGCAGTAGGGGTACTCTCGCCTCTTCTCTTCAACGTAGCAATAGCGAAATTACCACAACTACGACGTTGCCCTTATTTAAATTTTACTATTTATGCTGACGACATTAAACTGTAGATCAGATGGAGCAGCAATGCTGAAATTGAGCACATGCTTCAAGAGGCGGTGGATGCAGTCGTGCGGTTTGTAGCAGAATGCGTGCTTGCATGCTCGCCGTAATAAATCGTAACTCTTTATTTACAATCCACAGTACCACAGAACGAGCATAAACCCGATAGACAGATTTCGATACAAGGACAGCAAGTTCCCCGGGTATCGCAGATCCGTATGCTAGGCCTCAAGCTTCTCTAAGATAATGCCTATAACGGAGAAACTATTAAGAGGATTGAGCGGAATGTATCTCAAAGAGTTAGTCTCATCCGCCAAGTTTCGAGCCAAAGCAGATGACTTAAAGAGGTCATGACAGCTGACAACTGAGCATAAGCAGATTATTGCATTTCACTCCTCATACGTTAAATTATAAATCCTCGAAATTTGAGCTCATTTCGGCAAGTAGATAGTTTTAAAATTAATTTTTATTATTAATATCGAAATCAACTTTATGGTCTGGCAACTATTAGCCACTGACGTCACAACGTAAGCGCTGACGTCCCCATGTCGTCTGCTATTCGCGGTGCCGCCCGCACGCTTGCATGCACGTGTCGTGGATGATGGTCACTGTTTTTTTGTTTTTCAGAAAAAAATATTTTATTCACATATTCCCTTTCCTTCCCTCGAACTTGTTTTGGGCTTCATCTAGAGATTGCCGAGGAGGCCAAAATAGACGGGCTCATGCTGTCGATTTAGGCATGCAATCAGAAGCGTATTATCTTACGTTATGACAGCTTGCTGTAGCAACAAGCGCTTCCGCATATAAAAAGGCACTTACCCAATGTATCCTTCAGCCGTGTACATATGACGTGAAAGTGAGGAGGTGATAGCGTTATGTTCTGATTGTTGAGCTATTAAAACTATTAAGAGGAAATCTCAAACAAGCATACCTTGACGCGAGAGCATACCTTGCGACACTAGAGGAGCAGCCAAAACTTTTGAACGAATCGCTACTTGCTGTTATATGCGCATGTTATTATTTTTGGCTGCTAAAGCATTTTTGGAGAACATGCTCAGTCTGGCCACGGCCAGTGCACGAAAGCACATGTGCCGCCGCCACCGCTTCAGTCCCGTCATCGCAAAACCCAAAGCGATTCGATTGCTGTTCACTGCATGCCCGCACCGAACAAAAGCCTCCCAGTCGCCGCCGTCTCTGTCTCGCCTCCCCCGCAGCCGCGCGCGTGACTGCGACGGACTCCCGAGCCTCATCTTCCGTTTTTCCAGTGCTTCTCCAGCAAATGACTCGTGAATGCTTCAACGTAAGCATGAACTATTTAGTATTTAGTGTGTGAACCCTAAACTCCCGCAGGAATGTGCCGATTCGCGGATTACGACTGCGCCCCATAGCGTGCTTGTTACATCGCTTTTGATATGACCGCGCGATGTATGCTGCTCGTTCGCAAGACATAATGCGAGCCCAGCTAGCAATACCAAAACTATCCACTTCGTTTCGCATCAGCTGCACCTTTACTTTTTCACAAACTACAACTGCGCTGCAAGAAGCGCCGTGGATGCTACGCATGCGGCGCCGACAGTTGCCGCTCAATGTACACTCGATCGCTTTGTGATGTAAGCAGTCGTCGATTTGGGGTCCCTACTGCCAGAACTATACACTCGATGGCCACACATACGACGGATAAAACTTGTGAATGCGCGCTCCGTAATCGCCGAAACTATATAGACCCGAACACGCGTACTCGCGCTAGGCCTACTCGTCGCTGAACGAGCCGGCAGTTCGGCGCCGACTAATTACATTTCTGGCCAAGGTCATTGCTGATGACCGAAGAGAACATATAAAGTTTAGCTTCTTGTTTTCCTTTTTCTAACTTGGTTAAGCTACAGAAGCGCAGCTGTTCAGGACGTTCACTCGAGTATCGGGTGTCAATTCTCGGTCGGCCTCCGATCCGACCAAAGCAGATCGGACGACCGTCCGCAGGTCAGTTCCGTCGGCATCGCGGGTCCGAAAACCTCATATATACGGTGATAGGCGACCATTGGCTGTGCTGGCGTCGTCACCGGTGTAATGCGAAAGATCAGTGCGTCGATACGCTGGAGCTTGAGTGTACCTTATGCTGATGAAAACATGCCTTATTAGCTCCACATCGATTTCGTGCGGTAACATATTCATCAAGCACTTCTCTATGAGGGACGAGTGCACTGTATCAAAAAAGACGTGTCTTTGATATTGCAGTCTGCATTGCAGCAGTGCCTCCTTGAGATAGGCACTGATTGCAGACGACGCTCTGCTGCATATCCTCTCTTATGTCGCAAGAGCATTTCAAAATGGCGGTCGCTCTCGGTGGGAGGAGGTTCCCAACTCCAATTTCTGTCGCGTTTTTTGTTTTGTAATATGCGCCGCGCACTAAAACTTTGCGAGTAGAATCACAGACCTGTATATTATTTAGAAAAGTATAAAACGGCAAAGAACATATACTGGTTACTCAACTAAATACATTTCTGGAATGGAAGGAAATATTATAGAGTTTTAGCTTACCGTGATCCACGATCCGCTACCGTGATCCGCCACCGCGCGTTCCACTGCGCATGCCCAGGTCCCTTGACTCCGATGGTTGGCGACACATACTGTATGTCGGCACATAGACCTACCGCGTCGGGACCAATCAGCCTGGCGGGACCAATCAGCCCACGCGCGCTAGAGAGTCACGGTGGCGGATCGCGGATCACGGTAAGCTAAATCTCTCTATTAACCAACGCACGAGGCTTTTTCAGAGCTACACAGTTACAACAGTCGATGAAATTTATAAAATCATATATATTGGAGGACAAGTTGACATTGTTTTTCTAGATTACTCAAAAGCCTTCGATAGAGTGCCTCATAATAAGCTGATCACTGAAATGCAAATGACTGGTCTGCCTAGTGAAATTGTACATTGGATATCTTCTTATCTCACAAAGCGCAAACAGTTCGTTACTGTTGATGGTGTTAACTCTTGTTTACTAGATGTTCTTTCTGATATGTTCCCCAAGGTTCGGTTTTAGGGCCTCAGCAGCACTTTTTGCAGAAGTTGGGCTTTCAGCAGAAAGCCACAGTTTTTCATGCTGCGAACTCAAATATCAGAATAAAATTA
The DNA here is from genome assembly GCA_023969395.1 of Amblyomma maculatum. NCBI lineage: Eukaryota > Metazoa > Arthropoda > Arachnida > Ixodida > Ixodidae > Amblyomma > Amblyomma maculatum. Next base: position 410,954 of record JAJIZL010020819.1, on the reverse strand, counting down.
GGCAGAATAAAGCAGAAATAGCCTTTTTTTCAGCGGACATTCGCAGCCCGCGCGACGGGGCTCACCGCGGGTCGCGCCGCCGCCCGTGATTGGCCAAGACGTCGCGTGACGACATTCTGAGGAGCGGGGAGGCTGCCGATGCGGCTCCTTCGCTGCGCTGGGTTTATCGCAGCTCTCTGCGGCTTTGTGAATGTCATTATGACATGCCATTTCCACACGAATGACCATCGGGATTTTTACCGCATGTATCCGTACCAGACACGCCCACAAATGATGCAGCACTTCCGTTGTGGGGAGCGTAGATTTGGCATGAAAACTTGCTTTGGTTACAGTGAGGCATTTTGAAAAGTAGTGTCCGTCATCAGATTGGTTTTATGCGCACAAAAAGACGACACAATAAGACAAGGGAGACAGGACGGAGCGCAACTTTGAACTGTTTTATACCGGAAATGTACACGACATTTATACCAAAAAAATCATCAGTGCATAATCATCAGTGCCACGTGCGAGCCAAATACCCAGGAAAAGCTTAAAGGAAGGGCACAGGTCACTCACCTCTTATCTAATTTATCTTAAAAGACAAATTCTTTATCATGCATTGTCACCGATGGTGCGCTAATACATGAACTTCCGCTTTTCCTAATATGGTAGGCCTCAGCCAACTCTCGCGCAAGCGTGTCAGTGCTCCTGCACAAGATGCCGGTGCCTTGTAGCGTTGCATCACACAGTTTTTTTGCTTTCTGTTTTTGGTCATTACCTTTTCCACACTCACTGATGTGCGCCGGCAGGTGCAAACCGGTACCGTTCCTCAAAGACAAATTGTGCTCCCTTAACCGGTCATTAACACATCGGCCCGACTGCCCAATGTATACACCTTCCCACACTTCAACGGAATCCTGTACACCACCCCTTTTTCACACTTCATAAACTTGTTAACATGTTTGATTTTGCAGTCTGAGTTACGGCTACCATCTTGCAAAACCAGCCGACACAATGAAGAGAGTTTCCTAGGGGCCGAAAAAACTACGGGTACCTGAAACTGTTTAGCCACGCGTTTGAGTTTATGACCCACTTTATGCTGATATGGAATGACTACCGGTTTCACTTTCTTTTGTGCAACTGCAATCGTTGTCTGGTTCTTATTCCTTGCTTGTTTAATCTTCTTGAGAAGAGCTTCAGCCACTGAACTCACAATTATCTGGGAAAGCCTGCCTGTTTCAGCTTCGCGATCTGATCGTGAAAGCTTTCCTGCGCCATGTGGCAACAGGAATTCCTTAGGGATGACTCAAGGCACATCAAAGCGATAGCACGTATAACCATTTTTGATTGCTTGGAATCAAAAGGCAACAATTTCTACTGTGCACGCGGTTGGTACTTCCAGCAAAAGCTTTCGTCCTTAAGGGTTATATTCAAGTCTAAAAATTGCAAACGGCTGTCATTGGCGAGTTCACAAGTAAAATTCAATCCTTTGGAGAGTCGTCTAAAATTAGTAAGAACGTCCTCCACGACTTGTGGATAGGTCAAAGGTGAGTGTTTCTTCGAAACAGTGAAAAAAAATCGTCTACATATCTAAAAATCTATAGAGTGCTACCGTTTTCAAGCGCCTCGGCCAATGATCTGTCCACACCTGCTAGAAAAATGTTGCAAAGCACAGGGGCCACGCACGACCCGATACAGATCCCATTTCTCTGTACATAATCATACCCTTCAGTGGCTGAAGCTCTTCTCAAGAAGATTAAACAAGAAAGGAATAAGAACCAGACAACGATTGCAGTTGCACAAAAGAAAGTGAAACCATAATGTGGCTCATAACCTCAAACGCGTGGCTAACAAGTTTAAGGTACCCGTGGTTTTTTCGGACCCTAGGAAGCTCTCTTCATTGTGTCGTCTGGTTTTGCAAGATGGTAGCCGTAACTCAGACTGCAAAATCAAACATGTTAATAAGTTTGTGAAGTGTGAAAAAGGGGTGGTGTACAGGATTCCGTTGAAGTGTGGGAAGGTGTACATTGGGCAGTCGGGCCGATGTGTTAATGACCGGTTAAGCGAGCACAATTTGTCTTTGAGGAACGGTACCGGTTTGCACCTGCCGGCGCACATCAGTGAGTGTGGAAAAGATAATGACCAAAAACAGAAAGCAAAAAAACTGTGTGATGCAACGCTGCAAGGCACCGGCATCTTGTGCAGGAGCCCTGACACGCTTGCGCGAGAATTGGCTGAGGCCTACTATATTAGGAAAAGCGGAAGTTCATGTATTAGCGCACCATCTATGGCAATGCATGATAAAGAATTTGTCTTTTAAGATAAATTAGATAAGAGGTAAGTGACCTGTGCCCTTCCTTTAAGCTTTTCCTGGGTATTTGGCTCGCACGTGGCACTGATGATTATGCACTGATGATTTTTTTTGGTATAAATGTCGTCTACATTTCCGGAATAAAACAGTTGAAAGTTGCGCTCCGTCCTGTCTCCCTTGTCTTTTTGGGCCGCTGTGGTTCAGCACCAAAGACCGAATGACGGACTACAACGAAATAACCAAGGTGTTCCGCCTAGCTCGCAGAACTCTTCCACCCCCTTGCTCGGGGCTCAGTCGAGAGCAAGCCGTTTTATTCAGTCGTCAACAACTGGCCTTGTTCCGGAGCTTCGCCATGCAATCCAACAGCATGTATCTGAAGTCCTCCCTAATCCTGTTCCTCAACCAGCTCCGGTCGCACCTTCAATGCCGTTACTCACGCCCACAGTTTCATCGTCCGGCGTTGCGCCACTGAGCTACGCTCCAGCATTCGCGCCGGCTCCTCCTCAAGTATTGCGCCGCACGTATGCCGAAGTCACTTCAAGTCCACCGCCTGAGCCAGCATATGCCTATGCTTCGCCCCCCATGCGGTCGGCACCAACAGCTTTTGCTCCCCCCTTGCTTCCGACACGATCTCCATGGCGCACATCAGACAACAGGCCTATTTGCTACCACTGTGGCATCCCTGGGCACACTACACGCTACTGCAGGCGCCGAATAAATATGGCCTTTGCTGCACGGCCTGCGCCACCTTATTTCGCCCCCCAGTTCCCAGTCCCATCGGGCCCTCCAACAGCACCCCCTGAACCTCCGGACTTCCGCCCTCGTCGTTCGCCATCACCACGCCGCCGCTCCATTTCGCCAATGCGCCGACGACCCGCTACCCAGCCGGAAAACTAACCGCCGCAGTTCGCGAGGCACGAACTGCGTATCCGACCGAATTTCAAAGTCCTCGTCTTAATCCCGCGAATGTTATTCCTGTCATCGTTGAAGGTGTTCATACTCTTGCGCTCGTCGACACCGGTGCCGCTGTATCAGTTATCAGCCAAAAACTCTGCCGCTCCATCCGAAAGGTGACTACGCCTCTCGAGGGACTATCGCTTCGTACCGCATCCGCTCACAGTATACAGCCGACAGCTATCTGCACTGCTCGCGTCGTCATTGATGCAGCCTTGTACATCATCGAATTCGTCGTTCTCCCCACATGCTCTCATGAAGTCATTCTTGGCTGGGATTTCCTGTCCCAGCATCATGCTATCATTGACTGCGCCAGTCCTCAAGTAGAGCTCATTGAATCGAGTGATGCACCGTCTGATGCCCTGTTCCACGAGCCGTGTCCTCGTTTTGCGACCAAACTCCTCGTAGCACATGACACAACCATCCCACCCATTAGCGCTGTTCTGGTTCCCCTCACTGCCTCTTTTACCACCGCCGCGACAGTCCTCTTTGTGCCCTCTAACGTTGTCTGCCGCCGCCGCCACTTACCGCTGCCGTTTGCCGTCCTTGACATGAAAAACGGCGCTAGCACACTTCTGGTAGCCAATCCTCTTCCGTCTCCCGCTATGTTGATCGAAGGGGAGTGCCTCGGCCGCATCGAGCCCGTGGACCTTCTGTTCACCTTTGATGATGTGTCATTCCCTGTTTGCCAAGTTGACGCCTTGACTCCAACTCGTGTGGCTTCAGATCCGCTACAGCGGGACCTTTTTGACCATTCCGTGGACAGCGCTCTAGAACCGCGCCACCGCGAGCAACTTCTCGACCTTCTACACCAATTCCGCGCCTCCTTCGACATTCCGCAATCTTCCTTGGGCCGCACGACGACCGTTTCCCACCTCATCGACACTGGCGCTCACCCACCTCTCCATCAGCGGCCGTATCGGGTGTCCCCGACTGAGCGCCGTGTTATTGCCCAACAAGTCGATGACATGCTGCAACGCGGAGTAATTAGAGAATCCTGTAGCCCATGGTCGTCTCCTGTGGTCCTAGTTAAAAAGAAGGATGGCTCCATACGATTTTGTGTTGATTATCGCCGCCTCAACAAAATCACTCGTCGTGATGTGTACCCCCTCCCACGAATCGACGATGCCCTAGACTGTTTGCAAGGCGCAGAATTCTTTTCCTCACTCGATTTACGCTCCGGGTATTGGCAGGTGCCCATGGCAGAGGCGGATCGTCCTAAGACCGCCTTTATTACTCCAGACGGACTATACGAATTTAATGTTATGCCATTCGGACTGTGTAACGCCCCAGCCACATTTGAAAGAATGATGGACACTGTACTGCGCGGCCTGAAATGGAACATCTGTTTATGCTACCTCGATGATATCGTCGTCTTTTCAACCGACTTCCCGACCCACCTGACTCGACTTCGCCAGGTCTTCACCTGCCTAACCCGCGCCGGTCTTCAACTGAACCTTAAAAAGTGCCGCTTTGGTGCCCGCCAGCTCACAATACTCGGACATGTTGTGTGTAAAGATGGCGTTCTGCCTGATCCTGAGAAGCTGCGCGCCGTCGCTGACTTTCCGAAACCGACCACTTTGAAAGAACTGCGAAGCTTCGTGGGCCTCTGCTCGTACTTTTGTCGTTTTGTTCGGAATTTCGCAACCATCATAGCCCCCCTTACACAGCTCTTGAAAGGCACCCCTAACCTCTCCTCTTGGTCGCCAGCCTGCGATGATGCATTCGCGACACTGCGCAATGTTCTGACGTCACCACCAATCCTTCGCCATTACGACCCTACTGCCCCTACAGAACTTCACACCGATGCCAGTGGTGTCGGCCTCGGCGCCGTCCTCGCCCAGCGCAAGCCTGGCTTCTCCGAATACGTTGTCGCCTACGCAAGCCGTGCTCTCACCAAAGCCGAGTCCAACTACTCCGTTACCGAAAAGGAGTGCTTAGCAATCGTGTGGGCTGTAACGAAGTTCCGCCCTTACTTATACGGCCACTCCTTCGAGGTAGTTACAGATCATCACGCTCTCTGCTGGCTCGCGTCTCTCAAGGATCCGTCTGGCCGTCTCGGGCGCTGGGCTCTCAGGCTTCAGGAATACGACATCCGTGTAGTGTACCGCTCTGGCCGCAAGCACTCTGACGCCGACGCTCTTTCTCGGTCACCGGTGCGCTCGCCTAACTCATCGTCCCCTCCTCAAGCATTCTTGTCAGCACTCACCATTGAGGATATGCCTTTCGAGCAACGACAAGATCCTTGGGTTTCTAACCTGCTGGATATCCTTGGCACTACTTCCGCGGCTACGCATCCTCGGGCACTCCGCCGACAGGCCTCCCATTTCGCCATTCGGGACGGCCTTCTCTACCGCAGGAACTACAACTCAGACGGCAGAACGTGGCTTCTTGTGATTCCGCGCCACCTCCGCTCCGAGGTTTGTGCCCACCATCACATTGACCCTCAAAGCGCTCATGCCGGCGTCCTCAAAACCTATGATCGAATTCGTCAGAGGTACTACTGGCGGGGAATGTACAATTTCGTACGGCGCTACATTCGCTCTTGTACCGCCTGTCAACAACGCAAGATTCCTCGCCACCCCGCTGGCCCTCTCCAGCCTTTACCTTGTCCAGCTCGCCCGTTTGATCGCGTGGGAATCGACCTTTATGGTCCGCTACCATGCACTGCCGCTGGTAATCGATGGGTCATCGTCGCAGTCGATCACCTGACCCGTTACGCCGAGACTGCTGCACTTTCCGCGGCCACAGCCCGAGAGGTAGCCCATTTTCTTCTGCACCACTTCATTCTTCGACACGGCGCCCCTCGCGAGCTACTGAGTGACAGAGGTCGTGTCTTTCTTTCCGAAGTAGTTCAAGAACTCCTGTCGTCTTGCAAATCGATACATCGGGCTACAACCGCGTATCACCCGCAAACAAACGGCCTCACGGAGCGCTTCAACCGTACGCTTGGGGACATGCTCGCAATGTATGTTACATCTGAATCGGGAAGCTCCAACTGGGACCAGGTACTGCCATTCGTAACGTTCGCGTACAACACTGCCACCCAAGCAACAACTGGGTTTTCGCCCTTCTTTCTCTTATATGGCCGTGAACCATCTTGTACTCTGGACACAATTTTGCCATACCATCCAGATGCCTCTGAGTACAGTGCTTTGTCAGATATTGCACAGAAGGCCGAGGAATGCCGTCAGCTAGCTCGCACGTTTACCTCCAACACTCAAGGCTATCGCAAAGATCAGCATGATACCGATACCCCTGCTCCCACGTTCCTGGCCGACAGCTTCGTTTGGCTATGCGTTCCTGCCACCAACAAACTAGACACCGAATACCACGGTCCTTACCGCGTCTTGGAACGCACATCCCCTGTGAACTACGTCATCGAGCCAGTCACCCCTTCTTCCGACCACCGCCGTCGCGGCCGCGAGGTTGTCCACGTTAGCCGCCTCAAGCCATATTACAACCCTCTGGTCGTCTCTTCTCCCTGAGTCGCCAGGATGGCGACTTCTTCACGCGGGGGAAATGTAAAGAAGACAAAGAACAGAAAAACGCTGCGGCATCGCCATCACCATCGCTTGTCTCCGGCGCCCATCTCGCTCGCGTGCTGTGCCCTGCGGCTGGTAATTCGACCCTGCTGTGCCCGAAGTACTGCCAGTGCTAGACGTTCCAGCCAACCATTAAATCCACATTTCAAGACAGCTACAGACGGGCTCACTCCCCAGTCCGTTGCTGATGCATAGAATGTATCCCGAGACGCACCCGACAGACAAATGTAGAGTCTGCCGAACGGAGACTGCCGGCTTCGCAAACATGCTGTGGAATTGTACCCAGTACCAGGAAGAAGCTAAGTCTGGGAGGATCCCGCCGCGACTGGAAGCAGCCGCAGGGAGCGACAATCAAGAGGAGCAACTCTGGGCCGTCCAGCAGGTCATCAAGGCGCTGGCCCGGCAGGGAACCAGCGAGCCGGCCACGGCGAGCGGGGACCCAGGCCGCGCGGCCGGTGCCCAGAGGACGACGTAGGCCCCGTCCGGAGCGCGCGCGCGCGAGCGCGCGTTCTACTGCAGGCCCCGAATAAACGTTTTACCAATCCAATCCAATGTCGTCTTTTTGTGCGCATAAAACCAATCTGAGTATGAACAAACTAGCCCCACAACGCATATTACTGGAGTGTGCGTCATTATTAGCAGACATGGCCCTCAGCGAGACCTCGGCCCTCATATTCCTGGGAAGGAAAGGCAGCGAACAATGCCCTTGCCGACTACCTCCGTCTCAGGCCTCTCGCCCCACCCGAAAGGTCATTGTTGTGAAAAATGAACCCAAAACTTTGAATGCCAGCCGTGGTACCTTGGGGAAACGAAGAATTTTATAGAAAAGGTGAAGCAGTACACAGCTGCCACCAGACAAATGAACAATAAGCGAAGCGCGGTTGCGGAGCTCTGCAATGAATACGAGGCATTGACGTGGCCATTGTGCTGGAGGCCAAGTCAAATGCGCGCAGAATGCTGCTTGAGTCATACGACATTTAGCAGACGTTGAAAGCCTTTCCTTTTTATCGTACTGTCACAATAAACGTTCAGTGAATTGACGGCTGACGTATGTTGAAAGCCAAGTTGCAGCTCCTCCGCACCCTTCATGAGATACCGCGTTTCGAAATGTGTTTTCTTACAAGAGCTTCGTCGTTTTCATTTCCAACTAAATGTGCATCTCCAAACAAGACAGGACTATGTAAAATGACGAGGCAGCAACGGGTGTAAAATCGCAAGGCCATGTATGAACAACTTCGATGACTGATTGCTTGGACGCACCGAAGGATCGAAACCTCGCTCTTGGCGCTCCTTACCTGAATGCGCCTATACCCAGCTGAGCGGTACACTCCTTATCTTCTAATGCTCCCGTAAGGGTTCCACGAACATATCAGGCACGTGCCGTGCTGGAAAAGATCTCGCAGTCTTCACACCTAGCTTCGACACAGCAGTGGACTCTTCTTAATCATCTGCTGGTTCGCAAAAATCATCAGCGAGTGCTTGAGTTGTCCATGTTTAGAACAGAAGCCGTCGCGCGAAGCTTTTGCGCAAAAAAAAAATAACTAAATAAAAACCGGGACACGCGAATACAACCATGCGCCGATGCTGTCTGACCGTCCCATCATGAGATTGCAGTCCATGAACGGATCGCAGATGACTGTCCCGGCTGTTTTGTACAAGGAAACAGAAGGAACCGCGTCATGGTTCAGCCGTGCCTTTGTGTCAAAACCCTATAGAAATCGCGTTAGGAACAAACTGCATGTAGTCACAGTTACGAAAATGCTTCGAGTATGTTTCCTTTGGTCGGCTGAAATTAGCTCTCTTAGACGCTGCATTGCGCCGCGAGGTTTTAATACAATGGAATACTACATCTTCGCGTCCACAGCTGTTCGTGCATCCGAACACATGCAGAGCTGTGTTGTATCAGGTGTATAACGCTAAGTTGACGTGTTTTGGACGTCCGCAACGCACGTAAAACGAGGAACAGCGCACGCCGAAAACCCCCTCCGTTGGCTCGGAATGCCTCCGGATTGATTGATTGAAGTAATTTCCACCGATTTAGGAGGCCCCCTACTTCCCGCTCCTGGCACGCAGGCCTGAGAAACGGGGGCTGGAACCTCCACGACTAAGGACTGGCGAATATACATTGGTTATTCGCGGCCTCAGCCGCCAGGCGGACGGCTTTCTGCTGGTCAGCGGGGACGTCGCTTCGCAGCAGGGTTACCCAGGCTTCTCTACTTTTAATGTTGTCCCTCGCGCCCGGAGACTTACGGCATTTCCAAAGTATATAGTCAAGGGTCCCCCTCGCTTCGCAGGCTTTACATTTATCGTTTTTTTCTCTCATCTATCTGGGTGTGAAACAACCAGACAGGGTTCGGGAAATTTCCGGCTTGCAATCGCCGCCAGGCTATGGCCTCTTTATTATTTAAGCTAGGATCCGGTGGCGGCATCAGACGTCTTCCTAATCTATAATTTCGATTATTTCTTTATAGGTTTGCAAACGTTCGTCTATCGCCTGGCAGCTCCGCGTTTCCCCGGAAGTAGAGATCTCGGGCTAAAGCATGGGCCGCCTCGTTGCCAAGGACGTACGTGTGTGCTGGGACCCAAATTAGGGTGATTTTGCGATCGATTTTAGTTGCAGCTTTTAGAATTCGGGCGGCTTCTTGCGAGACCCTGCCTTTTCCGATATTCCAGAGAGCAGTTTTACTGTCGCTAAAGATCAATCTAGCCTTCGTTCCGACGCAAGCGAGCGCTATTGCGACCTCTTCAGCCGTGTCTATGTTTCTACTTCGGATGGTGGCGGAGACGACTGGTGCGCCGCTACCATCGACTACCGCGGCGACTGCCTCCCCTGATAGGCCGCTTGCAGCGTCTACGTAGGCAACTTCTTTTACTCTGAATTCTTTTGCACTTTTAACCAGTGCTTCTGCTCTCTTCTCCCGTCTCTCCTTGTGGTATTCTGGGTGCATGTTGCGGGGGAGAGGACGGACAATGATGTTCTCGCGACATTGTGGTGGCAGGGCAACCTTGTCGGCTGTGCCCCTATCTATTTTTCGACCCACCCATTCTAAGATGGTTCGACCCGTGCTCGACCTACTTCATCTTTCATGTTGGGCGATTCTCACCGCTTCAGCAAGTTCCGTCCAGCTATTATGCACTCCCATTTCTATCAGGCGTTCCGTTGAAGAGGAGATGGGTAGACCCAGCGCCCTCTTGACGCAACGCCTGATGAGTGCGTCTATCTTATCTTTTTCATTGGTCCTGATGTTGAGGAACGGTGTGGCATAACATATTCGACTTATTATGTACGCCTGCATCAGTCTCAAGAGGCTTCTCTCTTTGAGGCCTCTGCCTTTGAATGCAATCCTCCTAAATATTCCCGTGTTACTTGCGTCGCGTAGGTAGTGAGTTTTTTTATCGTTCCGTCGTTATACCCGTCCTCTTGAATAAATAGTCCGAGGATTCTGATTTGCTGGACTCTTGGTACGGTTTTGCCGTCGACCTTAATTTCTACGTTAAAGTCGCCCTTGCACCTCATTGATTTTGGATTATATATGAAAAGTTCGGATTTTTGCGGAGAGCACGAAAGACCCCTTTCGGCCGCGTAGGACACAATGGTGTCCGCCGCCGCCTGTAGGCGTTCCTCTATGCTACCATCGCTGCCATTGTTCATCCAGAGATTAACGTCGTCCGCGTAAATGCTGAACTTCAGGTCTTTTATGACTTTAAGAGCGGCAGGAAGGCCTCTCATCACCGTGTTAAAAAGGAAGGGGGAGAGCACCGAGCCTTGCGGAGTTCCTTTACTTCCCAGGTGGACAGTGGGGGATTCTAGGTCCTGAAACTTTAGTTTCAACGTTCTGTTTGTCAGGAAATCCATTACGTAATTATATGGCCTCTCGCCGACTCCTAATTCCTGTAGTCCCGCGAGAATTGCCTGGTGTTTTACGTTGTCAAATGCTTTTGTTAGATCTAGTGCTAGAATTACCTTCGCGTCTCTGGATTTCGAGTCAATTATGTCATGTAATCGGAGTATTACATCCTGTGTGCACAGGCCCGGTCGGAACCCGACCATCTCGTGCGGCCACAGGCAACGTTCCTATGGACCCACGCGCTGTCTCCCGCAACCTCCCGATAACTCAATTGCTCTCTTCATTTCTCGGACCACAAAGCTTCTTTCATGACAGCCAAGAACTGTTAGTGGAGTGTTTCTTGAAGGAATACGTGTGAAAAATTAAAAAAAAAGAAGTATGTAATTGTGCTTATGTGCCTTGCTCGCAATCCTTGCCTCTTTTTTTTCTCTACTGGTTCACGGGAAAGGAAAGGCGCAGTATTTGTCACATTTGCTCTGTGGACACCTGAACCGCGCCGTAAGGGAAGGGAGGAAGGTGGGAGTGAAAGTGGAAAGACAGAAAGGGGAGCCGTAGTGGAGGGCTACGGAGTAATTTCGAGCCCCTGGGGATCTTTAACGTGCCCTGACATCGCACAGCACACGGACGCCTCTTCGTTTTGCCTCAATTTATCGAAAAGATGAAACAGCTGATGAGCTGCGCTCAAATTTCGCATTAGGAAGTAACATAATCGTGGACATTTTTTCTCCATGAAATTAGTTAGCCTTGTTTGGATAACGCGTTCCATAAGCTTTCCAATGCATGAGGTTAGAGAAATAAATCTGAGGTTTTCCAATTTCGGGGGCTTGCCAGGTTTTGGAATTAGCACAATGTTTGCAGTTCTCCACTGCTGGTATAGACCGTTTTCGCGGCGAGGAGGAAAATAGCCTCGAACCGGAACGCGCAGCGCGGTATGTGGGGACGCGGGGATAGCAGCGGGGGCGGCAGGGCATTCTACGGAGAATGGGCACACGTTGCAGTCTTTTGCACACAGATGTGTCTTGAATAGCCGCAAAGTATCTAAGCTGATGTGAGAGATGTGCTTTCTTTCCCTGTTCTTTCTTCTTTCGCCCCTTTCTTTCCTTCATTTCTCTGATCGTTTCATTTCCGCCGGCCGCAGTTTAGCTGCTAAGAGCTGCCGCGGTTAACGAAATCATTTTTTTTACTCAGTTGTTTGCATTAACAAAAAAAATAAATAACCAAAAGGAAATGATTAACAGACGATAAAAAATCAACGGCGGTGGTATGCGCGTGTGTTGCTCTACACTGTTTCACTTGCAACTCACTCAATTGGGGGAAGACGAGCAGCTTCTGAATTTCAAGCCCCAACCGAAAATGTTTCGCTTTGGAGCATTTCGTGCTAGTTCCGAACAATGTGTTTGTGAAGTAGGGACCGGAAAAACTGAATACCCGTGCATCAACGGCAGACTTTGGGCAACAAGCGGATGATATATTCCTTGTGTCAAATATTTACGAGATGCCGCCAGGTAAAGAAGAACTATTTCGATTCAGTCACCTGAGGTTAATGCAAGTATGAAAGAACCCGTCTCACTTGAAGACAACAATATACTAATAAATTGGTTGTCAACTTATTAAATGAAACAGCGCTAAAATATTTTTTTTTTTGAAAACACGCATCTCGTAAGATTTTGCTGCCGATAATAAATGGGAATATGATCATAGGAATAGCAGCGATTGCTTGCAGTAAGCAAACCTTGCGACGAAAATTGGACCATATAATTGTTGACAAAAGCAACTTTCGATGAGATCATTATGAGACATAATTTAGGGTCCCTATTCCATAGGTATCATTTGTCCATTTTATCTTGTATTTTAATGTCAGCATGACGGCAGCGTCAGACAAACGCAACTAACGCCCAGTCAGAGAAATTGCAGGATAGCAGCTTCCGCTGTTGACAATTCATCGCCACTCCCCGCACATACCGGCAAACAGGTGGTTGAGTCATGTAGGCAATGCTGAAATCCGATTGCCTGGTAGTGGACGCTTGAACACCCTGCCTGATTGTCACCCAACAAAAGTAGCCAGGGTAGAGTAAATGGATCCGAAATGGATAATGGATACTTAAGAATAGAACCCCAGTGGAGGTGTGGGAACTTCCGCAGTAGCCGCTCAAGCAGTAAAGAGTATATGAATGATCGGTTGACCCAACAAATCTAGCGCGATTAGCATTGCTCCTGAAAGTGACATGAAACGGCTACATTCGCTTTCTTTCTTTCCTCAAATTGTTACGGTAAGCCGTCTCTAGAAATCATTTAAGAATAAAAAGTAGATCGAAAGCTGCCATCACTGCCAGTGGTGCGCCGCCGCCTCTGTGCCACATAAACGTTACACACTAATTGTAATCAGGCTTGTAGCCTTCAGCCGGCCTGATCAGGAGCATAATTTCTTGTCATTCCTGACCGAATGGCTTCGCTGCTACTGAAAACTTTTTTTTCTTTCAGCGAGGTACTTTCAGAAAGCAAAAATTTGCACGCGAAAGCTCCAAAATGCCGATTTCCGCTACTTGTCGCCTGTTCCGCGGATGGGGCCCCACATACCAGCATGGCGGTTGTTCACAACTCGGCCGCTAGATGGCGCCACATACACAAAATGGCAGCGCCCATGATAAAATGGTCTATACTGCTGGGGAAGACGACCGCTACTCCATACTTCTTGCATGTAGTTGGTGAGAGTGCCGTTTTGGAAGCGTCGTCTAGGTTTCGTAGCATTTTATTTGTTATTCCATCGGGGCCGGGAGCTGATCGCGTCTTTAAGCTCAGGATTTCGGCTCTAACTTCCGCTTCTGAGATGGGCGCGTCGAGGGCCTCGTTCGGTGGGCCCGCGTATTGCCTAAGAGGGAGGGATGTTGTATCGCCGACATATGTGTCTACGAGTTTAGTTATTAGTTCCGCGTCAGTCCCCTCGAACGCGTGTCTTGCCTTTGCTATTGTTGTGTTTGACTGTGTTTTCGAACTGTCGGGATTAAGAAGATATCGTAGCAGGCTCCACATCTTTGAAAGGCTCATATTGCCTTCCATTTCATCGCACCTGTTACACCAGTTTTGCTCGCAGAGTTTAATTGCATAATCCTCAATTTCCTTATTGTGCCTGGCTATTTTTCGCCTTAGGTTTCGGTTCCATCTCTGACACCGGAGGCGTCTTTCCATACCTTTTTTTGCTTCCCACATGTGTAGGAGTTTCCAGTCGGCTGTTTTCGGTGCATCGAACCCCTCTAGGGTAATGGTAGCGGATTTAACGTGGTGCATGAGGGTTTCTGCCCAATCGTCGATATTTTCAATATTTTCGTCCATGTTTGCAGATTCCCTAATTTGTCTGAATTTCTCCCATTCGATTGCGCTGATGATCTTTTCTCGTCTTACTTTGACTCCCCGTTTAAGCGTTATTTCGAGGACGTAATGATGGCTTCCAAAGTTGAGCTCTGTGTTCTCCCACCTAAGCTCCTCTATGTTTTTGGTAAATGTTAAGTCTGGGGTTGTGTCTTTGCTCAAACTGTTTCCCACCCTCGTCGGGCAGCCAGAGTCTGTCTGCAGGGTGAGGTTTAATTCGTGAAAATATTCCCATAACTGCCTGCCCTTCGGATCTTGCCTATTATATCCCCACTCTTGGTGGCAGGCGTTGAAGTCTCCTACAATTAGCAGGGGGTTAGCTCCGGCTGCCTTCATTGCTTTGCGAAATAATGTCTTGAACCTAACTTTGCGCTGCTGAGGAGAGCTATATATGTTTAGGACGAAAATACTGGGTTCCTTCTTCCTGCCCGTGATGATTTCAACGAAACCGCCTCAATGTCGCGAGAACTAATTTCATGTTCGATCACCGCTACGTTCCTTTTGACGAATTTAGTGACCCGGGATTTTTCTCCCCGGCCACTAGCAAACGCTTGATATCCTGATAATTTAATTACTCCTTTGCCAGTTTCCTGTAGGGCTAAGGCTAGAGATTTTTCAACTATTTGCTCGAGATGTTGTTGCACTAACACTCGCTTGCGCGGGAATCCTCGGCAGTTCCACTGCCATACCGTCAAATTAATCTTTGGTTGCGTTTTGCCCATGTTGGAATTGGTCAAGTATCCCTTCTCTCACTGTTTGCCTTTCTGCCATAGCAGCAAGAGCCGCGTTTGTTTGTTTAGATTGTTCCTGAATTCGGTTTAGGGCGCCTATGATGTTGGTCATGCCTGTCTCGAGCCGCTCGAGTCTCGCCCCGTATTTGGCGTCTAGTCTACGCTCTATTGCCGCCAGCGGATCCGTTTCCCCGCCTCTTCGTTTCTGCGAGGGAGGTGGCCTGCACTGTTCAGTGATCATTGCGTCCTCCTCCGTGTCTGACGCCGCGGGCGGTGTTAGTACCTTTGGCGTCGCAGATGGAGGTGTCGGTTTGGCTACTGGTTTTGCGGGGGGAGCCTGTGGAGGCGGGGGAGCCCCGGAATTTGGCTGTAATTTGGATTGGTATTGGTCCTGGGTGACTTTCTTAATTATCTCCCTCAGTTCCTCAACTTCCTTTCTTAACTTTTCTATTTCTTTATCTTTTTCTTTGTTTTCCTCATCTTTAGCCTGGGGAACCCCACTGCTGAAACTCACGGTTTTACTGTCCCCGCTCGGGCTTCGCTTTTGGGTGGCCGACGGGTTCCTTGGGTCCCTGGAGTTAGCCGTGACTCTAGATTTGGACCCCGACCTGAACTTGGATCCGGACCGCTCCCTGCTGCTGCGGGAGCTTGAACGGTGACGTCGGTTGGCGTCCTCCAACTGCGGGAAGTCCCCGCTCTGCGCCCGGAAGCCTCCGTCCCTGTCTTGAGAATATCCGCGTTGGTCACGGTGGTCTCTTCTCAATTTCGAGCGTCCTCTGCGGCCGCTCTCAGGTGTGGTGTTGGGATATTGGTGCTGCTCGTTGTGCTGCTGCTGCTGTTGCTGCTGCTGTTCGGCAATTTTCTGCTCCCATTGACGTTCTTTGGTCTGGTAGGGAGTCCTGTAGAGTTCTCTGCACTTCTCGTCGCCAAGCGGATGGTCTTTACCGCACAGCTGACATTTTATTTCGCAGGTGTGTCACTGATCTGGGCGCTCTTCTCCGCATCCTCTGCACTTAGCGTTATTCGGATCTGGGCAGACATCTTCGCGGTGCCCTAGGCGCCCGCATGCGTTGCAAACCTCTCGTATTTCTTTCTATATAATACACATCTTTGCCATGTAAGTGAAAGTTTCACTCACCTCGGAACCTCTGGTTTTTCAAACAGTATGAGCAGTGTGGTTGAGCTCCTGCCCAGGCGCCTGGCTCCTAGCACGGGGGGGTTGCCTTTGATCGTGCGTAGCCGTTGCGCTATTTCTTCCTCGGTGATGCGAAGGGGAATGTCGTGTACCAACCCCTTACCGCAGTCTTCGGGCATAGCGACGTACGCCGTGATTTCAATTTTCTGGCCCTCGAATTCGAGGACGCGTAGTGCGACGTATTTTCTTTTCCGTTCTTCGCTGTCTGTTGCGATGAGGATAGACTGCTGTTTTGTGTTGACCGAGAAGGTGTCTTCCGCGGCCTCTCTGATGTTTATATTCGCGGTGCGAGCGATCAACTCCGCAAGTTCAATGTTGCCATACTTAAGTAGGCAGCTGACTCCACCCCGTGGGCGGAGAATCATTTTGTCAGTTCCGTCGGGTATCTTGATCGATTGCCTTTCAACCGACTTTGCTGCCAATCTCTTTCCCGCGAGCTTGGACGCGGCTCGCTCTCTCCCTTGATCATCGGTGACGCTGCGTCCCTCGTTCTCAAGTGGCACCGCCTTTCCTCTTTTCTTGGCAATAAACCACTGGCCAGGTTCTTTCAGCTCCGCAGGGTCTATGCTCGTTCCCTCCACGGTTTCCATCATTTTCGTCGAAATTCTAAACGGCCGGGGGTGCCTTTGTTTGCCTAGGCCTAACTAGGCCTAGTGTCCCCCGTGGCTTTCGAAGTTCTTCAAAGCCTCAAAAATGTGCGAAAGAATCGGCCCACCTTGGAGTCTTGATAATCCGCGGTGAGCGCTTCCTGAATAGAGTCGAATCCCAGAAAATTCCCGAAATCCAGTGGCCGAAATAGAGCGCAAGCGTTCGTGGTCGATGAAGTCCATCGATTGCACGTCCGCTCTCCAGCTTGGTCGGCGTGGAACTCTCGGAATGCCTCCGGCTCCTCACGGTGACGTCACGATGGACGGAGAAGCGAGGTTTCTCCCTCCGCTTTCCTCCTCTGTCGCAGTCGCGCGGGGCGCGGGAAATTTGAATTGCGAGCTTTTAGTCGACGATTGCGCAGGTGTTTTATGCATAATCGAAAAATAACTTCACAGGCATGATCAACAAATAATCTACTTCAAAAGCCTATAGTATTTGTACATTTGAAAACCACTGCAGTGTCCCTTTAATCTTTATATAAATGATCTGGTCGAAGCACTGGAAAACCAAGTTTTGATTACATTATTTGCTAATGACTGTATAATTTTAAGAGATATTAAATTCGTTCATGATCAAATAACTCTAAACGAAAATTTGCAATTTTTGGAACGATGGTGCAATGAATGGAAGATTGCCATTAACTTTGAGAAAACTGTTGTACTTAGCATTACAAATAAAATTAATAAACTTGAATTTCAGTGTAACAGACACCTAGTCAGGCAGGTAAGTGAATATAAATACTTAGACGTAACGATTACTTCCAGACAAAAATGGACAAAGCACATTGACCTGTGCCTGTGTGGCATGAGACCCTTATACATCAAATGACACCCAAAAACTTGAGACTATATTCAACGCTCAGCAGCCCGTTTTATTTTTAATTGATACAGATGCCGTGACTCACCTTCATCTACGATTCTTCTTGCCGGCCTTGATCCACTAACTGAAAGAAAGCCCGTCTAGCCTTCCTTCAATCGTTATATTTTTCCACACTTGGCATTAAACCTAAAACCTACTTGAAAATAAGATTCCTCCAGACTCTCTTACCGTAATCTTGCCTTATCACCTATATTTGCCCGAACTAATATGTACAAATTCTCGTTTTTTCCACGAACAATCGCAGACTGGAACGCCCTACCGATTGACTCGCCGTTTTTATCGCCTCCCAACTGAAGTGTCATATGTTCTACTGTGCATTGTATTCTTTATATTATCAGTTCATCCCTGTGTAAAATTATTGTTTTCGAACTACACGACGTCTGATGTAAATGACCTCTCCTGCTTGGGCGTGTAATATGCCTGCAGTATTTCTTAAATACATCGAGCGACCCTGTCATCGCCCCTTTAGGGAAAAGAATGTTCTGCACATAAACCAGGCATTTATCATTAGTCGTATCAGCTATTCAACGTCATACTTACCCCTTAAGGCAGCAGAATGAGAGAAATTAGAGAGCCTCATCCGCACAAGTTTCAAAAGAGCCCTTGGTCTCCCGCGCTGTACTTCCACTGCAAGGCTCCTGCAACTGGGCACCCATAACAGTTGGAATGAGATCGCGGAGGCGGTGCGCGCTTCACAGGTAGAGCGGCTCCGCCTAACTGCTACAGGCACATCCATACTAGAAAAACTAGGGATCGACACTTGCGGAGGCGCCCAGCCAAAATCTGAAATAGACATCGCTCTATGGGACAGGCTCCCCTTCATGGATCACTGCCTTGTCGTGGCGGAGGGGCTTGCGAAACTCGATAAAGTCGTGAGCTCTACTGTGTAGGGCCACCCAAGATAGACAGGTCGCGGCAGAGAGTTCTGACAAAATGTGATTCACTGGAGAAGGTAATGGCAACCCACTCCAGTATTTCCTGCTAAGAAAACCCTATGGCCAGTCACAATACCATTAATGATATGGCGCCGGAAGATGAGCCCCCCAGGTTGGAAGGCGTCCCACATGTTACTGGGGATGAACAAAGGGCGATTCCTAGTAGCTCCAGGACAAATGAAGCGGCTGGGCCAAAAGGACGCTCAGTTGTGGATGTGTCGGGAAGTGACCGGAAAGTCCGATGTTGCAAGGAGATATATCCCATAGCAACCTGGAATGTAAGATCTATGACACAAGGTAAACTGGATGTCGTCAAGCGAGAAATGGACAGATTGAACATTGATATCTTGGGTATCAGCGAGCTCAAGTGGACCGGAATGGGAGAATTTAACTCCGGCGACCATTATGTCTTTTATTGTGGGCACGAATCCAGGAAAAGGAATGGGGTCGCTCTCATAGTAAAAAGAATGGGCAAAGCAGTGCTAGGGTACAACCCCAAAAACTACCGAATGATTTCACTTCGGATCCAAGGTCACAACATAACAGTTATCCAAGTCTATGCACCAACCACTACGGCTGAAGAAGCTGACGTTGAGAGATTTTATGCTGGCCTGCAATGCCTTTTAGAAAGCACTCCATCATTAGACGTCCTTTTTCTCATAGGAGACTGGAATGCTAAGGTGGGGAGTGAAGAAATATCCGGAATTACAGGAAAGTTCGGTCCTGGTGAGCCAAATGAAGCTGGGCAGAGGCTAGTGGAATTTTGTCAAGAAAACAACCTGACCATAGCGAATACTCTTTTTCAACAGCACAAGAGGCGCCTGTACACATGGACTTCACCGGACGATCTGTACAGAAATCAGATTGATTATATTCTTTGTCGGCAGAGATGGAGAAGTGCTATGCAAGCAGTAAAAACAAGGCCTGGGGCCGACTGTGGGACCGATCATCAGCTTCTTTGTTGCCAAAATTAAGGTTTGATTGAGGAAAACGCAGAAAATGAGGCCTTTCAGGTATGATCTGGATCAAATTCCATTAGAATATGCTGTGGAAGTGAGGAATTGATTTCAAGAATTAGATCTAGAAGACAGAGAGCCCGAAGAAATGTGGACTGATGTTCGTGATATAATACAAGAAGTTGCTACTAAGGTAGTTCCAAAGCCAAAGAAATGCAAGAAAGCGAACTGGTTATCTGAAGACACTTTGCAAATAGCTGAGGAAAGGAGGATGGCAAAAGTTATGGGGGAAAGAGCAAGATACAAGGTTCTCAATGCGGATTTTCAGAAAATAGCAAGGAGAGATAAGAATGCCTTCCTGAACATAGTGCCAAGCAGTTGAGGACAACAGCCAATTAAGGAACACAAGAGCTCTGTATAAGACAAAGATATCAAAGGAAGCTTCTGTGCTAAGCTGGGCGTGATAAAGGACAAACGAGGCAAGGACCTCACTGAAGCCTCAGAGATAAAGAAGTGGCAGGAATACACAGAAGAACTGTGCCAGAAGGACCCGAATGTGCAAACCCAACATAAGACGGTTGTGATTACTGATCTCGAGCCGGGCATCCTGAAGAGTGAAGTTGAATGGGCCTTAGCCAGCCTTGCTAAGAACAAAGCTAGCGGAATTGATGGCATTCCAGCCGAGTTGCTTCAAAACCTCAACCATGACGCTGTTAACATTCTGCATACATTATGTCAGAAGATTTGGACAACCCTGCAGTGGCCACAGGATTGGAGGAGGTCAGTTTACATCCCCAATCCAAAGAAAGGCAGTGCCAAAGATTGTTCCAACTACTGCACGATCGCGCTTATTTCGCATGCTAGCAAGGTGATGTTGAAAATCCTCCAAGGCAGGCTGCAGCAGTACGTGGATCGGGAGCTTCCGGACGTGCAAGCGGGGTTTCGCAAGGGCAGAGCAACTAGAGACCAAATTGCCAACCTTTGCAGGATCATGGAAAAAGCAAGAGTTCCAGAAACCCATCTATTTCTGCTTTATTGATTATGCGAAAGCGTTTGACTGCGTAGATCACAGCAGATTGCGGCAAGCTCTCCAAGAGATGGGAGTTCCAATTCACCTCATCTGTCTCCTCAGGAACCTGTATGAAGGGCAAGAGGCCACAGTCAGAACTGGGCATGGTCTTACTGATTGGTTTCCGATCGAGAAAGGAGAGAGCAAGGCTGCATACTGTCTCCCTGCCTATTTAACGTATATGCAGAGCGCATCATGAGGAAGGCCGGTTTGGACGAGTCTTCAGCTGGAGTGAAGATTGCTGGAAAACGTATCAACAACCTTAGATATACGGATGCTACCACTTTAATGGCAGAAAGTGAAGTGGAACTCAAGAGACTTCTGATGCGCGTACAAGAAGAGAGTGAGAAGTTTGGGCTTAAACTGAACATTAAAAAGACAAAGATCATGGCGCCTTGCCCTATCAAGTCCTGGAGCATCAATGGACAAAAAGTGGAAGCTGTGACAGATTTTCTGTTCTTGGGCTCCAAGATTACTTCGGAAGGAGACTGCAGCCATGAAATTAGAAGACGCCTGCTTCTGGTAAAGAGAGCAATGGTTAGCCTTGACTGCCTAGTAAAGAGCAGAGCCATTTGTCTGCCAACCAAGATCCGTATAACTCGTGCTATGGCCTTTCCAGTTGTGATGTATGGATGCGAGAGTTGGACTGTGAAAAAGGCTGACCGCCGAGGAATTGACTCTTGAGAGTTCCTTGGACTGTCAGAAGGTCAAATCAGTCGATATTGTCAACCATAAACCCTGACTGCTCACTGGAGGGTCAAATTCTAAAGTTAAAGCTCAGCTACTTTGGTCATCTGATGAGAAGAGAGGGGTCGCTGGAGAAAGATTTGATGTTCGGAAAGGTTGAAGGTCGCCGGAGAAGAGGTAGGCAGCGAACGCGATGGTTAGATGGCATCCTCGAGGCACTGCAGATGTGATGTTATGTGAGTTATGTGATGTTAGGAAGATAGTGGGGGACCGGAGGGCGTGGTGTGACATAGTCCATAGGGTCACGAAGAGTCGGACACGACTGAACTGAACTGATGGGACAGGCTATGGATACTCCCGCTTCTAAAAAACATGCATCCCGAACACCATAAGGAACGTCGGGGAAAAAGAGCTCAAATGCTCAGTAGGAAATTTAGCCCCGGAGGAAGTAGCCTTTGTAGATGATGGTGGAGGGACCAGCCCCTTGGTTGCAGCGCTAACCAGCGGGTTGAGTAGACCGATCACCGCGGTCACCCTGAAAACTAGACCTCCGGAGACAATTGAAGTGGCTGTAGCTTGAGCCGGCATCCAGATGAAGGCGCGTTTCGTGGTCTGCGACAGCAAAACTGCCATGCGAAATTACAGTCGTATGTTTCCCCCCCCCCCCCCCCCCGGAGAATCGAATATTACACCAACATCCAATTTCGCGAACTGTACAGTTTATTTTGATTCCGACGCACACTGGCGTTCCCGACAACGAATCCACCCATGCCATGTCTCGAGGGCTCTACTACAGAGCTGTCGGAAAGGAGGGGGAGGGGGGGGGGGGGGGGTGCTTGCAGCAGGGAGCATAGTGTGCCATACCTTACACCGAAATTCTATAGCACTATACTGAGTAAGCAGGAGGCTGCTGCACCAGCCCTACCCTACATTGCGCAGCCAGGCCATCGCCTGGCTTTGTCTTCAGCCTGGGACATTCCCACACATGCTCCTGGTAAGCCATATGCTCACCATCTGCAACGTATCTGGAAATGTCCCTTTTCTCCCGGGAGGGGCCTAAATCTGACGCCGCAACTCTGAGGAAACATGCTGCGCTGCTCGGACCCTGGGCTCTATAGCTAGCCGCCATCCAGCTGGCCTGGGACGCCGCCCGCCTACGTCTGCCAGCCTGCGTCTAAGGCGGGGCCCCTGCCATCCACCCAAGCGACGAAGAGTCGGACCTCCTTCATCCGCAGGTGTAAATAAAATGTTCTACTCTCTCTCGCGGAATCCCGCTACTATCGTCCTCATGAAGCCAACGAAGGGGTCGCGGGAACAAAGTCGCAGGACGCGTTGAGGGTGTCGAGGAGAGAAATCCGGGGATCCCGGCATTGAGCCAATAGCAGATTCGGATATCGGCGCAGAGTGTGCAGGAGAGGGCAGCGGCAAGCACGACAAGGCCTCAGCATTGAAATGTCTGATGTAAAGGTCCTGAGAGTAGTCAACCAGCAGAGGACATGGTGATCAGTGATGGCGTTCAAGTGGCGGCCATATACGTAGGGGATGAACTTCTTTAACGCCCATATGATTGCAAGACACTCCTTTTCAGTGACGGCGTAAAACTCAGCTTTGGTTAGAGCCCGCATAGGGTAGAAACAACGTATTCGGAAAAGCCGGCTTGCGGTGAGCAAGAAATTGAGGCCGATGCCGCTGATGTCAGTGTGCACTGTGCACCTCAGTAGGAGCAGGAAGGATCGTAATGGCGAAGAATCGGTGGTGAAATGAGTAGATGACGGAGGTCGGTCCTGCCAACGATGAGAAGCCGCCGGACACCTGCTGTGTGTTCGTGTCCCCTTTCATATAGCCTGCTTCTCGAACTGTTTTGCAAGATGCAACATTAAATGTTTTTGTTGATGACACTTGGTCTTTTTCTGGGACCGGTTATTGCTTCCGCGGTAACCCGAGCCGCCAGGCCAACACTACCCTTGTGGCTCGCGAGCCGCTTGCAACAGCTGTTGGCATATCGGTGGGATGGCTGCTAGTCACTTGCAACACTCCCTCCGACTTCCCTCCAACTTTTGAGGTCTTACCGTGAACGCTATGCATTGATGCCACGAAGACAGAAATAGAAATATGAAGACAAATCAGCTATCTATACAGGTCTATCGCAATTACAAATTATACTATTATCTTATCTATTCTAGAGGTATGCCATTCCTTACATCAGTCATCATGCTCTTGCCTGATGAAAAATATGTACATTTAAGTCATGCAAAAAGTTTCGCCTAAAATAAACCAGATTTGAATTGTTTTTATTTGCTAAATGCAAAAACGGACTAAGCCTATGATCAGTGACAGCCTTCCACCATCACTTCACCCTCTCTCTCTCTCTCATCCAATCAACAGCATTTCAACACTGTCAGCATCTGCACCACGCATTACAGCCAGCATCCATGCACAGACATAAAAATTATTTTATTTTGACCCAGTTGCAACATATCCGTGCTTCCTTGCACTCTCAGATCAGTTCAGGCATAAGGGATGAGTGGCTCCATGCCAGGAAAAATACATTAGTACTGCCGCTGCTTGCAGAAAGTAACTACACACTGAGAGCTAATTTAAGCAGAATATTCTCAAAAAATTCACCACTCCTGAATTAGCCTGTAGAAAAAGATCAAAAGCAAATTTGGTTCTCAAAAAACACATCCTCATGCAGTCGCTTTGGTACACAAT
The DNA here is from genome assembly GCA_023969395.1 of Amblyomma maculatum. Lineage (NCBI taxonomy): Eukaryota > Metazoa > Arthropoda > Arachnida > Ixodida > Ixodidae > Amblyomma > Amblyomma maculatum. Next base: position 387,139 of record JAJIZL010020819.1, on the reverse strand, counting down.
AAAATTAAGTTACACAACTTATAAGGGGGGACACCCCTCTTAAAACTTTTTTCCTTATTTATGGGTGGATCTGACTGAAACTTGCACCATTAATGTACTTTTGCATGCTGATTTCAAATATCTGATTAGTTTTCTTGTAGATGAAATAGCTTTCAAAATAATCCCTAATTCATGTTCTTCGTTTGGAGGTGAGTTAATTACTAAACACTTTATGGCATGAGGAGAATAGCCCTGCCAGAGTGATCTAGAAGGATCATAGAGTGCCGCTAGTCATGAATTAACGTGGTAGAAGAATTTGAACCAAAGTTACAATAAGTCAAACTTTTATGAATAAAAGCCCAGGTTGGCACCTAAGATTGATAATTAATTCGGTAAATGTTGCCGCATAATAACTGTACATATTTTTGTCCTACGGCACTGTCGAAGGTTTTCTCTTTCTAACAAGACAAGAATGAGAGCTATAGCACAAATAGACTAAGAGATATCTCTCCTCCAAAATTGCAGCACCCTCAAAATTGCAGTTTTGAGAAAACGAGGAAAAACACTTCACAGCATGTAGGTGTAAATTATGTCAATGATTGATATGTCAACAAGATCAGAAACAGGTGGAAAGTGATCTGAAGCGAAAATTAATGGCCTATGCCAATTTGAGCCAAAGTTACGCAATAGGAAACGCTTGAAAGGAAAATTCCATTTGGGTACCGAAGACAACATAACCTTCTCAGCAAATTTTCTTTTGTCGTCACTGCATTTACCTTGGTTTCATGAGACTCGCAGGATTCCCTTTCTAGAAAAAAAATTTTTAAAGCAATAGCAAGAACAGGACCAGAGATATTGATATTTAAAAAATGCAACACTACCAAAATTGGGGGATTGTCGGAAGCACTCAAGCCTCACGGCATTTAATCAGGAAGGGCAACCCCAAAGACCTCATGCTATTAAAATGCACCAGGAGCATAGTCGGGGTGCATGCTGTCGCGCTGTTTTCTTTTTTCTGTTTTAGCAACGCCAAGCGAAGCCGCCCGCTTCTTTGCAGAATGTACGCTACGGTGCAAGTCCTTTTCTTCAGCTCTCCTGGACCCAGTTGCTGTCACATTTGTACTGCATTCTTGCAGAATTGCTGCTGCTGTATGCTTGCAGCCGGCATTGAAGCGCAGCACAGCTGCTGCTGTGGCTGCTTCCACAGCAAACAGTGATGAGTGCCGCTCTTTGTGGATCAAGGTCCAGATGACCGAGTGGAAGCTTTCGTTCGAGTTCTGGGTCTTCCCCCGAATGCACCTCTGCAGCAGGCTCTTCTCTGATAAACGACTATAAACAGGCAAAAGAGCATCAGCCACATCTCTTGGCAGACTGTAATTGTGCTTTGGTGCAGGCTCCTCTTTTGCCTTTGCAGCGTTGTGGCGGCACCATGACTTCTCACCGGTAGGACACAAACTGTGTTTGGGGCAGTCATCAGTAGATGTGATGTGGTAATATGTCGCCATCACAGCTCGCTGCATGGCATCCACATCACCTACATTTGATCGAAGCGCTCGGCCATAATATATTGCCAGCTTGTCAACTAGATCAGCTGTCAGCCTTCCTCTGCCGCCAAGACTTTGCTTCCCTGCACCCTTGTGTCTCTGCAAGAGGTTGCGCAAAGCTGCTCCCATACGCTTGTGCACGTGATTTATGCAGTCCTCTTTGACTATTTCAATGTAGCCATAGATTGCAGCATCTTTAAGAGCACTGAACGTGCGACTGTCCCCATCGCATAGCATGGTTGTGTAGCGCATGTTGTGGCGCTGCAGAGATCTTTCAAACAGAATTTTGCCAGCCTCTACTTCCATTTGACCAGCCTTGGAGTTGGTGTTTTTTTGGCACTGGTGGCGTGATTTCCAAAGTTCGTAGCCGTCAGTGTTTGGCTTGGGACCAATTTCGCAGCCCAGACAAAAGTTTGACAACACCACATAATCAAGCACGTAACCAGTGAAGAGTTCCACCACGGCACCGACGCCTATATGTGATGAGTGTCCGCGCGTCATCCATGTGCCGTCGTAGCACACGGCAATGTTCCCCCTATGCCCAAAACACAAATCATCGTAGACCTTCGCCACTGCCTGCGCGGCTTGTGCCATAGCGGTCGTGGCGGCTCGGGTAGCAGCGGGTTGCAGTGTGTTCTTCAGATGCCGTTGAAACGTCTTGTTGTGCATCCCGCGCCGCGACAACCCCATCGCCGAAAAGATATCGTTCATTGCTGTCTGGCCGTTACCGGTCGACAGCATTGCTCGACTAGCCAGAATATTCAGCTCAAAAGGATTGCACCTTTTCTCGCCGTCAACCCTCCGCGAGTTCCACTCGGCCGCAATCTCACCGCAGTTGTCGCACAGCACGATCAGTTTTACGGCGAGGCCATAGCTCCGGTCGCTGGTAATTAAACGCACGCATCCACGACACGTTTTGCACCGCACGGCATCCAGAAGGATATTCACAATGCTGAGGTCAATTACCGCATAGGAGGCTGTTCCGTCCGCATCTGACTCTGCGGACGCACCACTTGCATCGGCGAACAGCGCGGTCTTTCGTGCCGTCGCCGGCGTCGATACCAGTCTATCAAGCGTAGCCTGCTCACGGGCACTCACTTGAGTTATGTCACTGTTAGTGACAGGCGCGGTATCAATACGTACACGACTGCAGTCGGCACGAAGAACGGCGCCGTTGTCCAGCGGAATCGGAGAAGCGTCGCCGCCCGCAACGTGATCGTCACACAATCCCGCAGCACTGGCACTTGCTTCTTGCACAGTATGCAACGAAGTCGCATTCTTAACGCGTTTCTTTGGTTGCTTTCGCCCGAACTTGTGCAAAGAGCGGTACTTCTTCGCGCCTGGCATGACTCTCGCGTTGCACTAGCGTGGTCGGCAGAAAGACAAAATGGCGTCACTGGGAGTCCGCATTTCAGGGCTAGCTTGCCGGAACCAACCAAACGACGCCATTTTGATCACGTGCCTTAACCGGCCAATAGTAGCGCGCGCTGCATGCTATCTTTTTGTTTGTTTTTTATGAGGAAGGCGGAGCGCACAGGGTTGCTTTCCGAAAGAAAAAATAAGCCAAAAGCGCGCGCTTTCGAACGAGACCAAAATCGCCGCGGTGGAGCGCGTAGTTCTCATGCGCCGGGCGATCGAAATTGGGTGTCGTTTGTCCACAATTTAAAGGGCAGTGGGTGTGGTACTGCATTTTTTAATCGCTATAACTTCATAAATACGCGGGGTATAAGGATGAAAATTTGCGTGCAGATGCGGAATGGTGCGAGGAATACGAAAATGAAAAAAATTGAAAATCCGATTTTCAGGCCGATTTTCGGTGCCAAAGAGCCGTGTCCCCCCTTATGGTGCCACTGTACATGGTCCACAGCATAACCTACAAGCACGATCCACTAAGCTCACTGAAATGCACACCAACTCTGCACGAATGCCATGTCTTTATTCATTCAGGGCCTGAGAGTTTAAAACAATGGCAGCAAATCTAACTAAAGAAAGTGACTTCCATTAAACCATAACACAAAAAGCATCTGTCCAATTTAGACAAATGAACGTCCACAAGAAATACAAAACAACCACAGAGAAAAATAAAACTGAACAGGCTGGGTAGCACTCTGGAACACCCTTGCAAATGATAAAAATAACGGCCAAAGTCCTCACAAAAGTGTGTGCTTCTTTGTCTCATATCTTCCGCTTTGCATTATGCTTTGCTAAAGCTAATTTTCTCACTGGGCCAAGACCAGCATATTGAAGGAAAGTAGGGGTTAGGGGAAGGGGACACATGACGACAGTGAAGGAATGATGTAACGCCGAGCACTTGGCTTCTTTCTGTCCGGCGGCCATGCCCCTGTGTCCCCTTGCAAAGTTGTGGTGCCTGCTCTTGGTGGCCCAGAAACAGAAGTGGCCAAAGCGTGAGGTTGTCCACACCCTAGTTCCCAAGCACTCGACCCCTGCCCCAGTTGTGCCACCCGCCGCCAGCATTGGGGTCATTGTTGCCACCGTCCGCTGGTCTCCTCGGTGCTGGTGCCTGGCCGAAGCCGCTCACACCACCAACTCTATCAGGAAAGTACCGGTACCTGCATGGTAGAAAAAGTTTGCCGTAATGGTTGGAACCGACTCTCAGCTTTAAAAATAGATGCTAATAAAGGGGATAGTCAGGCTGCGCAGAAAAGTTAGCATTAAATGATGGCAAATAAAGTCAAAACCCAAATATATCAAACTCGAAGGGGATTGCAAAATACTTCCATATAGTATCGCTCATTTGATATATATAAAACGCGGCAACCCCCATATTAGCTTCTCTAAGCATTAATACACCTCCAAGCTACTGTCATACTTAGTGCAGCGATGCGCTAACTACTCGCTGGCACAACAGCAGCATACCACTCGCCGTGAGTATGCTGACCATTAGCATCTTGCACCAGGCATCCGAATCAGGGTGCACGTGCTGCTCCGCGGCCAAGATCAAACCCTGAGAGCTAGCGCTGCTAATGTCTTCCGATCTGTCTTAAATGGTCTAATTCTGTTACCGCTATATATTAGGCACAATATTAGCACAATTAATAGTAGGATACAGTTTACATCTGCACCCTACGCGAGGGCCACTGCAGGGGTTCATTCAGCCAGGCTGGTTTCACCACATTACAACTGGCACACAAAATGCAGCCTCCCCACGTGACAGTAGTGCAGTGTCGAAAATTTGGGAGACAAAACATCATTGTTTTTCTCTTATGCATGGCATGGCATTCAGAATATGAAGGCATCAAGCTAATTTAAAATTAAAAGCATATTTGGAAAGAAGAGATCGATCAATCTTTATAAGTGGTGCAATTTTCATTCACCTAGCATCAATATTAAAAAAAAAACTTTTTTTACTCGTAGCATCTTCCCTTAACCTCCACCTTTGAGGGCATGATGTGACAGCATTAACGGCTTCTGCCTGCAACTGCCCTTGCTGACCCTCGTTCCAACACAAGCACCTTGTAACTCGACCACTTAACTCTTTATCTGTGCCTCTATTATTTCAAACTTAATTATGAGCATATAGTAGTAAGCTACCAGATTACATGAAAGACCACCTGACAGATATGAAGCCCCGCTTAACAAAGCCATATGAACATGCTGTGTGACATAAGGGCAGCCGTGTCTGAACTGTAAATGCAAGGGTCCTGGAGGATAGCTTCCCTTCGGGAACCCATCTGAAATGCGTAGCCCAAGCTGGCAGGTCGTGCCAGACCTGCCACGTCAAGTGGTCATGAGACGTGACACAAGCCCATGGGGAATCAGCATATGACCACATCAGCTGAAAACCACACCACTTGCCAGAGCTATGCCTCTGATTTTCCACCCGCAATGCCAAAGCCAGATTTTTTGGTGAACAGGGCTCTTAATGCGACCATGCTAAAGAAACAGGCTAGACCATGGTCATTTTGAAGCGGACTCGACGTTCACTTTGTCGCGCAGTTTCACAGCGTCAGCGCCACCAACAGATAGATGCCCAAAGGCACTTAATTAGATACAGTCGAACCTCGATGTAATCAACCTCAACATACCAAAATTCGCGATGTAACAAATTCATTTTTTTTCCCCGATCTCTTCCCAATTGAAAATCATGTATTTTTTTTCGGGATTTAATGAAGCAATTTTATGCCGCACTTTCGATTTAACGAGGTTCTCACGCATCGCATGCATGTACCAGCAGCCACCTTGACAATGGGATGAAAACTAAAACTTCAGCCCTGACACACGACATTTTACATCTGCCCTTTTAAGTAACAATTTTGCCGGCAGTCTGTGATCTTGCAAGGGAAACAAAATGGTGATGACATGGGCGTACCGCCGCGCCAACCGTAATGTGCATACAAAACCTGTGGTGCGGAAGTTTCAGCACGCATCACGTCATCACATAACTGGCTAGTTGGAATGACAAAGCACTAACCGGAAATACTGTATTTATTCGCGTAATGATCCCACTTTTTTTTCAGAAAAATCGACATGAGTTTGAGGGGAGGGTTCAGTACGCAGAAAAGTTGGGATTCTCTCTCTCTCTCTTTTTTTTTTTACAAGTGAAACGTCCATCCCAGCCATCAATCATCAAAGAAAGCGTGCGGTCAGCCGCAGTCATGATGCTGGCTCTTAGCATCGTTCGCTTCAAAAGGCCCTTGCTGCTATCACACGTTCCAATGATCTGTAGAAGAATGGCCGTCCATCATGGTTCCAATGATGTTGTGGTCGAGGATGGATGGCACCCACCCCAAACGCTGCATGATAAAATGAACGACCAGCCGAGCAAGCCACCACAAGCACTCCTCTCAAGGCCTTCTGCCAAGTGTGAAACCCCCCCCCCCCCCCCTTTCACCCTACCACTAGCGCTAATGCCAAGAGACACACCGTGATGTTCTCGACACACGACCAGCACTGCTTTACTTTACATGCAATTTTTATGAGAATATTCACAGTTCGATATATTCGGGTTTGATGTATCTTTGATGTATGTCATTTGTACCTGAAACAATATTTTTATAAACCAGAAGACCGCATAAAAGCAAAGTAGCCGTGGAACCATCATCAGATTTTTCAACAAACGCTACTTAGTAGGGATTAGGGGATCGAACAATAGGTCATTGCAGTGTGGCGGAGGAGAGACTTAACAATACAGTGAAAGCCGTGGGTGTACGGTAATAAAAAGGCACCTTGGGGTCAGTCAACTCTGCAGGGGTGCTTTGTACGTACCTGGATTCTGAATCTTCACATAAAAGGGTTGGGCTCAAGGTCAACAATCTTAGCAAGCCCAAGACAATGCAATGGCCCACATTCTCAAAATGCTCTCCGACCACAATGTTCTCCGATTAAATTTCCGACACCATTATTTTTGCTCTGATAAAGCCTTCATCTGCACAAATAATTTCATTGATGTGCCATATTTACTCGCATGTAACAAGAGTTTTTTTCAAGGTTTTTGGCCCTCAAAATTTACCCTCGCATTATAATCGAATAGTGTGATTTGGTTGGCCTGAAGCAACGCCAGAGTGCAGCCATATTGAATCTATCACCACTCGGTTTTTGTCTCCGCGGTTTTACAATGTTATGTTGGCAACTTGGGTATGAGGAAAGCCAAATCAGCCAAATCCCAATCCATCCAAGGTCAAAAAGTTGCCCTTTTTACTCGCAGGCTCAGGGATCATGTTGTCACCTTTACCCAGCGCTTGTCGCAGTGGATTAGTGCATTTATTTCCGTTATCGCATTTCACATGATGGCAACGCGCCGTGCACAGTACGACGCTCGCTCCGAAGAAAAGCTATTCTGATAGAAGAAATGAGAAATTATGCGGCAGTTCGATGGCTAGACGTTAACTGTAACGTATTAACAATTTTTAAATGTGAGCCTGACCGCAAAGGCTCCTGACAACATCACCCGGGAGGACGATAGTGAAAAAGAAGACTCAGTTTCCGAGAACACGGCCTCTTCCTCCGATGACGAATGAGGGCTTTTGATGAGGTTGCAAGGGCCACAATGTCTATTAAAGGTACTTTTTCAAGCACTTATGTCGAGTTACCATTCTTCATTTTATTTTTTCTCATTGGACAATATGCAAAGTCGTCCCTTGCACTACATTCACGGTCGAATTACATTCGAGTATACAGTAACTGGCAGAACAGCAGGTACAATTTAATTTGTAGACAATTACGGGTGTCTGTTCCTTCCATGCCCAGTCTTTCGGATGAAGCTTAAAGCGCCAGAACGATGACAATGCCTTGTGGCAAACTCTCTATTTCCTGCTTCAAAACAGGTGGACAAGTATTTCACTCGTGACTTTCACATATGGGCCAGGTGCAGGGGCTGAAGTGAGCAGGTGCTGAAGAGCAAAAGAAACTATGGCAATCCACAATGGCATCCCCCCACCTCGTGACACTGCTTCGCAATGTTAACCAGTAACTCACAGGATGGAGGGCACCTGGAGGAGGTTGCGTCCACCGAACTCCTGTGGGTACTTGAACATGAGGAAAAAGTAGAGGTGGCCCACCAGGATGCCAATCAGCTCATACAGGCCCCTGCAAAAGGCAGAGGGAACACCCTGTACAAAACAGTCCTCTCACACTGCATGCATACGTCGAGAGAATACTCCTTCAAACTTGTAAATTAGTAGTAATAAGAAAAAAAATAATCTATGGCACTTGCATTTTGTGACTTGACAGGGATACACAAGCAGGCATTGTAGCAGTTCGCTTAGGTTCTTAATGACTTACCAACGCATTTTTGAATTTCATATTCTTTTCTAAGGCGCAAGCCTTTGTTGCCTCGTGAGTGGAATGTACAGGGCCTGCCACCAGGAGATGTGGACAGAGTGTACACCCCTAGTGTCTCCTCTTGAGCTCATTTAACAAGAAAAAAAAGAATACTGTGCCCATGCTAGGACTCATACCCCCATCTTTCCGTGTCCCAGCCGAGCGTGCTAACTACCATTACTCTAAGCAGACTTCCGGCAAATGAGTCTAAATTCTCCTTGCCTAACATACAAATAAAAAAATATATATAAAAATTAAAGGAAATTTAATTCGCATTACTCCAGTGCAGGCTCTGCAAAGCTCTTTTTTTTCTTCTTACTTTCTTCAGATGATTTTAATAGTTGTTTTATTGATAATTCAGCCAGTTCTGGGAAAACTGCCCACTTAGTAGGAGGCGACCCTCTTAAATGAAGCAGTGGCCTTGGGCAGAGCATCAGCCTTGCACTCGGGAGGTGCTAGGTTCAACCCCGTCAGGTATCGATCAGTTTTCCAACGGGTATGAGATTTCCCCAAACCCAGTGCTTGGCTCTTCTCAGCCGAAATGCTTGGCAAGAAGAGTGTTGGACCAAACTGCTCGTGACTTGTTTTACTGTCAACAACTTAAACCTCTGTCAAACAAAGAACGAAGCAAAAAAAAAAATAATAATAATAAAAGAAGCCAGCTTTTGCCCGCATTGCAGGCAGAGGTCTAGCATCACCACGGGCGATAATTAATGTGGCCATGTTTGAAAGCTTCCCTGCATGCCCTGCAGCTTGCATGTTGATGATGTCTGAGGATTTAGTGGGACTAAACTAGTGTTGACTAATGAGCTGAAACTTGTAGCAATGTAGTTGCCATTGGCTGAACACCGGGTCAGGCACATGACTCATATCACATCCCACTACGGAGGCACAAGATGCTAACAATATCACATTCCTGCTTTTGGAGGCCAAAAAGAGCGCATGAGTGTGAATCTCACCCGCCACTGATGATCATGTTGAATGCGAGCAGAACCCAGGGAAGGTAGATGGCCTGCAACAAGAAAAAAGTCAATTCACCAGACATCATCAAATGTGGAAAGGAAAAGAACTGATTCTCCCTTGAAACCTCACTTTTAACGCTTACACGACAAGTGTGTTCTTAAACATGGAACATAAATTGGCAGCAATTCCATGAAGGCAATGGTATATGCGATTTGCCTGTCAACACATGCATTTTATTTTTGCTCACATTCTTGCCCACAAGTAGAGGTACTAGCAAAGCTCTGTAGCAAAGCATAGCAAAGAAGCATTACAGTGCAAGACAAAAGAACACATTCCCAGAGGAAAAAGAAACAGCATGGACAAGGATAAAAGGCAAGGGCCCACCACAAGCACCTTCCACCTTTGTCTTGCATGATATCTGTTTGTGAATATGAATAAAGCCATCCTCACAGAGAATTCAAGCTATAAAAAAGATAAGGCAAAAAAATTGCAATGTGGAACAGAAATTTCTAACCCTCTTTAAACTCAATAAATATATATAGCCTTCACAAGTTGCTGAAATACCTCACCTCTGCTCACTGCCATCTCTTCCTGTCCCAAACATGCATTAAAAAAAAATGTGAAGATGCACAGACACTAAAAAAAGAAATCTCCTTTTCAACTCTCGGCAAGACAAATGTTGACTGCAAAGATGCATACACCCATGCCACGCCACTGCCGCACACAGTTACTATGCTGTTTCTAACGGATGGTGTTGCGGCACACGCGTAGCTGAAAGCAACAAGGATGTAATGACACAAGTGCAGGACCAGCAGTCAGGGGCAAATGGAGGTCAAAGCTTACATAATTTTTGACTCTAGCACACATTCCAGTGGCTACCGAAAATAAAAACTGCATGCAACCAAAGTCAGTTCTCGCACCACAGCCAAGCCTGGGTATATAAAACACAGCGACACCAAAGCGCTACTAGCTATATGAAACGCACAGGTTTATACCCTTGAAAACTCTATGATTTCACTGGTCATTCTGTATACAGTGAGCTCTCATTTGAGTGGACATCAAGCCTCCCAAAGAAATAGTTCATTTGAAAGGTCACTAAACTGGATATTTACTAGAATACAGAGCAGCATAAAGTGCAATATACAGTAGAACCTCGGTGATACGAATCTCACGGGGTCGTGAAAAAATTTGTTATCATCCGAGTATTCGTATCATCAAAACAAACGAAAATAAGTATGCAGAAGCATAAGAAAGGCAGTCGCGCATACTACCTGTTTATGTCCAAGAAGGTTTATTACGGTCGCACGGTCACAGCTCGCCACTCGCGGTGCACACAGCGCGACAGTCGATCATGATGTCAGCGAGGCGTGGGTCGTGCTTCCACGGACTTCTCGCGGCGCGTACAGCATGACAAGAGATGGCGACATGCCAGCCGCGTGGTGCCGCAGACTGCTCGCAATGTGTACAATGCGGCTAGCGGTCGCAAAGTCTACGATGTGCGGCCCGTGCGTGCCCGCCGCCAACTACTATTCATGGCCACGCACCGCCGCAAACCTTCCGTGGCAGGAAAAACGATTGTGATGCCAGCGATATGTGGTCTGCCTGCCTCCACGTACTTCTCGCGGCACATACTGAATGAATGGGGATGGCGACTTGCGGGCCGTGCGGCGCCGCAAACTGTTTGCAAATCACTATCGCGCAGCCAGCGATGTCTGGTCCGTGCGCACCCGCCACATACGCCGCCGCCAGCTACTGCGGTTGAGACGTCTGTGGTTTGTGGGCTACGCGCTGCTGAAATCTTTTTGGGGTGCGGAACATGCGTCACTGCAAACTGCTCGTGATGCGTACATACAGCGTGGCTGGCGATCGCGGAGTCAACGATGTGCGGGCAGCGCATAGTGCTCAAGGTTGCGGTCGCAGTTCACGAGTTCGTATCATCTGTTGTGGCGCGGGAGAGTGTTCGGACCATCCGAAATTTTGCACACTGTACACAATGCACTTTGGCTGGGGAAGTTCGCGAATTCGTATCATCCCGTAATTCGTATCAACTGGATTCGTATCACCGAGATTTTACTGTATGTTGAGTCAACATTGTGAAATGCAGTTTAAGGAGTTAAGTGGATTGACCATACCAAGTGCATAACAGTGAAATTGCTGCATTTCTCATTTCGAGAAAAAAATTAATTTTAGTTCGCACTGGTAGTCTTGAAAGCGTAAAGTATCAGAAGTAAGAAAGTGTCCAGACAGCCTGTTTTCAGGCACATTCTCAGGCACAACTTGTTGCCAAGACACCAAATCTCTCAACTTTCCAAGGCATCCTACAGACTCTGTTAAGAGTTACAGGGTTTGAATATGGCTCCATCATTGCCTCTTGTTCACTGCACTGTTCAAGACAAACACTGGACACAGTTACCAGAAGTATTTGTTTATCATATGCAATGAGCTTGCTGTCACACAGCACATAGTCTCCAAACAAAGTGTGACTGTCGACAGTTAGCTGGTGACAGATCTCTGCTCACATCCCAGAGTGGATAACCTCGTCACAGAGTTCCCCTTTTACACACTTTGACCATAAGGCCAGACTTCGGCCAGCAATTCCTAACGACAGCGTTACCACTCCAGCACTCTAGCGTGCAAAGCATAGTTGAACTGACGGCAAATGATGGTTGAATGATGGTAAGCCTTAGTCAGCTTTCATTCAACTGAAATTTTTCTATTCTGAAATTGATTGAACTGAAATACTCTTGCATAGAAGCAGAGGAAAATTACCGGGGATTGTTTAAATGTTTGCTATTCTGAAATATTCGCTTCACTGAACTTCATCAACTGAGGCTTTACTGTGCCATGCCTCGACACGTAGTGCTCATACAAACAGCACTCTTCAATTATATCCCCGATGTAAAGACTGATAGCTCAGCAGCCTTAGGTACCTGCGGGCAGCACTAGCACTGTGAATGCAAATGACGGGCGGTATGCTTGTGCTAATTGCCACAGACACCAACCCACTTTAGTGAAGCCTATTGGTGGCACTCGGATGGCATGCTTCGATGCCAAAAGAAGATGCAGAGACCAGTTGCACACTAATTTTAATGTGCATGTTTTGTTTACAAAGTACTGGTAAGAGGACTACACTTCCTATGATAAGCAGTGGCAGTAGATCAGAAGCACTCCTACAGTGGCTTCAGGTAATGGGATAACAAGGTTTTGGCGCTGAAAGTGGGGCTTCCTTGGCCTTGAATGAAACATGTTCTTGCTTCTATGTTACAAATAAGCTTATGTGCTGCCATTTTTATTTGTCATATATTATTATTATATATCTAACTATTTCATGATCTGCTTTAAATTTAACGCACCCGGATTCGATTGTATTGACTGGGAGAAAGTTAGCTGTAAGCATATGCAAACTGTAAAAATGGCATGCCAATTCAATTTTTGGCAAAAGAACTGATCTGCATACAAATTAAGGTCTTACAATGAAGCTTCACTGAAAGTCTTACAATGAAGCTCCGTACATCATGCCAAGAACAGGCATGACACAATATTCCCGTTTCAGCCAATGCTACCTTATACCCAACAAAAACGTCAGCTCTGTGCATAGGTAGGCCTTCAATTTCACACTTTTCTTTTTCAGACATGTACACAGCAATGTACAGTAATATAACTGCCGGCTGCACTACGGTGGCTATGGGGGCTAACCACCGTAGCTGCGCAGTGCAGGAGTCTGCCATTGTTGGTCCCAATATATAATACATTTTGCAGCAACAACAGTAAGGGTAGCATGGCAATGGAGGAGAAAATTTGGTCGCTTATGAAACATTGCCAGAAATTCAGAGATGACACTCACAACCGATTTATTAAGGAGTCAAACACGGTTGTTAGCACTACTCTAACAGTATTACTTTATTACACAAGTATACTGTACAGCCATGACAGCTGAAGTTCGTGGCTTGAATATTGAGGTAAAAGTAGCGTTTTGACTGCAACATTCCTTAAATGAAGGTTGTGCAGAGGCCTAACAAGGCCCACAAGACAGCATTCAATCAGCTACTAACCAGCTACTGATGCTGCTGAGAATAATAAAAATATAATAATAATTGATTTAGAGGAAAGGAAAGGTGCAGCATTTGTCCCACTTGCTCTGTGGACACCTGAAATGCAACATTCTCCATTTGGAACCACTGACGGGACAAAGGTCCAGACACGTATCGTTAGATTCATTTCATCCAAGGCTGAAAGTAGGCGGCTGTCCTTTCATTAGGCATACAAACAGGACAGACGCTATGACTTCCACTCACCTTGAACTGCGTGCCAAACCAGAAGGACACGATGACATCCTTGTTGAGTTGACACCAGACGTAGAGGACGCTCAGCACCATAGGGTCCATGAGGAGCTAAAGGAGACACCAAAGCAGTGTCAGGTCTTTTCACAGTCACTTTCACAAGCTTTGCCACAAAAAGATCGATTGCTGGAAACGGCAAAGCTGGAAACGTACAGTGGGGCCCCCTTGAGATAAACTAAAGAACTCTCTTCAGCTCATGGAAATTTATTTGCACCTCTGAGTTTCGTGGGGTAAGGAATGCCAACATAAGATGAAATAAGGACCAGTTCTAGTGAAAACTTTGTGCGATGGTATCCTTCCAGACTGGCAAAAGCAATGATCAATTAGCGAATGGCTTCATGTGTGACATGTACTCCAGTACACTCTCCATATTAAGTGAGCTTAAACAAGATACACAATATTTTTCTCTAGAGGATAAAAGTGGTAAAGAGATTTTTGGCCAATAAGCTAAAGCAACTTTAACTGTGCAGTGCACTAGAGGGGTGCTTGAGATTTCTGTCATCATGAAGCCGATTTCATCACGACCATTTCATCTATTTTGAACTCATTAGCAATGCTGCACTACTAGGTACATGCAGCCTAGAAGATGTTCTTCTAATCTCTTAGTCTCAAATTTCCTCTTTCAAAATAGCATCTCAGTCTAGGCATGTAAAGAAACACTGCAATTCAAAAATACAAAAACAACTTTTTTTTTATGTTTTAAAATTAAGTCCGTCTTGACCTGCAACATGCCTGAGGGAACACATTAAATATTGATCCAGTCGCCTTCTCAAATTTTGAACATGTCAGGCTTTTCATGAGATGCATCGAAAAAAAAGTATAAAACAATGTCTGAGTAAGACAGTGAAATTTTATGGGAGAAGTCACAAATTTACAACACTACTGCTACACTCACTAAACTTCCTACGCTCACATATTAAGATATTGAAAGATGCTTGTGGAAAGCCACACCCCCTTTAAGGATCTGGCATTTCCCTTTTCCCAGCCCCAAGCCTCTAAATTTTGTCGACTGCTCGAAGACAATCTGTGTGAACAACTTACCATGAGGTCTGACAAGAGGGCGACGATCTGGGCCCCTGAGTCAAGGTCTTACCAACAATAGGCCAAAACGAGCACAATGCATGTGGGTGCAATTTTAAGAACAACAAGCTATCCAGGCAGCAAATTGACAAGCAGGGACGAAATATTACCCTTATGTTTTAATGCAAAGTATGCACACTGATATATTACACTGTTCCTTTGTGCCAGCATGCTTGAACATTTTATGTTCGCCCAATTTTGGTTAATGTAGACTACTGTATTTGCTCGCATAATACTCGCACTCCTAGCATTGGGCGTCAAAAATCGGAATTTATTTTTCCTCGCATAGTCATCGCACCACCAATATTACCACCACGAGAGTCGTCTGCTAATAGTAACAAGCGCCATCTTCGGAGTGCTACTGAACCTAGCTGGCCTCATTGTGTGCATGCGCTACCAGGCGGCGATAGCGAGCTCAGGTAGCTCATCATCATCAGTTATGCTAGTCTTTTTTTTTTTCCCATGATACTTGTAGTCGTCGCCATTTTGCACGGTGTCTACGCGTCTTGCTGTCATTGTTCCTTCGTTCCGTCCCTGTTACTTGCTTTGTTCCACCGTCTACCCTGTTCCTGGTGCTGCATCGCGGTGGGGCGATACGCAAGTTATACAGCAGCTTTTAAGCTGAAAGCTTTTTAGTACGGGCTACAGCACAGCAACCGCGCTGCTAGCAGGCACTTCGACGCCAACAAGTTCTGCATAGTGCACTACTGGAGACGGCGATTGCAATGCCGATACGGATCAAGTCTCTGATCTGGAGTAGAACTGTATGGTCTGCTATAGCACAGAACACGGGGAGTGATGATGAGGCTGCGTGCGGTAAATAAAGTGCTTTAGCAATTTGTGCTTTTGGCGACCCTGTACTTTTATAACAAGGTAAGTTTATTTAAAAGTAATGTTCTAAAATAGCTGACCTAAGAATTCCGATTCGCACCTATTTAAATTTACTTTTAGCGCTCTAAAACATTTGCTCGAAACTTTTCCCCACATAATTATCGCACCCCCAAACTTAGCATCCATTTACCGTGAAAAAAAGTGGGAGCATTATGCGAGTAAATACGGTATATGTACACACAAAGTATAACAGCCGCTTGAGCACAAATGCAAACGTTGACAGACATTATGATAGCGAACCGAGCCCTTTATATCTACGAGCCCATTAATGTCTACCACTGTCCTATATAAAGCGAGCAAAAGAAGCCAGAACTGATCGCTAAAGAGCTATGCAACTTGCCAGTTGACTTGCCACTGACTATAAACAGTTTCGCTGGAGTGAACATACAGGTGCAAATTTCAAAAGTGTTACTGGCAAGCAATTTTTGTAAACCTGAAAACACACTGCCCAACAAAATAGTGAACATCTTTCTGCAGCCACTTAAAGCAATGAAAGCCTGTATGGCTAGGCCAATATCATCCAAGATTCACACCGTCTAAACATACCCTACCCTGACAATAACTTTACAACATAAACAGTGTGCTAAATTACCATCCATTTCACTAATTCATTTTCACAAAAGTCTGCAGCCTGAACGTTCACCCCTGGTTTTTGGCTCCTCTCCAATAGCACAAGCACCTTTAAGAAAAAGCATAACTACACATCAATGCTTCACAGTATTGGCAAGATTCTGAAGAAAACCAAGATGGGTGGAGGCTCACTATGGAGAGGCTTGTTCAAGACAATAACAAAGCATGTTGAACTTAACACCACAGTTGCTATCTAATCCTTTTTTACCATTTGTTTCACTGAATTACAGCTTTCTTTGCACAGATCGATAAAAAAGATGCTTCAAGTATCTACTAGTAAAGCCTTACACTCATGACAAAAAACGTCCCAGAGTGAAGTTGGCCGCCCATTGAGGTGCTTGCCTATTCCAGCTGTGCTATTAGGCAGTGCAATTCTTGTCAATGAATGCTTAAAATATAAGCGGTACTGTTATCAACTTCCTCAGCATGTCTCTATTTTCAAAAAGGACATAAGAGCAGGAAAGATTGTTGGTGAAAGCAATATTTCGCTAGCATCAGCATACCCAGACGTCAGTGCTTTTTGGTTTTGCCAGATGCCAGGTATACGTATGTTGTATGGACATGTTTATCAACGTTTTTCACTTAAAACCGGAATGCAGACGACCTAGTTACAAAAAATGCTACACCTCTGGTGAGGCACCCCATGCCACTGCAGTGACAGGACATGAAAGGATACCACGATGCAGACCCAGTTGAAGAGCAGCATGAACAGGTAATTAGCCGGGTGGCCATCGAAAAGCCCTGCACACGGGGGGTGAGTAATAAATATAAGAGTAAGAAAAACAAAGAATAACTGCAAGTGATAAGCGCACAGCTTGTTCTCTGTAACATGTTAATGAAACCATTTCAGTTGAGGGTTGGCCAAGAAAAACAAGAAATCTCGAGGGACCACAATAGTCTTGTACACGTTACAGAAAATAAGTAACCAGTTACAATTACTCTGTCTGAAATGTAACCGATTACAACAGTCAATCAAAACCCCAGAAAAGTAACTGTATAACTCCAGTACCATAATTAATTACTACTGCAGTACTTTTCTATCAACTTCACTGCCATAACACACAATCACTCAAACAGCAATAAACTAGGTTGCGATCCGCATCAAATTCTTTCACAAGTTAACCTACAATGAGAGTTGTATTTCAAAGTTGTCGTCACTGGTTTTGCAAAGTTTTCTCGTGAAGACATGAGCACTCTTAATTAAGAGCTAGGGTGGCATTATACCATTTGACCCTTGCACACCAACTCATAGCTAAACAATGTGTCATCGCCAGTTCTTACAGCCTTTATGAATAAACATGGCACCTCATTTCTGATTCTGTGAAAAGGTGGTGCAGGTAAGACCACTGAAAAGTTGAAAAAATTGTCTGTAGGTGCTTTCTTTGGAATATCAGATGCAGTTTCTGGTGTGGTGTCACAGCAAGGCCAGTTCAATTAAAAAACTAGCAGAACACCTAATGCTGTCCACATCATTGTGCGGACAGCATTAGGCACATCATCGTTCCGCACCATTGAGTGGAACAATTTGATACAAACACACAGTCACGAACGCTTTGCCCATCAAGACTTTTTAGCAAAGTAATTGATTTCCGATAATCGATTACAGAAAAATAAGCGGATTATCCGAAACGTTGCTTCAAAAAAGCAATCAATTGATTACAAAATTACACAAACATAATTACAAGCAATCAATTAAGTAAAACTGGAACAGAATGCTAATGCAGTCTTCTCCCCCTTTCATTGTTTAAATGCAAATGTGACACCAGATTAAATGCATAAAAATCCCCATGTAATGCAAAAAACGTAGTCCCAACTGGCTCCACACAGCCACAGACTGATCCAGTAGCACATAAGTAATGCACATTTGCAGTTCAAGCTCGAATCGCGAAAAGCACAGACAACAAAGCTTTAATTGCCAATGACATTTTATGGTATTTGTTCAACCGTGTAGACGCATGCACGTATCTCCCATGCAACCCGCCCGACCATTCGGAGATGCAGTAATATGTCTACTCATCAGCTCAAATGCCAAAGGTGGCAGATGAATTTGGCTATTGTTCATGGGCGAATAAAAACAAATCAATGCAGCCAGTTCTACATAACCAGTAGAGTATCCAGTGCGGCCTGACAACACCTGCAAGTGACGGCACTCAGTTCATAAATTATCATCACTCAAAAAGTCAGCCCCGCATTTGTTCATATTCACCTTCTGTTGCATCTAACTGCAAATCTCGCAACATAGAAGTACTGATGCTCTACAGCCATTACATTTTGGTCCAATTTATTTGACTGTTCCACATTTAGTGTAAAAAGCTGACAAAGCTGTACGAGCCGTGTGCCAACAAAACAAAAGTGCGCCATTTGGCTGCACGCCTACTTTTTGCAGCATTGGTGGTGGGTAAAATAAACAATTGGTCAGGTCCAAAAATTTAGAAAACACTTCAGCTTTGCCCTTAACGGTATGACAATGCAACGGCTTCTGCCAGTGACTCCCACTTTGGGTCCTTGTTGGCGTACACACACTTTTCTCCTCTTTTAATAACTGCTCCCTAAATTAGAGTGTCTTATTTTGCACATACTCATTAATAAAAAGTCATAAGTAACCATATTATTTGAAAGACGACACTGCTTTAACCACACCACCTTAACACACCTGTGTGGCCTATGAGCATTATGGCTGACTTGCGATCCAAAGGCCTCAGTGGACTCAATCCGCACCTCACCCTCACACCTCAAAGGATTTGCCCGAGTTAGCAGGTTTTGCAAATTCGGCCATAAAGTGTAGTCTCGTGATGTCACACAACCCAGTGGCCCATCAGTGACCAGCCATGTCACCTGACACCTACGACCTGTCTGTCTAAACCATGCTCCTGATTTTTTCCTCACAGTGTTGATAGCAGATTTTCCGGGAGTGGGGCCTTTAATGCTGTCTCTTTAAAACAAACTAGACAACGCTAATTGCGGAGCCAACACACTGCCAGGGCACAAGGTACAGCCTTTATCAAAAGTTTACAGCCCAGGGGGTCTACTTCCAAACAATACTATGTGGCTCGTAATGCATTCCCATGTTTCCATACTTGCTGGAGGCAAGACGATTTTTCGTCCTACCTTCTCAATGGCCAGGACTTCCACGACTGTCATATTATACAGCTTAAAAGCAAACCCTCTGGGCTGTAAACCTTTGATAAAGGCTGTACCTTTGTCACCATAGCCATCAGGCCCTCTCGTCCTGCTCCCTCTGAATCAGCTGATCTTTTGGAACTTATTTATTTTATTTTTTTGCAAATGTAACCAACACAACTTGAAATTTCATGTACAGAAAGCTTTCCTCTGCCCTACAATGCGACAGGTGGTCATCAATTTCTTTTCTGTACTCTTAATTTAAATGTGTCATGTGTGCTGCACCTTCATGGAGAAAGTGAAGTGCACTATTTCGTGCTCTACTGAAGCTACTGCCTGAATGGCAGAGCATTTATACCAGGTGATAACCACAGAAACATGATTGAGGACAGCTGAAACCAAGAAAAAAGAATACAACCACACAATATTTCAGCCAACAGAAACTAACAGCACTACTAGTCTTCTTGTGCATTGCATCACGACCATCCTGTGCAGTTATGGAGCAAGCAAGTCACTGTTTTGTCTTTTTCAAACCATATGCTCTCGTTCTTCCAACCTCAATTGCATGGCTGTGACTTTTTGTTTGTCTACTAACACTGCAAGCTTTGAACAGTTAACATAGGATGACAGCCTCACCAGTCTCGAGGCGTATGGAGTATGTGTAGAGAAAGTAGAGGTTGACCAGGTAGTGGAAACCCATGGGGTAGAAGAACACCGATGTCACCGGCCGCCATATCTGTAGTGAAGAACCGGTACTAGTGTAACTACACACATTCAGGCACAATGCCCACATACATTAAAAGGAGTTTTTACTGTGCACTCATCTCTCTGTTCTTATCTTTTACATTATCTAAATAGCATTAGAGCAAGGCATCAGCACAACCACATCACAGCACCAGCTAGAACAACTTCTACAAAAAAATGACAGCCTACTAGTAGCCACCACAAAAAATCACCAAAAGCTGTCACGTTTAGCACCATACAAGAGTTACACCAATAATCTCTGATCTCGCTACTACCACACATACCATACAGGCCAGTTTATGTTAATGTTCCCTGGTTTTCCCCATTCTTTTTATACACTGCGAAGGGGCACTGATGCGATCAATACAAAGAACAGGCATGGCTTACATTCTTTTCATCTCATGATAAACACAGATAGAAAACTAACAAAATCACACTCAGCCAAAAGCCAATGCTAACAATAAAGACCTTTGAATATCACTTTCACGAGTACTACTCGTCGTCCTGTGAGATTACACAAGACATACGTAACAAGTATATGTAATTCACAACCTAGGTTGTTGTTCACACGGTGCTCAGCGCAAATAACTGAAACATACGAGCACATGACTAAGACTGCACAAGTGTCGACACTCTCATTTCTGCCATCTGCAGAGTATGTGGTCCATCAGAGTGCAGAATTGGTGCAGTTCTATGTCGAACATGAACCAATGACACCACTGAATGAACATTTCCATGTCAAAAGGCTATGACAGGGTCATTTTATTTGCAATGAAAAAAGGGCATCAAAGTTTGCTTAGCCATTAAAAGAAAGGCTACACAGCAGCTCACAGAATCGTAGTACCACTTCAAACGCCCTCAGCAAGCTGACCCTTGTTTAGACATAATGCACTAAATCCTACCACTTGATGACAAGGAAGAGATGATCCTGCTTAAAAGAGTAATTACACTGCTAAAAATAAACTGCACAGTTGCATCACCCTGTTCATATGTAGCAAATGTGTTTGGGAAGCTATTTTCAATTTATACATACTGCTCCTATGCATACAATCATATCACCTGGTAACTAGGTAGAGATGGTTCAGCTAAGCTCCTGCTTCAAAAAGTGACTAAATCACCATCACTCCGTTAATACTACACTGACGTGTTCGAATGGCCCTTCTTTTTTTATTTGTTAAGCACTGCACACCTCAAACCTCCCCACAGTCAAATAGTGTGTAGAATAAAGAAGCAAATGACATTAGATATGAATCTGAAAAACGTTCCAATGGCCTACACTTTGCAGTTACGCCTGTGCTGGCGACGTGCACACAGGTGGGAAATGTTTACAAGTTGCTTGTGTCTCTGTTTCAGTTGTTTGGTTTGTGGGGTTTAACGTCCCAAAGCAACTCAGGCCACGCCGTAGTGGAGGACTCCGGAAATTTCGATCACCTGGGGTTCTTTAACGTGCACTGTCTGTTTCAGTTGTCTGTGCCTCTTTCCTGCAACTGTCATTCACTCCGTGAAGCGCTATCTAGGCTGTAAACAGATCGGTATGACATAGCCAGCCTAGCGCTGTCATCGACGGCTACGCATACACGCGATTTCAGTGCGCTCGGCGCCGACCAAGGATGTCCGCGCGAGAACGCCAAAGAAAAAACGCGGAATAGTGCATCTAATATGTAATAACTGAATAGTAGCTTTTATGACGCCGAAGCTGCAGTTCCATACCGCCAGCGCTACCCAGAAATTCTGCGCACTCCAAAGCGAATAGGCAGGCTGAAGTTTCGACTGCCAAAACATAAATTATTGTGCGGTTGGTCGGATACGTGTAGCTGCGCACTTGAAAATTCGCAACAAAATCGCGCTCGCCGAACTCAGCGTAGCTGCTGCGACCAGCCGTAAGACACGCAGCTTCCTTAAGGAAGAACCTGCGCGCAGATATTTACGGAAACAACGTCCTCGTGAGGCGTCTCGTACGATCGCGCGCGCGTTGCATTTCCGGTTGCATAAATGTACGGTTGCCGTTTCGCCCTTACTGTTACTTTCTCCTCTGACTCTTAGTTAATAAGGTGCGCAAGCATGCGAAACCTCGCTGAGCAAAACACCGCTCTCGAGCTGTCCAACGACCTGTTGCGGTCATTCCAGTCTGCGGACCAACAAGCAGCAAGCGGGCATGACGCGACACATTGGTGCGTCACGGTGACGTATCGTCGCACGATACCCCACCGAGCCGGCGAGCACACCACACGATGAGCACCAAGCACTCGAACACAAACAAAACCTGGGCGCGAGGTCGACACGCTCACTATCGGTGGTCTCACCTGAAAGCCTCGGACGAAGTGGTCGTAGCTGAGCACTAAATGCTGCGGGTTAACCAGCCGAAAGCGGCCGAGGATGGGGAAGAGCACGGACAGGCCGAACCAGTAGCGGGTGAACACCGGCAGGCTGCGAAACCAGTCAGCGATCTCCGTCATGCTGTTGCCGGCGAGTCGGACGCGGCGTCCGCACTGACGATACCAACGATACCCCGAGTTCAGAACCGGCTGCTAGAACGACGTGTACTTTCGAGCGCCCGGAGCGCCGCGCGTGCGTCCATTGAAGATGTCGATGTCCTTGGAACCCTACCCTTGGGCGATTGAGATTTAGGTTGCGGCCACTGACAAAACCAAACCAATGGGCCTTGGCGGCCTTGGTAAAACGAGGCAAAACAGAGACCGCTTTGTCGTGTTATAAATGTAACAGTCGCAGATTTAGCAACTAAAACAACAAAATACTAATAAACAAATAAAAACTTTACATACTTAAGTAGATGCTAGAGGTAAAATTTCAACCTAAGCAGATTTTGTTTTTGCTATAACAATTTTCCAACACATAAACCAAGCCTCGGCCTAAACCTTTTAGAAAGATAGCAGTAGCCACCAGGTTATGCAGGTTGCCATTCTCATACAAACTATGCACGCTTGATTTAGTCTAGTTGTGCTAACTTGTGCCTATTTCTCTACGAGTTGGATGGTGTCGGTGCAGAAAAATGGCGCTCTCCTGTGGCTGCAAATTCTCCATTCGTCTCCTGCGCATATTTCGTTCGCTCGGTGCCGTGACGCAGTCTTCAGCGGCTCGGGGCCTGCGCTCTGATGCGGCCCACATGAAGCCCCTGGCAAGCGCCGCTGCGGAGCAGTCCCAGCCGCTGCCTATCGTTGAAGGCAGCGTGGTCTCGTCGAACGAAATCGAAGAGACGCGGCGCGTGCTTCAGCTAGTAAACACGCAAATTGCCGACAACGGGACGGGCCGTCTCTTCGCGGTCGTCACCATACACGGAAAGCAGTTCAAAGTCACCCCCGAGGACCTGATACTCGTGCAGGCGGACATGCCAGTCGATATAGGAGACTCGCTGCGCCTCGAGAAGGTTGTTACCGCTAGCCATGCTCCGTTTTGAGTCGTGCTGGGGATACTTCGACTAGACGGAGTCGACTAGAGATACTTAATGCATGCAAGAAAAGGGGATGACATCCTCGTGCAGCACAGCTGTAGTTGTATGTGCACGCATTTATGCGCATGTGTATGTCGTTTCTGGCACTTTGTCGTCTGTATGTTATATTTTGTAGCATGCGTCACATTGTAATGTGTAACCATTTGAATAGGAGGCAGGCGCAGAGAGAAATATTAAAGGCATACCTGCATCGAAACGTAGCTCTAGCAAACTGCGAAAATATTAACTTCTTTAATGACAGTAAATTAATGCTAGTCTAGGTGCAAAACTGTAGCTTCCTACTCTACGCAGACTGAACTCTGGTTTTTTTTACATTTCAACAACCATTTTCCTGGCCACTTCCCAGGTGCTCTTGGTTGGCGCTCGAGACTTCACCCTCCTGGGGCGGCCATTGCTCGACCGGGGCCTCGTGCGTGTCGACGCCACTGTCGTGGAGAAAACGCTGTCCCAAACCAAGCGAAACTTTGTTTTCATCCAGCGCTCGCGGTATGAGAGGCACTTCTTCTACCGGTTCCCATACACCATATTGCGTATCAACTCCATTGAGTTCTTGCGTGACATCAATGCACCAACAGAGGGGCAAGCGGACTCACACCAGCGTCTCGCTTACTGAACAGCATGTTATCTCGACCTGAAGCCCATGCATATCGAGAAGATAGTCACATTCTCCCTTTCCTTCCAATTTCTTCTCGAACATCCTTGCCCATTGCTTCCAGCATCGCTGTAAGCGACAAACTTGTTGGCTATATAACAGTTTTTGTTGTGAAACTTTAATTCAGTTCAATGAGCAAACATTCATGCACCTCATGCTCAATCGTATCTTTCCTACGTGCTGAACTTCTGATGCTTTACACAGCCACCCCGAGTTGGTCATAGATGCTGGTAAGAGAGAATGACACAGCCTTCTCAATGTGGGAACTTGCACACAGTGCCACCTGGAAGAGCACAATACCCAGACACACAGTTAAACTGGCACATACAGGCATGCTACCCTTATGGGCATCTTTATTCAACTGTATTTGGTCTTGTATGATTTGCACTTGAAGCTGTCTTTACCCACACAGACTGAGAAGTTTCACTGGCAGAGCTGTGTAGGCTTCTCTTTCAACAAAAACTTCGGATCGTGAGTCTCTTCAGAAAAACCATAGTACTTGCCGCCTGTCCAGTGTACTTATTGCATTCTCTAAGGCAGTTCCAACAGGACATGCCTATGATTGATTCTTAGGCACACTGCATAGATTGCATTGGCAGCAGATGTACACGGTCTTATGCTGGTGTTTGAAATGGTGATGTAATCACTAAAGCTTCTACTGCATTCAGGTGCCTCACAAATGCGCAGTGCCAACAAGAGTGCACGGTGACATCATATTCATTCAGCGGTGCATTTCCGTGGCAAGAATGCTTGCTCATAAGAACAAATCAAACGCCATCAAAAGTAAAGCTTGCCGAGACTAACTTAGTGCCATTCAACAAAGCACTGTAGTGAATGAGCAAAGGCACTGGAAATATGATAAGCTTCTTGATATCACATCCTCTCCGTGTTTCTCTGCAGCAAAGGGCTTTGAGAAGTCCCCACATTGTCTGTAGTTGGTGAATAAGTCACTATTATAATTTCTATACCTACTTTCAAAGCACTCTAATGTCCTTTTGCTAGTAAGTTGGAGATTGTCACATTCGTTGTTCTTAGAAGATTGCAGTTTTGTGTCATTATGGCATTGTAGAGATTGTGCTGCCACCTGTGTCAAGGAACTTGAAACTAGCATATGGAAAGTATTTGCAGTCCATTTTACTGTTGGTAGATGTTGCCACCAGTGCTTCCTCCCTTAAAATCCTTTTTTTCTTTTTTTGCTGGGCATGCCATATATATCGCCGCATGGTCTTTTGCCAGCTTATGTATGGTAGGTAGGAATTGTCTAAAGATGTGCCACAGTGGAGGTAGACCTATTATTTGTGGGAAAGTGGCCCTGCAAATAATCATTCCATAGGTGCAGATCTTTTATAACCGAGAGGATTTTATGTAGGTTCGATGTTCATGCGGCCATTTGGCATCTTACGATGTAATGCTGTAAGCAGACTGTAAAAATTGTGCACAAAATTTATTCTTTACCTTCGAGGCAATGCTAATGTCAGTGGCAGTTCAGTTAGTGTGAAATGCAGATTCCAGCTGGAGGGTTTTTATCCTCGGGTAGAAGCTCGAGAACAGCGAGGTTGGTCAAGCATGCAATAGCTACTTTATCAATGTAAGCCGGGCATCCAGTATCTCAGGTACAAAAAAAAAAAAAAAGAGTATGTGGGGACATAGCAATGCCATTGTTGGAGTAATCATTTTGGCATAGCAGTTGCAGTGTGCGTTAAGCTTTTGGCATCATGCTGCTGTATTGTCACCGTGTTGTCACCATTGAATGCAATGCATCATAGCCATTTCTATATCTCTCTTCCTCGCTATCCTTTCTGTTATGACAGCACATAACAGGCTAATGTGACCTTACCAACTGTCACTGAAAGTATGTAGCTTCCAAAACCACTGGAACCTCACTAACAGTTGCTTGCAAGTCGCTTTTGTGCCTGTGATTACTGATTGGTTGTCACATTTCCACAGTACAGGGGAGGCAGCCAAAACAACTGTGTGTATGCCATGTCCTCCGTGTCACATACATACGGCACGGAAAGCATTGTGAGACTCATTAAATGTGGAGTGTGCTTTACAGGTGCTTCCTTCCAGGTTCTGGTGTGTGCCTGAAAGATTTGCTATAGTTGTAGATGATGTAAATATGCGTTGTTTGTCATAAAGAAATGAGCTTGTTACTTGTTTCATTTTGGTGAATTCCTTGTCTATAGGGTTTTCACTTGCCAAGAGAACACGTGAATAAGTCTCATTATTCCGAGTCAATACTGCACATACAATTTGCAGAACAGGTAGACGGTGGAACATGGTTTTGAGACCAGAGTTCACCGATTTGTTATGTAAACTAACAGATTGGCTGTGCATGTACATTATTATTTCAATACTTTGTGTGCTTACATGTTGCTTTGCTGAATTTTTAACACTGTGGGAGCTGATTGGTTGGTTTGTGGGGTTTAACATCCCAAAGCGACTCAAGCTATGAGAGACACCGTAGTGGAGGACTCTTTGCGCAACTGGCACTGTGGTGCTGTGTTGAGGCAAAGAGAAGAGGGCAAAGCAAATAGAAAAAAAAAAAAAATTGAACGCTTTATTTACAAGTAATCAGATATATCGCTTTGGCCATATGGCAGAACCCCACAACTCTTGCTAGAGTTATAATAAGATGGGATCTTTTTATTGATAATGTCATAAAGGTAACCAAGCAAGAGCGAGAAAGTTAACTATTAAGAATATTCACGAGCCTCAGTAATGGTTACATATACATTTATTGTATTGATAAAATGTGCTTATTTACCACTCTAGAAAGCCTTTGGCGGTAATTTATGCTGGTAATGCATTGCAGAAGTGCGTTCCAGTACTAATTAGAGTATATGTAAATATGACAGCAGAGTTGGTCTTTCCAATGCATGATGCCTGTCGAGCAGGTAGAGTTAATAGTGTTGCAAGAAGTTTAACTGTTGGGCAGATTACAAATAAATTGGCGATGCATTTACCGGATTATTTTATGAACACTTGGAATATTCAATGGCCCAAAGGTAAGATTCTTTTTTGTTCAAGAATGGTGTAATATCGTTAGTGGCTTTTTCAAAACATGTTAAAAACGAAGGATAAGATATTTTCTGGCTGTGATGTCTGTTATCGTAGCCTGCAGCGCACCTGAGCTGCACCCAGCAGAAATAAAAGCGCCAAGGAGTGGAAAGATGAGAAAGAAAGCACAGAGGGAGCACAGCAATAAATTTGTACAATTTAGCCTAATACCCGCTGCGATTGTCCTGGCTGATCAACAGCCATGAAACTTTTTTTAGTCTAATTTTGCTTTGAAGCTGTGCAGATGCAAACATTGATCATCACATGGAATTTTTCAGCACTCAATAAATAATTTACAATTGAATTTTATTCCGCAGTTTTGATTTCAGGTTGCCGAGCAAAGGTTCCGACATCTCAAATGAGTGCAACATCATATGGCACAAATAAAAGCTTCCATATATTTGCTGCTTCGCAGATTTCCAGAAGTTGTAATGACAGTGACTGGACAAAATGCTATTTATTATATTGCAGTTCTTGTCAGTCTCGCATGACCTCATACTCACTTGTGACGGAATATCGTTCGTCAACAAAACGAAACTGTATTGAAGAATTGATTCAGTTATAAATCATTTGCTGAGCAAATGTAAATTTCACACTGTTATCTCTTTACTAATGTCTTGCATGACATGTAATTCCAAACCAGATATACACTAAGAAAAATTTCGTGTATCTACCCTCTATAATGCTACTAGCGGGCGTCTGCCTGTTGCTGTATGGGCCTGAGCACAACTGTTAACTAGAATTCTCAATGCGTGTGCACATAAACAGTGACTGCACATGCAGGCATACAATTTGTAAGCTGCGCGCAATGCATTGCACTTACAGGGACACATCCTATGGGGTGCTCCACCTAAGCCTGTCTGCTACTTTTAAAAACTACCTTTTTGAGCCCTAAGAATGCACTCTTTGACATAGCGTATTCAGCAGTAGTGCGCCAGAATACGGCCAAGATGTGCGAACTAGCGGGCTAGGTGACTGTATAAATTAAGCTGCCTTTATAACTGTTACAGTTAGGCTCCTCTTTTACTGGGAGGTGTGGTGTCCATCATATCTAATGTCGATATCAGTTTTTAGAATTTTCTGAATGCCATTCTCATCGGTGCTGCAGTACAAGGGATTTTGGGGCCGCACTCGGCCAAGAGCAAAACTGAGCAGCCAGAGGCAATGTTAGCCACATGTGTGCATCACATGGTGACGCATCTGTGACGAGCTCACCATCTGGGGAGTGCGTAAAGAGACCACAGGATGGGCAGCAAAGAAACAGAATCAAAAAGAATGCAATAAATATGGACAACATATGCCTTGCCGCAGTGGCTCAGTGGTTGGGGCGCTCGACTGCTGATCCTCAGGCAGTGGCGGCTGCCTATCGATGGAGGTGAGCACCCGAGTACTGCTATGTGAGTGCACGTTAAAGAATCCCAGGCAGTCAGAATTATTTGGGGTCCTCCACTACAGTGTCCCCTAACAGCTGATGTCACATTGGCAACCAAACATGCATATCGCATGAATAGTGGCGAAATAAACGATTATGGAGATTACAAAGTAAAAGTATGAGTAGGAAACATGAAGCAAAACAGGCCTACACATGCAGCACAGCCACCTAAATGTTCTCCGCTGAAGCTGGAGGCAAAATAAACAAGCACGCTTACATACGTCACGTGCAGGCAGTCATGGCTGCAGTGTTGAAGTGCCTATAATATGTCAGCCGCAGCGCTTCCGCGCATGCTTCGCAACACGCTGCCAAGGCTGTTGTACAGCTGCTCCTTGCTGATGGATGCCTTGTGGGCTTGGCAAAGGTGCAGGGTGGACCTGTACTGCTTCCTGCTTGTATAGTGTCAACTTGGTGCCCTCTACCCGCATGCATGCCTGGATGACCGCGCAGTTCTCCCTTTCTTTTCAGAGCCGAGCCACACCAGAAAGCCAAATCTCTAGTGCAGCTGATTTATTTACACATACCAAGACATTACGATGCATTTTAAGTAGAGGTAGGAGTACACCTGCTGCACTCATTGTCTTCCATGAGGCGCATTAAGGTGTCCTCATAACTGAGCTAGCAGTGGGCCTCTAGAGAGGACCACCCAGTCGCTGACCTCTCTGTGGCCCCATTCAGGTCGGGTAGAAATGGGGGAGGCACACGCATCACAGCATTAGCGAACACCAGAGCTCACGTATACAGTTTTTTATAGCTCATATGCCAATAGATACCGGTTGCACCCCTCCAGGCAGAGTCATGATAAAATGCAGCCGGCCCATTAACAGGAGTGCCTCAAGTGTACCTTCTGCAGCGTGCATAAACCAGAACACTGGGGTTTCACCATTTTGAGAGCACTGTAGTGTCATCTGTACTAGCACACGATGCCTGGCCACAGATATACATTGTGCTTGGGCTTTTGCACTTCATTGAATATATTTTACTGCATAGCATGGAATGCCTACTCCTGCCCTGAAGGCACCGCCCATGCAGTACAAGCCATTCTTGACCATCCCAGGCGAAGCACCTTCCAGGCACCAACCAAATCTTGGCTCTTTTACGAACTCCTTGAGTTGCTACAGGCCCATGCAGTCTTGCTCACGACAGGAACACTGACAGGAAACACGGCACCTATTTTTAAAACCCATTTAAAATCACCAACCAAAATGACCTTGGATGGACCTACAACCCAAGTCAAGATGATTGAAAAAGTACCCTTATCGCAAACCTGATTTGGAGCACGATCACTTAGCTCTGCAAAAAGCAACATTCAGATAACACAACTGAATCCAGACACAAATTGTAAGCAATTTATGTTTTCCAATTACTATGCCTGCAATTTTTTATCGACACACAAAACAAAATTGGCCTTGAAAACTGCATGAAATCCTGAAACTTACCTGTGCACAATTCCTTTTCGGTTGCTTGTCAAAGCAGATCCCAAATATTGTTTTTTATTTCATTTTCTAGAGAGCTTGTTATTTGTACACTTCAGCTGATAGACAAGAAAGCTTGCTACACCTTGTAGGCAGAATCACTATGATTTTAAATTGTCTCACTTTCATTTTTCCCATTTATAACTCTCCAGTGCCCAAACTACTGCACTATACTATCATCATCATCAGCCTGACTATACCCACTGCAGGGCAAAGGCCTCTCCCATATTTCTCCACTTAACCCGGGCACTATACTATACACTTATACTATACTGTACTATACACCACATGCCTCCGTTAGGTGGTCATTCACTGTATTTCCATTAGTAAGGCTGCCTGAACAGCCATTCTGTTTGGAACAGCAATTCTTTGCAGCAAACAGTTTGTATATCACAAGTGGCCTCACTCTAGTGCCCAATTTTGTGCATTCATAAGGTTAGGCACAAGCACATTTGATCATAGCTTGGTTATGAAGCCAAGAGCCTGCACCTTAGCAGCAATTGTAAACACCTACTTTGATGAGGAACACGTAGACGCTTTTGAAACGACCATCCACTAAATGTCAAAAGAGACATCTTTTTTCGGCTCCCCTGAGTGTCTCTTGTAACGAGGTTTTACTATATGGCGCTGGACGCTTGTTAGTTCGGACATGGGCGTGCCTCGCTCTAACTAATTCAGATAGGCAATATCGTGGCAGTATAATGCATACAGCTAGACCAAAGTAGTCCTTCCGAACCTCAGTTGCATGAAAGAGCGGTGCCCACGCACTTTGTGCATGCCATGGCAGGAATGGCGCCGATTGGAAGTTCCCCATGTCTGATGCATAGGAAAGCCGCATAGTTTCGGGTTGGCTTTCCCTAACTTCATGCCATCCCACGGCTGTGATCGGGCATGTGTGCATTGACCAGCCATGCTGGTTTAGCCGAAAGCCTTTTAGGCTAATGAGTGTGCATTCATGCATGTGTTCATCCTCAGAAAATGTCGCTCTCAACCTATCAAATGATGGCAGGGTTCTATTTAACCATCAAGACAGAAAATAACCCTCCACTGGGAACCGAACTCCTACCCCTCGATCACCAGCTGAGCACATTAACTGACTAAGCCACACTGGGCACGTCAGGAACATAGCTTAGTTCTCCTTGTCTAATGCCCTGCCATCTCCATGGCAAAAGAGGCACACTCATGGTGACGTCATGCAAACATGGTTGCCATGAAGACCGCCACCGCTGACATCATGGCACATCCTAGCAACAACGTGAGGTCATGGGAAAGAGCAGTAGGGCAACGGAAGAAAAAGAACACAAAAGTTTGTGCGTGTCATCTCCGCTTCAGGCACTTCTGGCTTGCGTCAAAAAGTCCCATGGCTATCAGAATGCAGCGCGATAGGAGCGACAGTGCACCACCAATCCCACAGTTGAATGTGCACTGCAACGAACTCGTGCCAAGGAACGCTACATGACAGAGGTGACGGTGTGCTGTCCCCAATCTCACACTTGCAGGAGAAAGTGTGACAGATGGTGCATCTTTCCTTTTCTGTAAACCAGTTATATTAATTTTATATAGCACTGCAACGAATATGTGTCAAAGAAAGAAAATTTACAGTGTGTAGCATGAGCCTCGGCTCTGACAGCAAAACTCATAGAAAGGGTGCGGGGTATACCGTATGCAGTAGCAATGCTCCAGCTTCCGCATTTCTCCAGTGCAGATTCTGCACTGCTCACGGAATTTTTGGACCCTGCTTAGCATGTCACCGATTTTTCTATTCTTGAATGGTGTCACACTGTTCTAGCGCCTATGCACAGTCAAACCTACTAATAACAATACCACTTAGAACAATATATTGGATATAACAATGAACTAAAGCAGCACCGTCAACTTTCTGATGCTTTCTATGATAAAATAGACTGGTTGTAACAATGCTGTTTAGCAAATTATCGGTTATAACAATTAAATCTGGTCAACAGGTAAAAACTTGAGAGAGAAAAATGTGGAAATGCTGCAACCACACCAACCGACTTGCACGCATAATGCAAATACTTTACTTTCCGCCACTGTTTCCTCAGTCCTGCAAGCTCATTGAATTTCGCATCAAGAATTTCTTCTGGAAAGCAGGCTTCATTTGAAATGCCAATGATGCAAAGGTTCTAGACACTCCTAACTATGTGACGTTAATGGTGGTGCGTTGAGACGAATAATTCTTGCATGTTGACGATAAATAGGGATGGTGATCAGAAGGTTGCATGAAAGATGCCTTACAAATGGTGGAAGGTTCCCCACTTGGGATTGTCCGGAATTAGGCACTCCACAAGATGCAAAATATTATAAATATGCCGTGAAACGGTCAAAGCTGGCTGATAGCCTTTTCCTGCAAAGAAATCAACATTGTAAAAAATAAAGTCTCTGCAGTTTGCCATGTCTTTCTTTTCTTGGCGTAACCCAGTTATAACTATTGGTTATAACAATAATTTTTCATTGGCACTTCAACGTTGTTATATGTGAGCTTGACTGTATATCCCAGGATGCTTTTGCGTGAATACTGCATCTACATACTGCTTCCATTACGCTGAAACAGTGCACTGCACTGCACGCTTTACCATCTCGGCGCACTGAAGGATCCTCAAAACACAATGGGGCTATATTGTTAAGAGACTACTCTACTACTGCTACTGCATTGCACAGTAAAGGGAGTGGCAGAGGCCTTTACGATATTGGAGCACTTTTTCTTCAACGTTCTCGACACTGCATGTAAAGTAAAGCACTTTACTTAACCGAGAAAAACCATCGTTCTCACTTGGGTTTCACCTCAAATGGAGGCAACTATCATACAGGTGTTCATTAGATAAAATTACTGTGATGCAAACAGTTTTCGGCGTCTTTTTTTTCAGGCCCATCCAATAATTCGAACTTTGTTAGTTGAAACATTTTTCCTGATCACTAAAGTCCGAATCAACGAGAGCGCAATGTATCACTATCTGGAAGCCTTTCTAGCAAGCATGACCACAGCTTTGTCTGATTCTTCAAGTCAAGAGAAGCTGTTTCTTGATGGCTGCTCTAATATGCAACCATGTGGTTGCGTCTTTCTTATACCCAACAGAGAATGTCAGCATGCATGAGTACACAATGTCATGACCTGCATATTCAACAACAAAAAAAAAAGAAAACTGCAGTTTGCATAAAAAAACGAAATGTGCTCACTTTTGCATTGCCCCACCCTGGTGGTGCAGTGTTTATGATGCCAGACTACTGCGCCGGAGAACCGGGTTCGATCCCGACCGCTGGCAGCTGCGTTTCCGTTTCGATGGAAGCAAAGCGAAGAGGCGTCCGTGTGCCATGCGATGTCAGTGCACTATAAGATCCCCAGGTGACGAAATTACTCCATAGCCCTCCACTACGGCTCCCCTTTCTCTCTCTCCACTTTCACTCCAACCTTCCTCCCTTTCCTCATGGCAACGTTCAAGTGTTCACAAAACAAGTGTGACAGATACTGCACCTTTCCTTTCATTTGAACCAATTATTATTAAAGCGAAAGCCTTTAATGTCTCATCAATGTCGACAAAAGGTTGTCAGCAGAGCTGTCATGCTTTCAAAAGCGAGAGCTAAAAATAAATTAGCGAGAGTAAAAATAAATTAATAAACCTAGTCTCCAGAACCTCCATCCCTTGGATCCCAACCAACTGTGCCACGTCCCGGATTATCATCATCATCATCAGCCTGACTATACCCACTGCAGGGCGAAGGCCTCTCCCATATTTTTCCACTTAACCCGGTTCTGTGCTAGCTGCATCCACTTGACCCCTGCGAACTTCTTAATCTCATCCGCCCATCTAACTTTCTGCCGCCCCCTGCTACGCTTTCCTTCCCTTGGAATCCAGTTTGTTACCCTCAGCGACCATCGGTTATCCTCTCTTCTCACTACATGTCCTGCCCATGTCCATTTCTTCTTCTTAATTTCCACTAGAATGTCGGTAACTTGAGTTATTTCTCTGACCCACTGTGCACGCTTCCTATCACTTAATGTTACCCCTACCATTTTTCGTTCAATAGCCCTCTGAGTTGTTCTCAACTTTAGTACTCTTTTGGTTAGCCTCCACGTTTCAGCCCCATAGGTGAGTACAGGCAAGATGCAACTGTTGTATACTTTCCTCTTGAGCGGTACCGGTAAGCTGCTAGTCATAATCTGCGAGTGCTTGCCAAATGCACTCCATCCCAATCTTATTCTTATTTCCTTTTCATGGTCCGGATCTGAGGTTACTACCTGTCCTAAGAACACATATTCGCCTACTACTTCCAGTACTTCGCTACCTAATGTAAACTGCTGTTCCTTCCCAAGGCTGTTGAACATTACCTTAGTCTTCTGCATATTGATTTTCAAGCCTACCTTTCTATTTTTCCTGTCTAGGTCATCAATCATTATTTGCAGTTCATCCCCCGAGTTGCTTAGCAAGGCAATGTCATCAGCAAATCGCAGATTACCGAGGTATTCTCCATCTACCCTTATCTCTAACTGCTCCCATTCCAAGTCTCTGAATACTTCCTCTAAGCAAGCTGTGAATAGTACTGGGGAGATTGTGTCTCCTTGCCTAATACCTTTCTTTATCGGAATTTCGTTACTTTCTTTATGCGGAACTATGGTTGCTGTGCAGCCACCATATATATCTTCCAGCACTTTCACGTACGGCTCGTCTACCCCTCGATTTCGCAATGCCTGCATCACCGCCGAGGTTTCAACTGGGTCAAATGCTTTTTCGTAATCAATGAATGCTATGTATAAGGGCTGGTTATATTCCAAGCATTTTTCTATCACCTGATTGGTGGAATGGATATGATCGATAGTAGAGTACCGTTTCCGAAACCCTGCTTGATCCTTTGCTTGATTGCAGTCTAAGGTTGTCCCGATTCTATTAGCAATTACCTTAGTAAATACCTTATACGTAACAGACAGTAAGCTGATTGGTCTGTAATTTTTAAGGTCCTTAGAGTCCCCTTTCTTATGAATGAGGATGATGTTTGCATTCTTCCATGGTTCCGGTACCGTCGATGACACCGACCAGTTTTTCTAGCACGATATTCCCCCCGTCCTTCAGCAAATCTGTAGTTATCTGATCCTCTCCAGCTGATTTCCCGCTTTTCATAGTTTCATAGTTCCCGGATTATAAAAGTTCATAATTCCCCTTGTGTACCGTGATGATAGCGGGATCTCGTGAATGACGGATACTGCGCCTCTCCTTTCCTGTAAACGAATTGTAGAACGCCAGTGAACTTTGATGCGTTCAATGAAATTCTGGTTGTGTTCGACAAGGGGCGCACGATGTACCGTCACAACAGGTCATGACGTCACCAGACGATTCATGCATATATGAAGCTGACTCCGCCGGCCGTCTGATCCAGGCGCCCGCGCGGCACCTTTCATTTGGCGCTTCCTGGAATGCTGCACCCAACAGCAAACAGAAGCAGACCCAGATGTCTAGGAGGCGTTAGTACAGCAGGCATTAACGGTGTTTGAAATTGATTTACAGGATAGAAAAGACGGAGTATCTGTCACAATTTTCCACATACACATGCACCACGCCGTAAAGGAGTGGAGGAAGGTGGCAGCGAAAGAAGAGAGGGAGATAGAGGTGCGGTAGTGGAGGGCCACGATCCACGGCACTATAACGGTTTTTCGCCTCATCGCACTTTAATGGTCCAAAGTGCCCTCTAGAATTTTTTCATTTTTGTATACATAGCGCCTTCTCTTGTGTTCCCATTAGTGAGCAATTAAAGACCAATTGGTTGCTATTTGCTTGGTTCAGCACAAAAAATCAGTACCATGGTATGTGATCTGCACCTTGCACTCCGTGCAACATGTTTGTGAATAGCACCTTTGCATTCTGTTTCGCATAGAAACTCAATCATTCAGGTTTTCTTTGATTGGACAGATCGAACCAAGCCACGACATCACTTTTCATCCTTACTTGTTTAACAAGGGCCCTGAAATATGACTTGCCAAAAAATGGTTCCTCATCATGGAAGACTTCGTAGTCGGCGTACTTCTCAGGTTTGAGGACAGACATTATCGATGACACCTGGTAGAGCTGCATTAAGATGTGCATCTGCAGGTGCTTATTATGCCTGCCTACCAATCATACTCTGCCAATAAGACTATTCAATCGGGTCTTAACTAACCTTTTAGAACTTATTGGAAATTATAGCAATAAACTTGGTTTGGTTTGTGGTGTTCAACAGCCCAATGCAACTGATGCTATGAGAGACGCCTTAGTGGCAGACTGCAAATTTCGACCACCTGGGGTTCTTTAAAGTGCACTGACATCGCACAGCACACAGGCGCCTTGCTTTTCGCCTCCAGCGAAAAGCGGCCGCCGAGGCCGAGATTTGATCCTGCATCCTTGGTAACAGTAGTCGAGCGCCATAACCACTATGCCACCCCGGCGTGGTTGTAGCAATAAAGAACTTCACAAACATCCTCCATGGGCTTCAGTGTGGTGAAAAGTCCCTTGTATGTACTTTTCACTAAGATAAGTCCTTTGTAAGGTTGCTACTTCTCGATTCTGTTCCACAGCTGTGAGACCAGTGAAATTAATGACTGCTATCTGCGACGTCTCAGCTATTTCTTGATTCCTTATGCAGAAAATCACTGGCTCCATTAATCAAATGAATTATTTAAAATCGAAGTAAATTCTTGTGTTCTCTCTCTGCCTGCAGGTAGGTAGGTAGCAACTTTAATGATTCAAAAAAAGAACCAAGCGAGGGGGGGGGGGGGATAAAGGGAAGTCAGGGAGCAGGACGACGATGGGCCCTCAGGCCGCTCTAGATGGCCGTGCACTTTTGAGCTTCGGCGACCCCTCGGGCCCAGCTCACTGTCAGAAGCTGTACCTCTGGCAGCGAGCTGGACAGAGCAGCCTCCCATCGCTCCTGATGTCTTGGCCCTTGCCACGGGGGCTTGGGTTTGTTCGGGCAGTTCAGGAAGACGTGAGTAAAGTCGGCTCTGGTGCTAGGACACAAGTGGCAGTGAGGAGAGGTTTCGCCACGGTTTATAATAGAGAGAAGGAAAGGGGTCATGACTGTGGCCTTCTGAAGTCTGCGCCAGAAAGCCTGGTTGCTTTTGGGAAGAGATTTATGCGGAGGAGGGTACAGCAGGCGGGAATTTCTATAAAATACGGTGAGGTCGTGGTAGTTAAGACCCTGCGGATGGGGGTGTCGTTTAATGTGACTTGAATATTAGGGGGGTTCCGTTCTTTTAGGTCCATGACTATGAGCTCAGATTTAGCTGCCGAGCAGCTTAGACCAATGCTGCTTGCATGCATAGCAACAGTGTCAGCGGCCAGCTGAAGTTTGGATTCTATTTCGCCATGGTTGCCGGTATTGACCCAGATGGTGGACATCCGCATACAAGGAGTGGTAGATGGAATGAATTTTGTCAAGATCCCCCGCTAACGGGATAAGAGTAATGTTAAAAAGAAATGGGGACAAAACTGCTCCCTGGGGCGTTCCCTTACTGCCTAGCGTGAAAGGGCAAGTTTTTACTGTGCCTAATTGTAGGCA
Source organism: Amblyomma maculatum (assembly GCA_023969395.1). Lineage (NCBI taxonomy): Eukaryota > Metazoa > Arthropoda > Arachnida > Ixodida > Ixodidae > Amblyomma > Amblyomma maculatum. The sequence goes on along the minus strand of JAJIZL010020819.1, from coordinate 349,438 downwards.
GACGGATCGGTTGCTGAGAAAGGCAGCAACATAGTCATGCGTGCGAGAGCCCACGTTTAGGTTGCTCAGTGATTGTAAAATGGAGGAGTGGGCAACATTATCAAAGGCCTTCGTCAGGTCCAATGCAAGGATAGCTCTGGTGATGTGAGGGAAAACGGGATTGAGCACATCCTCCTTAAGTTGTAACATGACGTCTCGAGTTGACAGGCCCGCACGGAAGCCAAGCATGGTGGTGGGGAAGAGCTGGTTTTGCTCCATGTATCGGTTAAGTCGATTTAGGATTACGTGCTCCATGACTTTACCTGTGCAGGAGGTGAGAGAGATTGTTCTCAGGTTCTTAAGGTCTAAAGGTTTGTTAGGTTTTGGTATGAAAGTTACCTTGGCTGATTTCCATTCCGGGGGCAGCGTGCCCTGGTCCCAGTGTTGATTCATGTACCTAGTGAGAGAGGCTAATGATTTGGCGTCTAAATTTTGTAGCGCTTTGTTAGTTACTCCATCAAGACCTGGTGCGGACGTGGTGCGGAGCCTACCCAGGGCAGCCCATACCTCCGCCTCTGTGATGGGAGCGTCCAAGTCTGAATTGGGGGTTCCTTTGTAAGCTGGTAATGGTTCCTGCTTTAGGTCGGGGAAGTATGTGGCTTTAAGAGCTGCTTCAACGTCTTGCCCCTGTTTCTCCGCCTCGTGCAGTAGTTTGGTGATTTGTTTATTATTTTCTGACCGTGAGGAACATGGGTTTAGCATATGGCGGAGGAGGGACCACGAGTTCTTCATGTGTAGAGTGCCGTCTAATCGATTACATAACTGATTCCATCGCTGTGACGAGAGCTCGGCCGTGTGTTCGGTGATGAGCTGGAGCGTTTGCGGCACCAGCCTATCTCAGTATATTCAGCAAAATAGGCGCACCCTAGTCACTGACTGTACACTAGCCACACGCATTGGCAACAGTGTGAGCAGAAATACCAGCCCTGACCTTACTTTTACTAAGAACGTCCGTCAGGCTAACTGGACTCGCACGGGAATCAACCTCGGCAGCGATCATTACATCCTAACAGTTACGCTGCCGTCTGCTAGTTTACGGCCTCAGTTTCACCTTAAACCTATTGTAGACTGGGACAAGTTCCGCAAAATTAGAGACCAAAACCCGGCACAAGAAATTCATGACTATATGGACTGGGCTTCTAAGCTCCTACGGGATGTATCCCTTAGCGAAAAATTGGCCCCGGCAGACCATATTGGCGATCCAGTTGACAGCAGACTACTCCACCTCTGGGAGGCCTATCAGAATTTAGAGAAACGATGGCTCAGGCAAAAACATAATCTCTGCCTGCAAACATGCAGAGACCTTGTACCCTGCAAAACTGGATACCTTCTGCCATAGAGTGATAAAGGCTTAAACATATCTTTTGACACTAATGTGGGTATATGTGAGAGCGTATTATTTCGGAGTAGACTCTTAAGCCCCCATGTTAACAGTGTCTTCCTCACACACTGCAGCATAATACTCCCACTTGACCAACTGTCTTTTCTTCTTTTGGGCAGTGTCCTTGCATACTTGTTTTCCATCAGTTCAGTTCAGTCGTGTCCGACTCTTCGTGACCCTATGGACCATATCACGCCACGCTTTCCGGTCTCGCTATCTTTCTAACATCACATAACTTCATCTGCAGCGCTTCAAGGATGCCACCTAACCACTCCGTTCGCTGCCTACCCCTTCTCCGGTGACCCTCAACCTTTCCCAACATCAAATCTTTCTCCAGCGACTCCTCTCTTCTCATCAGATGACCAAACTAGCTGAGCTTTCAATTTTCCATAAACTTGAACAAATGTGGTGTGACAGAAAAGAATACCTTTCCTTGAATGTTCAACTCGATGTGTGAACAGCTTCTGAATGTGTGAACAGCTTCTGACTACACATAGCATGTTCCAGATGCTCGTGTTTTCTGTGCACCATGACAGAAAATATCATTAACCATTGCACTGGCTTCCTTGATTAGGATTATTGATGGAAGAACAAGTGGACAAGAGCAGTGCATTTGGCTGTGTTTTTCACTGCAGACACACCTACAGACTGGGCATAGCTATTACCAAAAGGACAGCAAATAAATACAAGAGTGTGATCAGCAAGTTTCTCCGTGTTTCTGAAATTACATGCCAGTCTCACATATGTCTTTGTTTGGGAATTAACTCATATATAACTGAAAAACTGTACTTCATAAAATTTTGCAATCACATATAGACTAAAGTCATAAATCTGTTCCATTTTCGTCTTTAGAAAAGAAAAAGACATTTAAGAAACCTAGATTTAAATCTAAATGCACAGGCATACCAGCATATTGTGGAGACAGAAGTGCAAGCACTCTACTCTCTGTTAGTAACCGGTAAACAAGCACAGCAGGATAGGGTTGTCTCGAGTGCCATCAGTCATTGGTTAGACACAGTCTTGCCAGCACCTCAACATTACTAACACAAGATGCTGAGCCTAAGTAAAGTTCACATCACAACAAATGCGGTCAGGTGATTGATCACTTCATTGCTTCAGCATGGCTTTCCATGACCCGGATTGACTTCCAGTTATCTTTTACCTTTACGAAGTTCAACTTTGAGTCTGGAGCAAGCAGTCCTAGTTCCTAGCTTTCCGCAATAGATAAGTGTGGACTTAGTTTCAAAAGAGCTGCTTAAAAAAAATGCTCTACGTTTCACTTCTCCTCTGCATGCGGGAGGCACGCATCCGAAGTGTCTCCTTTAGTCTTCCACAGCGGTCGCAACTTGCAGCCTCAGAAAACAGCTTGCAGTTTCGGTGTCGCCATACACCAGATGCATCAACATATGCACAATCGGTTCGGATGTTGCAGTACATCTCGCCACAAGGGCCACCAGCGCACACGTGCAGGCTGTGAAACTTGTGAATCACATTCTCCAAGTCACTTATGCCGCATGAAGCAAACCCACTTATGGCCTTGGCAGGTATGGGCTGACTATAAATAAAGGTCCGGAGTGACAGCACGCCCCTGGATGAAACAGTTACCTCTAGTGTCTTCTTCTGGAAAGGTGCATGATTGCGATTCTTTGGCAAAGCCGCTTCGGTGAAGATGACAGCGCGCACTCCAAAACTATCAACAATCTGTGTCGCCCATGCGGTCCCTGGAAGTTGGATGCTGTATACAAAACTTGAGAGACGTGAAAATGTAACTGGTTCCTGCTCATTCTGGTCACTGACAGACAGACCTTCGTGACTTTCCTGCACTAATCTGGGGCTGATGCATACTACCAATGGTGCTTCAGGCTTGAAGTGACACAATTCATCTTGACCATCATGATCTGGACTCCTCCGGTTGTCCTGGCAAAAAAAGTAAAGGAAATCTTGTTATTCATCTTGTTTAGCGAAAAAGGACAGACACACAGAAGACAGTAAGAAGACAAACTAGCCCAACAATTAACGCTTTTAAGGTATATTTCTTCTGCATCAGGCTCATGTTCTTTTGTGTCTCATAAAGATCTTCAGGATGTCAACCTGCTCATGACGAACATCATGTCAGCCACCTGCCGTGCAAGGTATCTGGGTTTGTGCATCAGGAAGTGTATCACGCCGCCAGAAGTAAATGTCTTGTTTGGTCCTGTTGCACCATCGTGGGGACATGTGAAAAGAGTGCTAAAGATGCAGCGATCTGAACTGTGGCGACAAGTGCGGTTTTACTTCGACTGGCTGAGGGTTGCCACCTATACTCAGCACCCAGGATGTATAGCAGAAAAGCGATTCATCTCTCCGAGACATGAAGCTTCTCGGATGACAGAGATCTGGTAGCACTTGTGGTGTACTGGTCTTCTTACTGAGTGTCCTGTCCTTTTGCGCTGAACAAGATGAATTTTAAGACTGATCACCAACTAACCCAACAATCACTGCTTTTAAGAAATTTTGTTAGTTCACATGAATTGGAGGAGTTTTATCATGAGGAACCTAGTCATGTGTGAAAAGCAACCAAGCTGAAAAAGCTAATGGCAAAAATTTTGCAGACTGTTTACTACAAAACATAGAACTTTGGCATGCTGTGTACTACAAAAAAATAAGCGAATAATTTGAAGGCTAGGGCTGGGTTGAAGGCTAGGGCTACATTGAATGGACACTAGGAACAACTCCACCCAATTAGTGTTGAGAGTATATATAAAAACTGATTCGCTAGCTCTTTTTAAGTTGAAATTTGTCCGGCAGCAAACACCACACCAGCTGGCATCAACATGGGATCTTCCCACCATCTAATTCAAATTTGTGACACTTACCTAAAAAAACAGTTTCGCTACATACTGAAGTGAATGTGCTGGAGCACAGCTTTCGGAATCCGGTCCCAAAAATTTAGGGACAGGACGCACATTTCACTCGCAAAATTGGTGATGGCGACACCTCTATTTCATTTTTAGCTTTTTACTGGCTTAAAATGGTGGTTTCTCCATTTTTCTTTTTAGCAAAAGTGGTCCCTAAGATTAGAGTGACACCCTATCGATAAAGCTGGGCCAAAGCCTACCTGCCCTCGGTGTTCCTTGAACCTGCATTGCAGGTCAATTACAGTTAACAGAATTTTGTAGCACGAACCTTAACAGGACCGGGGTCGACACTCGAAGGGCCTCCAAGCTTCATTTCGGCTGAAGGGCATGCCCCTTGATGAGCTTGCACACATGGTGCACCGGCTGCACGCAATTCCTTGCACGGGCTAGCTGCAGGATTGCCGTCGCTCTGCTTTTCAGAGGCGGTTTCCGAGGGAAGTGTGACAGTGCCGGATGCAAGTCGCTTGGCACTCGTGGCCGCAGACTGTCGTCTTGTAAGCGACTTTTTTGCACTTTGCAGTCGAGTCAAATATTTCGGACACCCGGGGAAAATGCTGGGCACAGCGTCTGCCAACAGCACCGGTCTCTTGGGTACATTCAAAATGACGTTACCTTTGTACTCGGCGTAGTAAAATTTGGATATCATATTTTCGGGAAAGTGCTTCGCGCAGACGTGGTGGCTCGGCTGCAATATCTTATCTGTTCTGGGAATTGCCTGGCGCCACAGTTCTAGGCGAGCATGATCTGACGGAGCTTTAAACATCGGCACTCGATCCGTGCAATGCCGGTAGCCAGACTTGCAGTTGGGTACAAAGCACTTCATAGGCATAATCGCGTCAGCTACTGGAATGCGCTAGACGGCTAGACTACGATGGTGTGCCGCAACAATAAACAGCTCACAGTCACCAAGCGACGACCGTACTACACGGGCTGGGGCCCGTGCCGTCATGTATGAGCCTGAGCCCGGTATCCAACCGCGACACAAAAGTCTAGCAAATACGATCCGTCGCGCGACGCCGCCGCCAACGCCTGTCGTTGCCGCTGGAGCCTGGTGCACACCGCACGAAGCGACGGTACAGTGTACTAGAATACTTCGGGACTTGTATTCTAGATTCTAGTACACTGTAGCAACGGGACTCGGCTGACTCGGCGACAGTCAAGTCGACAGAACGGCGCGTTTTCAAAGTCGTTTACAGGGTTGGCGATGGCGATAGTTTCAGTGATGGATGGATAGATGGTGGATGGATGATAGTGGCTCTGCCCTTTGTATCGGGCGGCAGCTTGCGCCGCCTAGCCAAAAAATTAAAAGAAATATATTTATCTCTTCCCCATTTTTAGCTTCTAATTCGCCCGTATCTGCCCCCCTCCCTTTTTTTCCTCTCTTTATTCTCTTGACTTTTTCCACCAATCCTCTAACCTCTCTTTTGTTATCAGAACGCGTTCCTCATCCATTCGTCCATCTTCCCCAGCAAATCCCAGCGCTCTCTCCAGATCTGCCGCTTTTTCCGCGGGAAGGGCAGGAAGAAGTTTTTGGCACCTTAGAACAACATGTTCCGTTGTTTCCTCCTCAGTTCCGCACGCCGCGCATAATATATCTACTTCCTGAAATTTTTTCCTGTGCGTTTTTGTTCTGAGGGCCCCTGTCCTAGCCTCAAACAGCAATGAGCTCCCTCGTGAGTTGTCGAATAAACTTTCTTTCTTTATATCCTGTTTTCGAGTTCTATACATACCCAATGCTGATTTTCCTTGCATTCTTTCCTCCCACATTTTCCTTTCTGCCTCCTTTACCTGCTTTTCAATGCTGCTGTTTTGCTGCGGTGTATCTCCAAACTCTAGGTACTTAAATCTGAGCTTTCGGGTTCTGTTAGTCCATTTCGTATTCAGGCTTTTCATGAAGAGGTGCTTGTACATTTTTCGTGCCCACCTTGATTCCTCCATTTCGGTTAGTCTCTGATCATATTTTAGTTTGCTAATTGCCTCTCTAACCTCAAATAATGCCCAGCCCATATCTCCCTGGACTCCTTCATTAGGTGTGTTGCCATGTGCTCCCAATGCCAATCTACCTACCTTTCTCTGTCTGATTTCAAGGCCTGACTGTACTTCTGATTTCATCATTTCCAAAAGTGAGTCCTGGTACCATAACACCCTTCCATACCCCTCTAACAACCTCATACCTGTTATAATTCCAGAGGGCCCTGTGTTTCATAATATCCGAACTCCTTTTCCCTTTGTCTATCGTAATTCTTTCATGCTTTTCTAGGTAATTTTTTCCTTCGTTGATCCATATGCCCAGGTATTTATAGCTCTCCACATGTTCAACCTTGGTGCCTTGTATTTCCAGCACGTCCCCCCTTTCATCATTAAATACCATTATTCCTGATTTTTTGCTGCTAAATTGCAGTCCCAGCTTTTCGCCCTCTTCTCCACAGATCTTAAGCAGCTCTTGCAACCCATCCCTCTTATCTGCCAGCAGTACAATGTCATCCGCGTACATCAATCCTGGTAGAACTTGTGTTACTTTCTGTCCTCCCTGCATATAGCTTGCATCGAATCCCATATTACCTTCCTCCAGGCGCCTTTCCATTTGGCTCATGTATATCATGAAAAGCAGCGGTGAGAGTGGGCACCCTTGCCTAAGCCCCCTTTTTATTTTTGCTGGTTTTGTTGTTTCCGTCTCCCATACTATCACTGCCTCATTATCTGCATACCATACTATCACTGCCTCATTATCTGCATACACTTCTTGTATGAACTGAACCAGGTTTTTATTCAGGCCATATTCCTTTAACTGGTCCCACAGTTTTTTCTGATCTACACTGTCGTATGCCCCTTTAATATCTAAAAACGCTTTCCATAATGGTCTCTGACTTGCAGCTGCTGTTTCTATACACTGGGTAACCACAAATAAATTATCCTCTAGTCTTCTGTCCTTGCGGAAACCACTTTGTAGTTCTCCGAGGATATTCCCTCCTTCTGCCCATTCCTCCATCATTACTTTTACTAACTGCATTGCTACCCTGTATATAACTGATGTAACTGTGATTGGACGATAGGACTTTATGTTATCTCTGCTTCCCTTGCCTTTGTATATTAGTCTCATCCTGCTTAATTTCCAATCTTTTGGTACTTGACCGCCCTTTATTATTTGTTCAATCAACTGTCGCAATTTTACTTTGCTTTTTTGTCCTAATCTGGTAATCAATCCCATGGGTATGCTATCTGGTCCTGTCGCTGTTCCCAAGGGGACCTTCCGTTCTATTCTTTCCCATTGTCTTGCTGTCATCTCCTTGTATTCTTGCTCCTCGTCCCTGTGGTCCTCATTATTCTCCATTTCTTCTGCGGCATTCACTTCCAGACTGGCAAAGGCTGTTTCTATTGTGCGCCTAACATATTCCTGTGCTTCCTCTCCCTCCACTCTTTTTCCTTCCTGTGTGGTCAGTGAGTGTTGGACCCCTTCCGTCTTTTTTGCTTGTAGCCTTATGTGGTTCCAAAACCTCTTTGCAGCATTTTTATCTTTTTTACTTATGTCCATCATCCACTGGACCCCAGCTTTTCCTATTTTGATTTGGATTAAGGTTGACGCCTCCCTTTTTCTCTCGAGGTACTCCTCCCATTTGGATTCTACTTCCCTTGGTGTGGCTCCCCTCTTCTTTGCTAATCTGTGCTCTCTGGATGCCTCTTGACGCCTCGTTATGGCTGCTTTAACTTCAGCATCCCACCAGCTTTTTGGTTTATATTTTCTCTTTCCTCTTCTAATCTTGCCCTTTTTTAGCTCTCTTTTAAATACTTCTACTAGGTCATCGTATGTCCATTCTCTATTTGGTTGTTGGTTTACTATGTCCTCAATGCGCTTTGACCCTTTTTCCAACTGCATATCATTGAGTTTCTGGTTGCTTTCACATACCTGCATTTTTGTTGCGGCCGCTGTCCCGCCAAATTGGAGTTTAATTCTTTTGTGATCGCTTCCTAAGCTCTTCGCCCCTTCTTCATCAATTTCCATACCTACTAACCTGTCATACAGCTTGTGGGACATCAGACAATAGTCGATAGTGGAATGAGAGTTATTTCTTTCCCATGTTATTTTTCCCTCACACTTTATCTCTGAATTAACTATTGTGAGATCCTGGGTTTCACAAAATGTTCCTAACATTTTGCCTGTCATTCCATCAAAAAATTCCATATGGGCATTCATATCCCCTAAGATTATCACTTCCTTATTCTGGCCAAATTCCTCTATGTCTTTAGCTAAACATCTGAAATGTTCTGAATTTTCCTCATTCGAGTCATTTCCTGTTTTTAGGTAAACAAACCCAAGTACTGTATCTAGGTTTCCCACTCTACCCTGGAGCCATATATGTTCTCTGCAGCTTTCTGTTAACCTTTTCCAATCTTGGCCTTTGATTAGCGCCCCCAGGCCACCTCCTTTTCGGTCCTTCCCGTTTCTATTGCACCCCAGCCATGAGTATCCTTCAATGTATCGAGGTTCTTCACTGTCTCTAAGGTGGGTTTTTGCTACACCATATACTACAAAATTTCCAGTTTGCAGCTGCTCCTGAATTTCATCCCATTTAATTCTACTTCTACCCCCTTGCATATTAATGAAGGCCAAATTTACGGGTTGTTTCTTTTTCCTTCTTCGTGCCTTCGTCCTGCCCTTCCTCCCTCCATCTTTGTCTCCTACTTCTCGGTATGCAGGGGCAATCTGCTCGCCTGTAAAAAAGCTAGCGGTGGTGGTGGTGATGGCGGCCCACCCTTTATATCCGGTCGCCGGTTTAACCATTTAACCAAAGGCGTGTGTTTCAGTATAGTTTCAGTGTTGCTCGATTAATATTCAGCCAGGGTTCAAGCATCTCGCGTTAATAAACCAGAAGAACATAATTTTCAAGCCTCAATACAATAAAATCATTCACGAAGCATATTGTGGCAATAAAGTTTATTTTTAGTCCACTATACATGTAGTCACGTGACACAGAAGCGCGCGCTTTTCCCGTCTGCTATCGGGTTTCAACTTTCAAGCGTAGTCGTCCGTCATGGAACGCAGGCGAAAAATTGCGATGTTCAGGACATTGCTTGTCTTGAAGCAATTGCAAGCCAGAACGCGCACGCACTGGGTTCGGCCTGTGTGGCAAAGCCGCTCAGAAGAGAGCGAGTACTTCAAGGCGGTAAGTCAGGATCTGCTGCAGATAAGGCAACAAGATTCATTGCCGCTTGAAACTTTTCAGATGCAAGTCATGAAGGATGGATATCCTACGCTATTCCACAAATATTGCAGAATGTCGCCTGATACATTCGATATGCTGCACAATATAGTAGCCGACCGGCTAACAAAGCAGTGGCTTTGCAGGGACCTGATCTCATCGGGGGAACGATTTGCGTTGACACTGCGGTGTATCGATCGTGATCATATCTGTCACGTTCAGTGCCATTTATATGCACTGCTGTTCGGCGATGGCATTTGGGTTGAGCAAGTTTCCTAGCGTGTGTGGATGTTTGCGCGCAACAATTTCTCCCTTGATTTACGTGAACATATGCGAGAATTGACTTCATATTCACAGGTACCTCTCGTGCGGAATGACGATACCAGATGTCGCCATGACATTCCGGGTTGGCATAGAAACAGCAAGAGAGGCGATACACCTAACTTGCCAAGTACTATGGGACGTACTCACACCGCTGTACATGAATTGTAAACAGACATATGGTGCAATTGATACGTTATATATAACATAGGGCAGAGAAAAAGACTAGGTACGTTTGTGCGCCCGTGTGAACCCCTGTACTCATAATACAGGACCCCAAGCGTTATCGCAGCAAAACCTGCCTTTTCAGTCAATGAGCATTTCTTTAACTAGACTCAATCATATGCATATTGAACTATGCATTGTGCCATAAATATTTTTACTTGTTTGCCTATGCTCCACAGACTCCAGTTATGTTACAGTATATGTGGTTGATATTATTCCAGCATATTTTCACAAGGACATATATGTGATATAATTTTATGCTAAGCACTTTTAGCATAATGTCATCTAGGTACTATATTGTAGTGTTCAAAACAACAGAAGGCAAAGCAATGCAACAGGACTTGTATGATAAACATATTAGCATTCATAATGCACTTTAGTATGTATTGCAGCAATACAGAATGTCTTTCTTATTACAGTTTCCAACAGAGCATGAATGGAGAGAAATTGCTGCAGGATTTTGGCATCAGTGGCAGTTTCCCGACTGCTTAGGTGCAGTTGACAGGAAACATGTACAAATTAAGCGGCCCAAAAATTCTAGAAGCCTGTACTTCAACTACAAGGTATGACAGCGTTGGCTGTATTTAATTTAGTACAATACTTAAGAAACTTGCATCTTTGTGGCCGTATCATCATGTGCAATATGCTACGCTCACTTAACGGCAGTTCTACTATATGCTTTATTTACAGAAAACCTATTCCATTGTGTTAATGGCCGTGTGGACAGTAAATACCAGTTCCGGCTGGTAGACATTGGTGCCCCTGGACGCCTCAGCGACAGAGGGATATTTAAGGACTCGCCGATTGGCAACAGGCTGGAAAAGGGAAAGCTAAACTCGTGGTTCCTCATAATGAAAACATCAACTGAAAGACGTATCAACGCTTAGAACTGCTTTGCTACGGGCACCAAGAGGAACAGTCAGGCATAAGAAAATAGGCAAAGGTAAAAGTGACTAGTCTTTATTGTACATCCATGAAAAAGCAAAGGTTCTTGGAAATGGGAAACTGTTTTCATACTGTAATTACACCTCATATTACTTTGTCCAGCAGAACTTTTGCAGCACATTTTTTACAGCATGTGATTAATGACCTCCAAGCAAGGCTGAGGGAGAGAAATAGTAAATTGTGACAAAATGCCAGGCTGTAGAAATGAGCTTTAATAGACATGTGAGTGAGTAATTGCAAGCTGCAAGAAAATGCATAGCACAGAGCACAGAAGCCTTGCCTCAGCAAGATTCATACTTCTTACCCTTAGACATAAAAACTGCTAGCTAGGTCAGCCTCTGCCTACCTTGCAGAATTTTGCACTTCTTGATATAGCCAATGGCCACCAGCGCCTTGTTCTTCATCTGAAGGCCACGCAGCGAATGAATATAACACATAAACTTCATGTAAGCAGCACCTTGCATATGCATTACAAGTATAGCTATGTAGATGCATTCATTTTAATTTTCGCATGCACGTGTTTAGCAGCACCTAGGCCATTATAAAACTGCTTTACTGAACAGCAAAATGTGGTTTTATACCATGCATCTCAGCTGTCAGCTTTTCTACGTCTTTTGCAACAGTCTTTTTGCAACAGTCTCTGCAACAGTCTTTAACTGTCTCTCTTTCTACACAAGACAAGAATAAACACCACAGCACAAGCAGGAAACTTTATCAATCTTGCTTGTATTTCTCCGCAATATTTCTACGTGCTCACGCTGATTGCTTCGGTGAAAGTATATGTTTCCTTATATGGAGTGAAATCAGCAAATAATTGCGTACACAACAATGTATACACAACAATGCATGCACAACAATGTATAAGTCTTACTACTGCTGACGGTTACACGTACGCTGGCCTAGTCGGGCAACGAGACCAACCATCGACAGCTGATTGGTAAGCACTCGCCGTGGTTCTAGAAACTTTCATTTAGCAGAAATGGTAGGTGATAAAATTGATCAGTACTTATAATATCATATCGCGCTGTACTGACGGAGGCCAAACAACACAATTTGCGCGCCTTTTGAAGTCATGGAATGACCGCTCGCTGCTACCGTCAGCGAAAACAGCGCATAGCCAAAGTCGCCCGAGAGAGAACTTGGTGCTTTTGAACGAGAGCAAACAACCTACTTCACTAAATTTTTTAGCTTTCACAGCGCTATCCAACACTTGCCATTGAAAAAATGTTCGAAATAAAGCCTCGTGTTTCATGTGCAGCTCGCCGTCGACGGCCAGCCAGCGGATCGCAATGGCCAGCTAGTTTTCGCTTTTCACAACTCGACGGCACTCGGAACATCTTGTATCGCGTTCTAGTTGAGTTGCCGTAGTTGGAAGCCGAGCACAACACCACATTTCCAGCACATTCAGCGCAAATATGAAGAGAATAAAGGTCGAAACCGCACGCCTGCAAGCAATACCTGCAGAAACCAAACACAAAAACGACCCGGAAGTAAAAATTCAGGTGAAAAATCCTCGCCTAACGCAATGCCCACCAAAACTTGGACACCACTAAGACATGTATGTACAATCAACGTTACTAGTCTAGTAAGGTTGTGTACAATTACAGCCTACTTTTTATTTTTCATTTGGATCATTTCAGGGTTCATTGCCAGCCGAGGTCCCCTTTGTGGACGCGGTCCGCGTTCTTGGAGTACTATTTTAACCAAGCGGAGTATCGGCTCGCACATGGGACGAAGCAGTTTCACGCACGACCCGAATACTCGCTAATGCCGCGCTTTCGATGGAGGCGAAAAGCAAGGCGCCCGTGTGCTGTGCGATGTCAGCGCACGTTAAAGAACCCCAGGTGGTCGAAATTTCCGGAGTCCTCCACTACGGCGTCTCTCATAGCCTGAGTTGCTTTGGGACGTTAAACCCCACAAACCAAACCAAACCAAACCAAACGTATAATAAGTAATAATAATTGGTTCACAGCAAGGGAAAGGTGCAGTATGTGTCACATTTGTGTCTGTGGACACCTGAACCGCGCCGGAAGGGAAGGGAGGAGTGGAGAGAAGGAGGAGCCGTAGTGGAGGACTACGGAGTAATTTCGACCACCTGGGGATCTTTAACGTGCGTGCGCTGATATCGCACAGCACACGGACGCCTATTCGTTTCGCCTCCATCGAAACGCAGCCGCCGAGGTCGGGTTCGAGCCCGGGTATTCCGGACAGTATAGTCGGGCGTCTTACCACTGCATCACTTCGGCGGGGCTTATTTTTCACAGATATATTCCGTTTTCAAGAAACGCTCCACTAACAGTTCCTTCTAAACGCATATGTGACCTGCGCTACAACAGAAAAAAATTATCAGTGGCTTAGCTCCGGTTAAACCTAGTTTGGTTGCGAAAACAACTTAAAAGCAGCAGCTGCATGGCTTTGCCTTTTTTTTTTCTTTATTGCCTGGTCTTGACACGATAACAAAATATACAAAAATCACTCAAATGCTATTTACAGACGTTGAGCATGCGGGCTCTCCTTCTCTATAGTTGGTCTATTGTACACCACATACACCTCTTCTCCGCCGGGGTGACGCAGTGGTTACTGCGCTCGACTACTGTTCCCAAGGACGCGGGATCAAATCCCGGCCTCGGCGGCCGCTTTTCGATGGAGGCGAACAGCAAGGCTCCCGTGTGCTGTGCGATGTCACTGCACGTTAAAGAACCTCAGGTGGTCGAAATTTCCGGAGTCCTCCACTACGGCGTCTGTCATAGCCTGAGTCGCTTTGGGACGTTAAACCCCACAAAACCAAAACCAAACTAATCTTCTCCGCACAACCAACGGATATAGTGATGCGCAGCTGGCACCGGCTGTGGTTATGACACCAGCCGGCTGCTGCCTCTAACGTCACGCTCTCCTCGCGCATGCGCAGCTTGGCCCACGCTGTGCCCCGCGAAATGGCTCGGACTATAGTGTTGCTTTCACAACAAAAGGCGGTGGTGGCGCTAGGTGGGGTTGGCGGAGTAACTGTGCACGCAGCAGCAGACCAATGATTTCTACCGGTTGCCTCGCTCATGGCTTAGAACTGACAGGTGGTCCACAGTGGCGAACGGCGGCGGCTATGCGTTTCGGCTCAGGCGGTGCGCGCGCTATCGATGCGACAACCAGTGTGCCGTTGAACGGCAGAGTCCACCTCTGTGCCGGCAGCATGCGCTGCCGGCAGACGCGCTTTCCTGCTTCGTTCGGTCAGCCCTCCGCGGCGGCGCGCACATGCTTAGTGCAGAACCTGGTTACAATTGGGACAACGCCGAGCCGCGAAACGCTGGAAAAGGCGCCAAAGAGCTGCACTCTAAAATTACTTTGCGCCTAACATAAAGGAAACGAGTTCACATAATGTAATCGAAGAATTGATTGATTGATTAAAACTAATTTCCACCGATTTAGGAGGCCCCCTACTCCCTGCTCCTGGCACGCAGGCCTGAGGAACGGGGGCTGGAACCTCCGCGACTAAGGACTGGCGAATATCCATTGGTTATTCGCGAAACTTTCTGTGACACGAAGATGAAAGTCAGAGTGCTCGTCAATGTTTTGAAGAAGGAAAAAGAGAGAAAAAAATCTTTATTGTCCACTGGTGTGGGCCGCAAGCCCGGTCCAGGCACGGCCTCACTGCACTATTAGGTGT